>CM057007.1:58966504-59441504 GCA_029891345.1 Dryococelus australis
ATAGAACTAGGAAGTTTAAAAACAGTCGATTTGTAGCAGTTATTAGACTCATTAATAATCTCCCTTCTAAACTACAGGATGTAGAAAAAAAATCTTGTTTTAAATTACAATTAAAAAATTGCCTTAGAGATAAAGTTTTTTTATAGTATTCAAGAATACTGTTAAACTGTTAATTTGTGTTTTTCTATTATTTTTGGTCATTGATTACTGTATGTTTTGTTAAAATTTGTACGTATTGTAAATTGCCTTTTGCTATGTATGTACTTATTTTGTATGTTATAATTCATCTGCTTCTGTTGTACTTTTTGACAACTGTGTCACATTGTGTTATGTGACTCTAGAGGCTAACGTGTATATATGTGTGTGTGTATATATATATGTGTGTGTATGTGTGTGTGTGTGTGTGTACATAGGTATAAAATACATATAAACCACGACCTTCGTGACTACCGAGCGAAGTGGCGCAGTGGTAACTCATTGGACTCGCATTCCGGATGACGCGGTTTCGATTCCCGGTCCAGCCATCCTGATCTCGGCCTTCCATGACTTTCCAATCCCTCCAGGCGAATGCTGGGATGGGTCCCAAGCAGAGATCATGGCCGATTCCTTCCCAGTCTCTCTTCCCTGCTCAACTTGCACCGTCTCTAATGACCTCGCTGTCGACGAGACGTCAAGCCCACTTACCTACCTACCTACCTACCTACCTACCTACCTACCTTCGTGATTGGATCATTTGAATTTTTACACCGTCTTATCTGTCTTCCCGCGAATCACGGACTTTCAGTATTCGGAGAAACTTAATTCTGATTGGTCTACTTACGTAACAGACTGTCTGCACAAAGCCAAGCGGCCAATAGCCAAATTAAGACTTCAAGTGCGTGTATAGTATATTGAAGTCCCTCCGCCTAAATATTTTCGCGAAAAAAAGGTGGCCCTTATTATGTATTTTTAAGTGTGGTTGTATGAAATATGGCACGTATTTACTGTTGGTCACCAACATTGTCTGCAGAAATTAGGGACTTGTGAAACCAAGCATTCCCCTTAAGATTAAAATAAGTTGTATTTAATGTTTGTCGACAAGGGCTAATTTGGAAGTGGAATGCATTATAAAAACCCGCGTTTAAACGGCCTTCGCGCTTTTCTGCAGATGTAAAACATTTGTCATTCCTTAGTAATGGCTAGCAAGGAACCAACAGGGCCATTATTGGAATTTGTCGTATTTGTGGACGAGAGACTGTTTGGAAATTGACTACGTGTATATTAAACACACACACACACATATGCAAGTTCAGTGGCGTGTGGTGAACTGCTGCAATGTGAACTGGTGCTCACTGCTGTACATTCTCGGTGCACGCAACCAGGAGCCAATGACAACTGTGCAGCCCGGGGAAACTGAATGTATTTCGGACCATTCGCAACGAAAAAGCAAGGGACCTATCACATCGTATCACACACGTCCTGTGGCGCCACCTGCTGGAACTACGTACGTTTTAGTGGCGGAAGTGTAAACTAGCGAGAACAACATGATACGGCACAGAGCTAACGCCAGATTACCTTATTGCAATAGTTCACTACACCCCTGAGCGGTTAGCCTGCTCGCCTTCCCACCGAGGCGAATCGGGTTCAGTCCCCGGGGCCGGGTCACTCCCGGGTTTCCGCATGTGGGAATCGTGCCGTAAGGTGCCGCTGGTCGGCGGGTTTTCTCGGGATCTTCCTTTCTCCCCCCCGCCCTTTCATTCCGACGATACTCCATACTCACCTCGATCACCCTCATCGGCTCGCAAGACCTCGTTGTTAAGAGCCGCCCAAATCTCTTCATTCACTCACCACACTTCACTGTTCAAGTTGTTTCTTTGCCAATATTACAGGTCGCTAGATAATCACCAGCTCATCTATAGGCTGTTCACGGTAAAGTGGGAACTTTTTAAGGCCCTCCCAACAGGTATTAACCACTAATAAATATACCTGATTGCAGCTTCAGACATTACATTTTGAGGGTGGTGAAATATATACACTGTGTTTATTGGTCACATTGAAATGTTTATATAAAAAAGCAGCAGGAAGATGGAAATTGGATGAACGTAAAAATTTATAAGGGCCTTAAAAAGTGTGCTCAATTTTCCGAGAACAGCCCATATTTATTTTTACGTTTAATGTTTTTCAGCCTGCAGAAGCTATATTGAAATCAATTCTAGAAGATAAAAATATTATAGAACTTACGTGGATAATTACACGGCATCGGCGTAATTTTACTGGTGTATTACGAACTAAGAAAAAAAAATTTGAAGGAGCTATAATAACAAATCAAAGGATTCTGATATCATCTTAATAATATTTGAGACGTGGTTGGTGACTTTTGTTTTACATATATTTACGAAGGAAGAAGAAGATAGAGATTAAACATTTTGTATACAGACCCGTAAATTTAACATGACTATACATGTGTACGTCTGTATTTATGCACTCGCAGCATTGTTCGCTAACTTAAAGTTATTGTATTCCGCTAGATGCGTTACTGTTTAATCATTCTGTGCAAAGAAATGCGATTTATGGGTTTATTTGATGAAGGCTAGTGATAAAAAATAGGGCGTAATTGTGTTGGGGACACAACCGTTTGTTTTGCGTGCATAAGTCTACGATGACGCGTTCGGACGCCTTGGTGTTTATTTTACGTTCCCGGCGCCGCTTCACTCTATCATATGGGGTTTTATGGGTATCACTGGATTGCTTTTGAGATGCTCTTTCCAACCGTATACGATTTCTGTATTTCGACTTAGCTTTTTGACGCGTATAGGCAGACATTGTGTTAATTTTTTTACATTAAACTCATACAATTTCACCATAACCACGCCACTAAACTCATACAATTTCACCATAACCACGCCACACAAATGTTTTTACACACACAATCGATTGACCTTAACGAGAACTGTCGATTGAAACTTAACCGAGTTTCTTCTAGTCAAAAGTTATACGATGCGGAAGTCATGAGACGCGGCGAAACGAACTCGAAAATTGCACACCACCCTCCCCCCTACCACCCCGGTTAGACTCGTGCGATACTTCGCATTCCTCACTCGACGTAACATATTCTTTCATCCTTTGGAAAGTGTAATTGAATCTGAATGTGTAGAGGATAGAATCGGAGCTGCGATGCCCAACTGTATCCCCCGATTTTGTTATCAGATTTTCTGGATTGCCTCCCATTAAGGTTGCAAATTTAAAGACGTATTTTAATAAACGTGACCAGATGCCTGCCATTTTTAACTAAGTGAAACATTCGAGGGTTGTCGCGAAACAAAATTTATAACTGAGAAATTTTTAGAACACAGCGAAATGCAAAGTATGCACATATTACTATTTTCTGTGTTTCGTTAAATGTGTTTTTTCGTTATTATTTAATTTTTGCATTGGGAAGTTGTATGCTCAAAAATATGGAATTCAGAAGTTAAATTTTTTTTTTTTGACAGTGGTGTTTGAAACAATTTCCAAGGCGTCAGAAACCCAAGACAGCTGAGAAATATTTTTGTTTGCATGCGGTAGAACTTGGAACAGAAATGTGAACTCTGAATATTTGGGGAGAGGGGAGGGTAGAGCGTGGAAAAGAGGTTAAAATATTTTTTTAAATCTTTACCTGTCTAATATATATATATATATATATATATATATATATATATATATATATATATAAAATATTTTTTAAATCTTTACCTGTCTAATATATATATATATATATATATATATATATATATATATATATATATATATATATATATATATATATATATAAACTAGCAGCGTTTTGAGCCATCAACTTGACCTAGGCCTATCTAACGATTTGTAATGGCGCCCAATATTTTAGCTAATTACAAACAAGTGCAATCGTGTGGTTTTGGCAAACTCCCAAGAATTTTTCGAACGCAAATGATCTCTGCACTGAGAATAGCTTCCTGCGCGCGTGTGTGTACTGAGCTGGCGAAATTTGCGTTTGCCTTTGGCGGAGGTATCACTTGATAGTACTCACTTGGAGGTAGTGGCTTAGCAGAGTTCGGTTCGTTGTAATTTAGGCTACGTTACAGCATTGATGACTCACTTTTGAACGTCCACATTTGTGTTTCATTAACCAAATTTATAAACTGACAACAAAACATTGACTTTCAATTTTTTTTTGCCCTGAAAATAATTACACTGAACTATTACATTGTTTTTTTTTATTATTATTAGAGTATAATCCATTCACGGTTACTTCAGACTTTTCCGAAGTCCTGCTAAAGTTCTACTTCCAGGATATTCCTCCGCCTGTGCAAACTAAGCTTAACTAAGTCTAGAAAATTACACCAAAGGACCATCGCACCGAATCCGTGCGCACTCAGTTGTAATTATATTTTGCATGAGAACTATTTCTTACTAGGCGCTACCAACACACATGTTTTCTCACTGTTTTTAATTCAAATTATTTATAAATGAAGCATTATGATTTATAGATAAAAATACGAATAACAATTCAATTTAACGGAAAAGAAAAGTAACTTTTATGAATACAAGTAGAAACGCTTTTGATACATGGCATATGTTGGAAATAACTAAATACCTCATACATGGGGAGATATTTCAAAGGTTTGACTATAGACGCAAGTGCTATAGGCTGTTCATGGTAGAATGAGCACTTTTGAAAGCTCTACTTAAGATCGACTTGTATTCACGTTGTGTGTTCTTCCGCCTTATGTAAAATCACCATTGCCATGGGCCTCATAACTTTATTCATGCATCGGTCAAGTAAAACCGCGAAATTATTAGAAAAGTAAATATGGTGCAAATATGCTCATTTTTACACTTCGATGCATTTAAAAAAATAATAAAAAAAAATTAAGTTATCACAAATGGTTACCTAACACATTTTACTCGACGTAAATATATGGAACTACTTTCCTCTTCATCATTACCAACTTTACTTGGCACGTGTCACTCTTTGCGCCGGTCAAAGTGTATGCAGTTAGGGGCAGTGACTTTAAGGTTGATTTAAAAAGTGCTCACTTTATCTTGAACAGCCTTTAACGATGAGAGTCGTGACAGATTGTTGCGAATGAAGTAATGCAGAACATCTCGTTAGCAGTAGACAAACGCAGGTACCAACCCTCCTTGAATGTTAGAAGGGGTTGATGGACTATAAGATAATGATTGTCGCGAAACTGGTCGCATGAAGGTCATCTTCCCGTCCTGGAAGAAGGGGAAAAAAAAAAACACACAATGGTAAAGGTGCTGATTTGGAAGGCCCTGCGACCAGATAATTGATCCAAATTGGTGGTTTGACGTGAGGACGATGTTGCGGCTGCCTTTGTCTCCCCCCCCCCCCCTTCTCATGTGTTCGAAAACCAAGGTCTTCAGCCACCGCCGTTTCTCCAATGACGAAGGCTTGCCACTCCAGGCACGGACGGACTGGTAATTGCCAGACTCTCGTCTGTTCCGCGAGGCGATGTTATTGGGGCGACGAAGACGGCCGGGGAAGTGGACTTTGCACGCGATCAATTCCATCTTCGTCTTTCAAGGCTTTCAAGAGAAGAAAATTATTTTCTTACATTTTTCAGCTTGATTCCCCCACCCCCTTCCCACCCCCCCCCCCCCCCCCCCGTCGTCGTGATATGGAATAGTTGTCTGAGAAAATTATGACAGCGGCGAAAAACGTCAAGCACAAACGAGAGGAATTAAAATATTTTAATAATAATATATTTCCTACCAGGTTCGAAGTTGAATAAATTTAACACGTTAGACTACAGCTCAGAATACGTTAACTGTCAACCGCATCAGGATGTCTATAAAGAATATTTCCAATCTTAACTTTCGGCGATAAATTTGAAGGCGAGATAGTCTGAGGTTAAACAGTTAAAGGCTGTTCACGATAACGTCAGCACTTTTGAAATCAACCTAAGAAAAAAGCCACTGCTAATAACGTCATATATTTTAACGGGCGCACAGAGTGAGATGCGCCCAGTAAAGTTGGTAACGGTGGAGGGAAAGTAGTTCCATATCTTAACGTCAAATAGAAAGTGTTAGGTAACCATTTATGGCAACTTAAAATTATTTCTTTCGATTCCTGTTATTTTTAATACCTCGAAGTGTAAACATGAGCAGATTTGTAAAGTATTTACTTTTATAATAATTTCGCAGTTTCACTTGACCGACGCATGAATAAAGTGATGAAGCCCATGACAATGTTAATTTTACATATGGTGGAAAAATACACAACGGGCGTAGAAGTAGATCTTAAGCAGGGTTTTCAAAAGTGCTCGTTTTAACGTGAACAGCCTATAACTCAGGTGAAGTGAAGACTGGAGAGATTTGGGCGGCTCTCGGCAACGAGGTATTGCGAACCGATGAGGGTGTCGCGAGGTGAGAAGGAGCGTCGCCGGAATGCAGGGGCAGGGGAAAACGGGAGATCCCCGGAAAACCCGCCGACCAGCGGCATCGTCCGGCACGATTCCCACGTGCGAAAATCCGGGCGCGACCCCGCCGGGAATCGAGCTAGGTTCGCCTAGGCGAGAGTTGAGTAGCCTAACCACTACGCCACCGCGGCCCTCCTCGTGAGAAGCGAACAAACGGATAAAAAAAATCAACATGCTACTCCTATTTTTGTGACTTTAAAATAAAACACTACCTGAACTTAAAAATACCGTTTTGAAGTATGTACGACTCAAAATGTTATGTTAAAATTTTTTTATTTACTCGAAAAGAGCACAGTTAAAGTTAATTTTTATACAAGTAGGGACTTTTAATTAGTTATAATTGATATCATGTCACGAAACACTAAAATACCCCAGAAGCTAGAAGAAAAATAGTTTTCACGCGTCGTAAGAGAATCCCGGGATAAAATTTGGGAGGCGGATTTGTAATAGAATTAGCATATTTACCGTAAATTGTGTAATGAAACAAAAAGAAAAATAACGCAGTAACTTTAATTAGTCACTCCAAAGAGAGTTAGGCTATAAACTAATTATAAATTGTGCAAGAGAAAGGTGCCGCATATAGGCATTTCACGGTAATGTGCGCATTTATGAAACCCCTGTCATTTGGAATAATAGTCAATAAATACATTTTTTTTTAGCCTTAGACGTTGCGGTGGAATATACACGTAATATACACGCTGTGTTTATTAATTACTTGGCAATATTTATTTAAACAGGTGGTTAAAGGATTAAAAAATGGCTGAAAGGAAAAATTCACTAGGGCCTCAAAAGTGCTCACTTTACCATGAACAACCTATACCTAAGTTTTGCTGTTGTCACCATAATCTTTTCGCGGTTTCATATATATTTACGGTTTAATCATCCTCGACGGGACTCGAAGCGAGGTTTCGGTCCGTATAATTATATTCATGTTTTTTTCTAACCCTCGATGGGGATCGAACTGGGAACTGGTTCTGTATAAATATATTTATGTTACACTTACTCATGTCAGGAATCACCCTCAACCAAGATGGCGGACGTATATATCAAACGTATTAGCGATACACAGCTCAGTTGCGAGTGAGCAATGGTCGGGGTAGGATGTGTACATAGTGTGTACTTAGTCTCGGTACATGTACTTATTCATTATACCTAATTACTCGTATGCAATTACTAAATACATAATTACTCATTACACAATTAAAATATGATCACCCTCAATGGGTCTTGAACCAAGGACCGACTCCTCAACCTTACACCCCTCTTACCAATATCTCTTCAACCTTGCCAGTTTTGTTTCGGCAGCCAATGGGTAAACATGTGTACGTAGTGTGTAATTACTCTTGGTACTTACTCATTACACAGTTGATAATTACTCGTTATGCAATTAACACCTAATTACCCTTGACGGGTCTCGAACCCAGGACTGAGCGACTCCTCAACCCTCACGGTACAACACTACAACCCCTTTAACCCGCCCCTAGCCTCTCGCTCTCGAAAAATTTCAAAATTCTGCAAATGTCTCTTGGGCGCTTTGGCTACTAAAAGAGTGTCCCCGCAGCCAACAGCCAATCACAGCACACCTCAGAAAGGGCGGAGAACACGTCAGCCTATCATAACACACCTCTCAGGGGGGGAAGGGAAGGGGGTCGTCTGAATTAACCTTGGAAGGGTGTTCCAATTGAGATCCCTCTCGGAGACACTCCTCCCAAGGTTTAAATGCCCCTCATGCCAATTGTGATGTTTTTATATCGCGAAACCCGTGTGCTACCCCTAATTATACGCAATGTGTATACAAGGAGAACTGAAGCAGGGATTTCTAAAGTGCTCAGTTTACCGTAAGCAGACTTAGATGTACAATGCTGGCCTCCACCGCTTGGCCCGTGATGTTGATCAGTATAACAAGCAAGAGTTGTAGCATCACACTGGATAAACACGGGACGTGGACGAAATCATGCACGCTTGCTTATGTACACTACCACCATGTTCAAATAACTTTTCTCAAAGAAGAGAACAACTTGCCTTTTTTTTCTTTTCGTGGCGAGGAAGATTAAAAGATAGGTAGGTGATAAAATTAACTATGGTTATAAATAATAGCTTAACGCAACAGTGTTTAATTTAAAGTGTGTTGAAGTTGTCGAGTTGAGAGATTTGGGCGGCTCTTAACAACGAGGTCTTGTGAGCCGATGAGGATGAAGTGAGGTGAGTATGGAGCAGCGCCGGAACGCAAGGGCGGGAGAAACGGGAGATCCTCGGGAAAACCCGCCGACCAGCGGCATCGTCCGGCACGATTACCACTTGCGGAAATCCGGGAGTGGCCCGGCGCGGGGATGGAACCCGCGGTTCGCCTCGGTGAGAAGGCGAGCAGGCTAACTGCTCAGCCACCCCCCCCCTTCCTGGACTGTGTTTAAGGTGTCACTGTGTTCCGGTCCTGTCGTTGACAGACGTCTGTCGTGTTCGCGTGTTCGGAATTTGCTCTGCGAAGCTCTCTCAACACCCCCTTCCCTGTCACCCTTCACACCTTTCTCTCAGACAGGGACGACCCTCGTGGAAGGGACCGAGGGGGTGTGATGTCGAATGGGGTGCATATCAAATAACCCCACAACTAGTTCAAGGTCGGGAGAACCGTCTTGTACGTCCAAACGGGAAACGGCAGGGAATTATTTATTCAGCGAAGAGTGGCAATTCTTCGCGAGTTAGGGGGATTCACCCTATCCGGTCGTGATTCTCTCTCGTCTACTACTCCTAACCTCATTTTCTCAACGGAATTATCACGAATAGCCTTAATTAATTTCTTTACATAAATCATGAATTCTCGTTAATTCGAGTGCAGAGCTACAAAATTCGTCCTGGTTGTTAATTTTTTATTTTTTTTGTTAAGATACTGAGTATGCATTGCCTTCTTTAAGTTGAAATATCGTACCAAGTTATGTCCACCACGTACATCTTGTACAAAAACCGATTTTTTTTTTTTTTTTTATTCTTCTCGTCGACGTTATGGACGTATTAAGTACAGTTTGTGAATAACGTGGATAACGTATGCGTGATGCATGGTCACAGAGATTTTATCAGTCATTATTTTCAGGGACATATCTTGATCTGTTATGGAAATTTTAGCACTACATTCTGTGTTCCGTCACTGATACGAATGTATGCACTGTATAACCCCCCCCCCCCCCCCCCCATTTTTTCGCTCCCTTTGAATGTATATACTTTACTTTTGGATCCAGCTCTACCAGGGATCGAACCGAGGACCCAGCTGTGATAGGCCAGAGTCAACCAACCGGGGGCATCAGCGGAAGGATACTTAGTGGGCTGTCAAAAAGTGCTAATTTAAGGCGATCGCCTACCTGGAGATATTCTCGCGTTTACGACCGAGAAGGGCGACAGCTATAAGGGCGACGCTGCCACCCGCTTCAAGCGCTTCTTCGCCGCTACGCGCTAGGCTCTTCGCTTGCTTGCAGTGTTCTCGTCGTGGTACGTTTACCTGCGGGACTTAGAACGGTAACCCTGTAATTTTATTGGTGGATTGTGGAACAGGCTCCCACCGCAGTTTTGTACGTGTACGGGTAGATTGTTTCAAGATACAGCAGCCTGAAAAAAAAAAAAAAGGTAGTTTTTAACTATGTCGGAGAGCTCCAAAATAATATCGATAAAGGCTGTTCACGATAAAGTGATCACTTCTGAAATGAACATTAGAAAAACATCACTGCTTCTGCATGTTATATATTTTAACGGGCTCACTGAGTGACATGCGCCCAGTAAAGTTGGTAACGATGGAGGGAAAGTAGTTCTATAACTTAACGTCGAAAAAAAAAGTGTTAAATAACCATTTGTGATAACTTAAACTATTACTTTCTCTTTATGTTTTTTTTTAATGCATCAAAATGTAAAAATGAGCAGATTTGCAAAATATTTACTTCTATAAAAATTTGACAGTTTCATTTGACCGACGAATGGATAAAGTGATGAGACCCATGGCAGTGTTAATTTGACATAAAGCGAAGTAATACACAACGTGCATACAAGTAGATAAGCAGGGCTTTCGAAAGTGCTCAGTTGATATGTGTGTGATATCCCGTGAGTACCATTCAGTCTTCCTCTGGGTTTTGCTTTCTTTTCGTAGGTAAACAATCTGGGAAAAAGTTTCATCGTTGTGTCAGAGAATTTTTTTTTTTTCTTTCAAACACGCTGCAACGCTTATAAAGTGCCAAGAAGGCGGGGTGACGTAATATAAGAGGTCTTTTCAACGTTTAAGGGGCACCCCAATTTTTGAAGGCAATTCCGTTATGGCAATATAGTCCATTCCCGGTTTCTTCGCACTTTTTGAATCAAACCTTTGAATATACACCCCATGTTTGACACGTGGGGTTGCTTCCTAAATATGCCATACATCACAAGCGTTTTATTTTGACGTGAATACATCTTCAAATTTGCAACCATAGTCGGTGGCAATAAAGAAAATCCGTTAGTAACGAAATAGGGGGATACAGTATGGCATTGTAGCTCTAAATTTATTGTCTACATTCAAAATTCAATTACACCACACGATTTCCAAAAGATCAAAGAATATGTTACGTTGAGTGAGGACTGCGAAGCATCTCGAGCCTTGCCGGGGGGGGGGGGGGGGGGGTTCGCCCAATTTTGAGTTCGTTTCGCCGCGTCTCATAACTTCCGCGTAGTATAATTCTTGACTAGGAGAGCTGTGACGCCCGTTTAAGTTTTGATCGACAGCTCTCGTCAAGATAAATCGATTGCGTGGTATAAAACCATTTGTGATGGCGTGGTTATGGTGAAATTGTACGAGTTTAATGTAAAAAATTAAGAAAACTTATCACAATGTCGGCCTATACTCGTCAAAAAGCCAAGCCGAAATACAGAAATCGTACACGGTCGGAAAGAGCATCTCAAAAGTAATCCATTAATACCCATAAAACCCCATATGATCGATGAAGCGGTGCCGGAAACGTAAAAAAAAAACATCAAGGGTCCGAGCGCATCATCGTAGATGGCACGCAAAACTAACTGCCGTGTCCCCAACACAGGCACGCCACATTTTTTTTTAACTTAAAACATTTTAAAAAAAAACATATTTCATATATAACTATAAACATAGAAAGAAAATACGTGTGTTGATTCTGCCTAGTAAGAAATAGTTCTCATGCAAAATATTATCATACCGAGTGCGCACGAATGTTGGCCCTCTGGTTGGAATTTTCTAGGCTTATTTCGTATGTAGCGGAGGAATATTCTAAAAGTAGAACTTTAGCAGGGCTTTAGAAAAGTAGGAAATAACCGTGAACTGACTATAGGAATCGATGAAAGACAAAGTCGAAAATAATCCTGAATTTATATTAAAAGGCGAGACCGCGCTTATTTGAAATGCATACTTCTTCCGAAACCTCTTACAAGGATGATCTCGGACGTTTATACTGGGTGATTCGCAATTAGACCGACAAAGTTCACGAGGTGATTCTTCGTGAGAAAGTAAAAGGAAAGCATATTGTGACACTTTATATTTAAACGAAATATTAGAGGAGGTATGAGCCCTTAAAAAACGAGGTTTTAAACCATATTTGTGCAAAATATCGGCAACGAAGTAAAATGCAATGACAACTCTCGGAACATTATTGTGTGTTTTCGGGATCTTCAACGCAAGAGCCGATATTTTGCAGAAATTCTGGTTAAAAATCTCGGGTTTTTTAAGGTCTCGTGCCGCCCTTAATAATCGGTTTATAAAATGTGACATATGTTTTCGTTTTAATTTTTCATGAAGAATCACCTCCCGAAGTTTGTCGGTCTAATTGAGAATCATCCTGTGTATTGAGACTGCGATGGAAAAAGCTCTAATGCTATAGATTTTTGAGAAGCATTTTTTGTAATTTCATTTGTAATTTTGTACTTCATTTTTTTTTCTATAGCCATAACGAAAGTAGCCTTCCTTAAGTCTCGATTTCACATATTATGGATTTTTTTTTTTCGCGTCATAATTTCAGTTTCAGAGGTATAATTAGAAATGTTTGATAATGGAAAATGTGGAATTTATTAATCGTTTAATACTTTTGTATATAATCTTCACCGTGTTATTTTCTTCTTGCGAAACGGCAGGGATTTTTTGATAAAATATAAATGTTTTCCTGACTTTTTACAAGCAGCTAACACAAAAATCACGCACAAAAATAAGAAACGGCTCGTAAAATGTAAATTTTCTAAAATCGTGCGTTGTCGGTGACTGTGACTACTACGAATCCGAAATTTTGACGTGAAAACGAAGAATTCCTCCGAAAGGGGTGGAAACCGAGCCTTAAGTAAGTGGGGTTGTTGCGGGCGTCCCCTGGGAAGGTTGAATTGCGAATTAACAGCAACCATTTTTGTAAAGTCAAGCTGCATAAAAAAGCTATTGTGTTGGGTGGCATTTTCGGGGGTCATTGACGGAACGTTAATGCCGTACAGCAAGAGGGCGGAGGGGACTTGGGGGGGGGGGGATGGAGATGGGAGGGGTCGCGAGGTCCATGGCACCTGCTGGTGGAAGGGGGGATGCGAGGCTGGTTGCCATGGCGACCGACGTCTCCGTCGCGATGTGAATGAAGAGGCGTCGGGACGCCAGACGCCGGGTGGGAGTGGCTTTCCTAGGAGGGGGGGAGGGGCGTGATATGTGGGTCGATATGGCGTCCGCACTCTACCCCTCCCCCCAAACCCCCTTGAATCTCCCCGTCCCTAACCCCTCTGTCTACCACCACATCACCTAGGGATCGCTTACCCACAATGTTGCCAACTCAGTGGCTTTACCACCAGGTTCGGTGGATTTTTACTCGTGTTAGTGGCCAAAACTGTTTTCTAATGCTCTGTAGATAATCTAGTGAAATTTTTTTTTTTAATCGTCAATGGAATGTGGGCAGCAGTTTACTGGAGGAAAAATGTATACTACTATACCCGATTCACTGTAAAGTGAGCACTTTTGAAAGCTGTCTCATTGTGAGTAATAGTCAATAAATATATTTTATTTTATCGTTAGACGTTAACTTCAGAATGCAGTGGAAAATGCACGCTGTGTTTATTGCTTACGTGGCAATGTTTATTTTAAAAAGTGGTTGAAGGATAACAAATGGCTGATAGGTATAAACTAACGAGGGCCTTAAAAGTGCTCAAGTTACCATGAACAGCGTATAGTATTCTTTTCTAACTGCTATTCATGAATTTGTAGTATAACTTGGAAATACCACAAAAGGTTGCGTGGAAAAAAAAGTGAAAATTTTTTTTTTTTAAACAGACTACCGACCAGTGTCATCTTCCGGTACGATTCCCAATCGCGAAGATCCGGGAGTGGCCCAGCCGGGTATTGAACCCGGTTCGCCTTGGAGAGTGGCCAGCAGGCTAACCACTCAGCCCCAGTTGGGGTGTAGTGCATTTTCACTTGCGGCATAGTGGAATTTCTCAATCAGTGTGTTGGCACTACTGCTGTCGTATCTGCCATCTCCCCGGAAACTGGGTCGTTCGCGGGGCGCAGGTTGCGTGGGTGGGTGTCATCCCCCTCCCCTCCCTCAACCTCTACTCACTCACTGAGATCGGCTCGCCGTGCGCTCTGGAATGGGGACGGCCGTCTGTTGAATAAAGAATTAATTACCTCCTCACCACATTGTACTCTAGTGATGGGCACAATCGATCGAATATTTTCAAGAATAGAATACTTTGTATTCGGATACTTGTAATAATCGAGAACTTTTACTAGCATTCGTATATATCCGAATACGTGATTTAAATGTTTATATTTTTTCCTGTACGAACTGCTTTTATTTTTGTTATTATGTTAACACAAGAAGATGCAGTGGAGGGATGGCGAATGCTGTTTCCAGATAACTATATAAGTGACAATGACATAAGAAACTATATCTCAGAAGTCAAAAACAGACACGAAACGGTGTACGGCCTATGTAATATTGAAAAATAAAAAAAAAAAGCATTATGTAATATTAACTGACCACAGAGCACATAGAAATACTTCGATTTCAATAAAAACTATTAAATTAAAAACATTCGAGAGCAAGCGTGGAACGAACGACGTAACATTTTTCGAGATATCTCGAGAACTCCTTGGAATCGAATTCTTCGACATTTTGAAATCGAATACTCGCTCTCTGCCCCTCGTCAGCAGGAGAACGAACAATGATGGTCAGTAATTTTAATTTCGGTCGCATTGAGAGAAAAGCAGAAACTTTGTATAAGGCCAAAAATTTATTTAAGTTAGTTGCCCCAACGAAATATCTTATTGAGTACACAAAACTTGGAAAGCAACAAAATTAATTTACTTCATCTAACAAAATACATGTTTCAATAAACAAAACCCCTGTGTTGAGTCAAAATAAATTAGACTGTGGACAAAATATTTTGTTTATTCAACTGTACTTATATATTTGTTTGGTTACTCATTTGTCGCCTCCCACCAAGGCAAACCGGGTTCAATCCCGGCCGGGTCACAGGATTTTCGCAAGTGAAAATCGTGCCGGACGATGCTGTTGGTCGACGGGTTTTCTCGGGGGTCTCCTTCCCCCTCCCCCCGCCACTTAATTCCGGTACCGCTCCCGCATTCACTTCAATCACGCTCATCGGCTCTCAAGACCACGCTGTTAAAAGCCGCCCAAATATCTTCACTCACTCACTTATTCATTTGATTGCTTTCTTTCGAAAAATACAGCTTGAGAGTTTGTTTGCATTTGTGTAACAATTAGGATGGTATAGTTTATTCGCGGTTTCTTCTCACTTTGAGAATCAAACCTTAGAAAAATCAACCCGTGTATGACTTGTTTGGCTGTTTCCTAAATTTGTCATGTATCACAGGTGTTTTATACTCGTGTTAACGTAAAAAATATACCTGATGTTTGGTTTGATAAAACTTTTACTCATATTTTATATATTTAAATTATAAAATTTCATTTATAGTTAATATTAATAAAATCAGTGAAAAAATGGGTATGTTGGTAATGCATCGGTAAGAAATAATTTTTATGCAAAATATTATTAAAGTGAGCGCTGTCCCGTTGGCTATAGGTTAATCTTAGTTTCCATGAGGCGGAGGAATATTCTAGAAGTGGGACTTTAGTAGGGCTTCAGAAAAGTTGTAAGTAACCGTGAATGGACTATATATAACATTTATTTCCCTATAGCTAGAGACCTGAAGAATTCGCGAATTCATTTTGAGACAAGCTAGAATTCAAAACACGTGTGTCTATATAACTTTAGCCATTGGTCCACGCGGTATTTGACACCTCCTGGAGAACGCTGGCCCAATTGTCGCCTTCAACTGTGACAGCAGACAACCAATGTGCTGTTGATATCGGTATATTTGTACATTAGACTGTAGAGTCTAGCCTGCAGGTCATCGAACTCGCGAATTTTTCAAGTCTCTACCTATAGTAAATTCTCAACCAGGCAACAGCAGGGGCATTCTGAAGTGCTCAGTTCACAGCAAATGGACTATAGCTACGGACGGGTGTTTTTATGGACATGCTAGACTCCAATATCGTACGTCCACAACCACAACTCCCTTTGGTTATTCGTCGCGAGTCTATGTGAGAAGACATGTTTTCATTTGACTGGGCCAATCAGAATAAAGTACTTCGATACTGAACGTCCATGATTCGCGGACAGACACACTTGCGCGGGACATTTAAAATCATCCAACCACGAAAGTGCATATTGTTACGCGTAGCTCGCACTGGCCGCGAGTTCCTGGTAAGCGTGGGACGACTCTGGATTTTGGGGGGGGGGGGGCACCTCCACCCTACCCCTTCCCCAGGCAGGCGCGCTCGCTGCCTCCTCGCCACCCCTACGGGGCAGCCGGGGAATGATTGACAGCGGCGAGACCTGGCTGGCGTCACAGCCCCTCCTCTTCTCCCTGCTGGAGACGCCGACAAATGTAGAGGAGGCGAAAGAATATTCGGAGAATTAGGACCCTCGGCGCAACGCGGGATTTAGCAAAATTTTTGGGCGATGGCCTACGACCCTATAAATACTAGCCACAGCTGGACTGCCGACAGTCTAGCGGAGGCCATCTGGATAAGTGAGGATTGTGAAGTCAGGTGCGGACGACTGCGAGACGACGGCGGACGAGGTGTTCGTGGTCTGAATGGACGAGAGGACGTGGTATCCGACGAGCGAAGGCTACTGGATGTGAGGGCACTCGGAGAACTCTAGATCATGGCGGACTGGTGGCAAACGGACTAAACTGAGGTGGGACCTAATGTATACGTAATACGAATTTTATTGTAAATATTGGATCTGTCAAATATGGACACATAATTTATAATTGAATAGGTTTTAATACACAGTGAATTGGGACTGATTTCTAATTATTTAATTACGTTTCAGGGCTGCCACCAGCCCTGAAACTGAAATACTGGTTCCTCTATATAAAAATCCTGTAAAATCCTGGAATTATTAGGTTGAATCCTGTAAAATCCTTGGAATGAAAAAAAAAATTGCAAATTACAGAAAAAAAATTGATATGAAGGACGTTTACATATTTAATGTTGTTTTAGTTTGGAGTGTATGTACAAACCATGGTAGTTATTTTATCCACTTTGTTTATACAACGACCTTATCGGCGATAATTTTCGTTTCCTCGCCATTGCGATACCAATGCCAAACGCAAAACAGTCGCCAAATTCAGATTGAATGCGTAAAAACGGCGATTCGCGGCAAAGGTTCTTTTCAATAATGGCCTTAACATTTGCATGTGATCATACAGCCAGGAACAGAAATATTTAGATAACTGTATACCCACACCAGTGAATAATTAAGCGAAATATTTTTTGGACATACGCTATTAAAGTAATGGCTTAATTCAAAAGAATTTCTTTTAATTATTCACCTCCGCTGTAAGAATCTTCCAGAGAAATGTATCAGTGAAACTGACACACGTCGCCGTGGGCGCTAGTGTCGCCACTGTGAGTAAAGTGTTATAAAGAACCCTAGTGTGTTAAAAATCCGTAAAAACCGATAAATTACGTTAAAACAGTAGGCCTGTGTTAATTCCTTTAGGTAATTGTAAATTTTTTTGATTGAAGTCATTAATTGTAAACAGAAAGTGATACGTGAGATGTTGAGTTGAAAGAATTTTGTTTGTAGTTATTGTAAATAAAAATAGGAAATTATAATTAGTTACTTTATTTAAATAAGACTTGAAGACCTCCATCCCTTAACGAACCTGGTTTAGCCCACTGACTTTTGAGAGAACAAGGGCGTATCCGGGGGGGGGGGGGCTGAGGGTGCCGCAGCCCCCTCCCCCGAAATGACACACATTTTTTAAAACCCTATTATCAAAATGTCAATCATTATATTTTGATATTTGTTATTACCCACACGACACGCATTTTTTCCACCCTGTATTAAAATGGCAATTTATTATTATATTTATTTATTTGTTATTACCCACACGACACGCATTTTTTACATCCTGTATTAAAATGACAATTATTATATTTATTTATTTGTTATTAACCACACATATGATTACATCTTATACATCAAAACTTTGTTCTCTGAAAAACGGGGGGAAAAAATAGTGAAGTACATAGTTCCTAGAAATGTGAGCGAGTTTGCATAAATACTTTCTAGCTTCCTTTCCTTTTCTATCCTTCCGCTGTGACTTGTGACCAATGTACTACTATAGTCCATTCACGATTTCTTCGGTCTTTTTTAATCAAACCTTGAAAAATCTTCCCATGTATGACGTGTTTAGTTATTTTCTAAATACGCCCTGTATCGCGTAAGCCTTTTTTCACTTGTGTTCACAAAAATTACTTTTCTTTTTCAGTTAAATTGAAATATTAATATCTTATCTATAAATTATAATGCTTCATTGATAAATAATTTTAATTAAAAAACCGGGAGAAAATAGGTATGTTGGTGACGTCTAGTGAGAAACAGTTCTTATACAAAATAATATCATTACAACTGAGTGCGCACGAATGTGGTGCCTTGTCCCTCTGGTGTAATTCTCCAGACTTGTTAGACTTAGTTTGCACGAGGCGGAGGAATATCCTGGAAGCAGAACATTAGCAGGGCTTCAGAAAAAGGTTGAAAAAACCGTGAATGGATTACAGCGAAGATACTAATACTCATCAGGTGCCCCCCCCCCCCCTTAAACCTCCCTCGTCCTACTGGGCATGAACAAAAGTGTTTTGGAGCCGAGCCGGGTGTTGGAATGTTGCCGCGGCTGTCGCTGAGTACGCCCGGGCCGGTTGTTGCAGGAGCTGAAGGAGGAGGTGTCGCTAAAGAAGCCCAAGCTGGAGGCGGTGGCGGCGGCGGCACAGGACGCCGCCTACCACGCCTACCTGTACGACGCGCACATCCTCAGCCTGTACGATCAGTGGGCCCGCATGTCGGCGTTCCGCGTCTGGGCGCCGCCGCCGCCGACTGCGCCCGCCCACGCCAAGGACGCCAAGGCCGTTGCCATCGTCCGCGACAGGTAAGGCGTGCGGCCCTACGCCACGGCTCCGAAACGTCAACCCCCTTGACGCGGATATTAACACCGTGCAGGCTTGTTCGCCGTTAAACGTTGTGTATTCTTCCGCCTTATATCAAATTAACATTGCCGTGGGCGTCGGTCATATGAAACTGGGAAATTGCTAACAAAGTAACTACTTTACTAATATGCTCATTTTTACACTTCGATGCATAAAAAAATACGGAAAGCGAAATAAATAATTTATGTTATCATAAATTGTTACCTAACACTTCTATATTCTACGTTAAGGTATGGATTTACTTCCCATTAAAATATATGCTTGCAGGGACAGTGAATTTTTTCGTAGATTTTTTCTAATGTGCTCACTTTATCGTGAACAGCCTTTACCTGCTGCCGTACTGTGTTCTTGTACAAGCTTCTACAAGCCCTGGGGCACGAGCCGGTATACCAGCCTCTATATGAGTCGCCATGGAAGATTCTTTATTACACGACAGCAGTTCGGTGGATGCGCAGTGTGATATGAACCCCATTCGTAGAACTGCTACCAGTTAGCAACTTGCGTAAGCCTATGAAAAAACTAGCTAACACATCTTAATATTGCTATATTACTGTTCGCCTTTTACATAAATCGATTGCTTACTAGTATAGTTTCATTAAGTTTCTTGAAAATGTCGTGAATTCACTAAGAATAGGAGTGTGTTAGTTTTAATATTGACGGAAACTACTGACCGGTTGCAAAATTTTCAATAGTTTATCATAGATATCATAAGAGTTTGAATTAATTTTTTCATACAGTAGGTAATATTTTAGGTATTTAGAACGGTTTAAAGCAGTAATTGAAATGCCATAACCAATATTATTCGTCGTCGTCGTATTTTAAATATATTTGAAAGAGTTTCAACCTCACGGATGTAAAATCAAGGTGGAGGCTTCCTTTTCGGTTTCTTCATCAACTCGTTTCAAGTAGTAGCCACGGGGAGCGCCCTACGTTCTGAAACTGCAATGTGATTGGCTAGGCACGAGAGCCGGTATGGAACCTGCCACGGATAATAGGACAGGTCCGATTACCAAACCTGTGATGAAATCTGGCAGGCGCCAGGCGAAAAATGCCATGACGGGTGCCGTACAGGCCGGTATAACGGCAGCTATGGCAGACCTTGCACAAGTTTTTACGAAATCTGGTACCGTGTAATATGCGCTTACGAAAAGTCAGCCGGTTAACTCGGACCAGGTTAAAACTTTCACTCGGTGCGTTCGAAAAGTGATGGAGTTAAGGGGGCCGCCCACCTGACGCGACATGGCACAAGAGCGAGCGAACGCTAAGGGCAACTCTGGCACGCGCATCAAGTGCCGCATCGCCACTATGCGTGAAGCACTAAACTATAGGCTGTTCACGGTGAAATGAGTGGTTTTTAAGGCCCTCCCAAAAGGCATTAACCCCTAATAAATTAATTTTATTGCTGTCTCAGACGTTAACTTGTGAGAGTGATGAAATGCATACGCTGTGTTTATTAGTCATATTGCAATGTTTACATTTAAAAAAAATTGTGGAAAGGTAGAAATTAATCTAAAGGAAAACCTTAGCAGGTCCTTAAAAAGTGCTCACTTTACCGTGAATATCCTATAGTACGCAAGCTTTTTGTCGAGCCGTTTTTTTCTATGGGACTTTAAGCGGTGACCATATTATTTTACTGCTGGAAAGTCTGATCCAAAGTTCAATGCAGGATTGTATCAGAATTTCACGTGGATCCAGTCAGCACATTGTATGTCTGAAAATGCTGTTTTTAGTTACGCTGGAGGGGTTGGAAATAGTGGTTATAACATGCGTAGTGTCTTGAAAGCGACATTCCGTTATCGCCTGAAGTTTGTTTTCTTTTCGTAAATTAGCACATGGACGCACGCGGAATAGTTTAGTAAAAAAAAAAAAAAAAAAAAAAAAAAGGCTCTCTCAACACACTGCAACTTATTTCAAGTGCATAGTAGGCGGCCCACTTAAAGTTAACACGCGTTCGAAAAGTCACCCGAGTTAACTCGATCAACTCTGGGCTAACCTTGCTCGACAGCAGGATAACATGGCTCTAGCATACGACACACGTGGAATTGCGCATGAGTATATAAACATCGCAGCAATAAAAACAAACAAGTAAACGAAAGTAAGTTTTGAAATCTCGAAACGATCAAAATATTATAAATGTTTAGCTGCTTTGACCAATCATTGTAGTCCGAATATTAAATTCTATACTTAACTGAGACTGGATAGGTATTGTATTATCGCAGAACTGCTTAATGTAATGTTTCTTTTTACGCTGTTTGTTCGTAACATAATTTAACAAAAACCTTCATAGTCCTCATCATCGTCATCTAGCACAGTATTTAATAATTGCACTAAATATTCCTTGAGTTCCCGCCGTCTCACAACCAGAGTTAATCTAAAACGTTCAAAGCAACCTGGTAAACCACAAGTGATCGTGTAAACCTGGTCACGTGACCGAGTTAACCCAGTTGACTTTACCAGGTTACTTTTCGTAAGCATCTCTAGACACTGGATGGGTTTAGTTGAATTGCCCAGTCCAATATCGGCAGTATAAAAACGGAAGATTATTTGAAATAGTTGATATAATGTAAATAATAAACTGCTTATAATGGTATGAATATTTTTCAACGGATCAGAAAATAAAAATATAGTTATATTATTCAATTGTAGAGACTGAAGTACAATGGCTTATATAAATCCACATTTCTTTTTACGATGTTGGTGGTGATGTGAGCATTACAATCTCGTACGGCCGTGCATTCTCGTTGATGTGAGCTAGTTAATGTTTTAACAACGATTTGGCGTTGTGTACCGACACTTGACAGCTCACAGTGGCCGTTTATTTTTTGGATGTAATTCTACATATTTTAGATGAGAATAGTGAGCACATTTTTATTAGAAAGGATGGAATTAGACGATTGAAATGTCATGCAGAATACTGTTCACATGCAGTAGTGCCAACCCGTGAACGCAATTTTTTTTTTGCTTTGACATTGGCACATTTGCACTGGGCAAAAAAAAAAGAGCGGTCCGCTGCTGTGTCTTGAGTGACGCCTCTGGTACTTTTATGCTCGTTGTCCGACATTACTCCTTCCACATAACCCTACATCGAACTCACAAAGTCTAGCACTGAGCGAGCTGGCGAACCTATTCAAGGTAAAGTGAGCTTTTTTGAAAGCCCTCTCATTTGGAATTATAGTCAATAAATATGTTTTACTTTAACCGTAGACATTAACTTCCGAGGGCGGTGGAATAGACACATACTGATTATTAATGACATGGCGATTTTTATTTAGAAGGGTGGTTGGAGAATAAAAAAATTGCGGAAAGAAAAAGTAACCAGGGCCTCGAAAGTGCTCACTTTACCGTGAACAGCCGATAACTCACAGGAATTCCATTCGGGAGGACCCGGATTCGATTCCCAGTCCGGCCATCCTGATTTGTTCTCCATGATTTCCCCAAATAGCTCCAGGCAAATGCTGGGATGGATCCCTAACAAAGGCCATGGCCGATTCCTTGCCATTTATTCTCCAATCCCTCTTCCCTGGACGACTTGCTCCATCTCTAATAACCTCGCTGCCAGCGAGATGTTAAGCCCAACTACCTACCTATATTCGCGAACTAACTACTACCCTACTTTCTCCCGCCCTAGTAAAACTAATAGGAATTTTTTTTTCCTCCGCGTCTGCAGCATACATTTTCCCAGTGACCCCTTCGCTTCGTCGTGGTTTGCTGTGCCCTTCCGGCTAGACCCTTCCTTCGTCGGGGTGTGATCATGGCTACAATTGTGGTCATGGCGCCGAACAGCCTTTTAAAGGCTGTTCACTATAAAGAGAGCACTTTTGAAATAAACCTTAGAAAAAAAGTCACTGCCTCTGCCTGCGCATACTTCAACGAGCGCACTGAGTGACACGCGCCCGATAAGGTTGGTAACGACAGATGGAAAAGTAGTTCCATATCTTAACGTCGAATAAAAAATGTTAGATAACCATTTGTGATAAGTTTAAATTATTTATTTCACTTTCTTTTTTTTTTTATGTATCAATGTGTAAAAATTAGCACATTTATAAAATATTTATGTTTCCAATAATTTCACAGTTTCACTTGATCGACGCATCAATAAAGTGATGAGTCCCTTGGCAATGTTAATTTTATGTGTGACGGAATAATACACAACGTGTATACAAGTAGATCTTAAGCTGGGCTTTCAAAAGGGCCCATTTTACCGTGAACAGCCTATGAACGCAGTGAGTGATGAGATATGGGCGGTTCTTTACAGCGAGGCCTTGAGAGCCGATGAGGGTGAAGCGAGGCGAGTATGGAGCAGCTTCGGAATTCAAGGGCAGGGAGAAACGGGAGATCCTCGAGAAAACACGCCGGCCAGCGGCTTCGTCCGGCATGATCCCCACGTGCGAGTATCTAAGAGCGACCTCGCCTTGGTGAGAGTCGAGTGGTCTGGCCACTACATCACCGCGGCCCGTTAGAGCTAATTATAGGTTTGTTCGCGTGGTATGCTTTTCCTACTATCTGAGAGCAAGTGTTATTTATCACTAGCCGAAAAGTAGCAAAAACAGCAGTTAATCTCGGCAGGACAACACGAACGACCTACAGCAGTAAATTAACATCAAAAATATATAAACGAAATTTCATTTTTAAAATGTTGGTAATAATTATTGCCTCTGTGTAATTTGCGTATATTAAAATTTTTACCAGTCGAGATAACTTACTTTCGAGGGTAAATTTGTCTTAGTTATTTTTATTTCTCTCTGCACTTCTTAGATGATACCCAAACAATATATTCATCAATCTGCGTAAAAGCAAATTATTATTTGCAATCGTCACTCTCAAGATACTTCGACGTTTGTAATTTTATTTTGGCGGCCATTTTTTTTCCACCTTGCTCGTTTTGATATTTCTGCTGTACCTCGGCGAGCAAGAGCAGAAATAGCTGCTTTTTTTATAGCAGAAATACCAATTACTACCGCCAACTGAAAAGCATACAAAAAAAATGCTTCCGGTAACAAGCAGAAATAGCAATAAACTAGAAGAATAGTAAACCACGCGAACACGCCTAATTGTGTGGGGTGATCACGCTGTATAGGACTTGAGGTTAGAACACTGATTACGTAAACAAGTGCTTTGAGGTGTTTGTATATTTCCTCTGACCATTCTGAAATGCAGTTCGATTAAATTCATATTGATGGAAGTACCTTATTCATATAAAAGTGCTTGTCTTGTAAAAATTGAGATACGAACTAACACGTTCATCACTGTTGACCACGTGAGTTCGATAGTTGGGTTCCTTTGGAGCAGGCCAATGTTGGGTTCATGAGCAGAAGACGAGTAAGCTGTCTACCTCATCTTTAGTCTATGATATTAACATTCTAGGTGGGCTATGAACCAAGTTGGACAGAATGCTCGAACGCACGAACTAGGTTTTTTTGGAAAATATTTTAGGAGTGGGAAATTTAAAAAAAAATATATATATACACTTTAATAATTATTGTAACTTTGCACTCATATATTGATACCGGGAAGAAGGTAAACAACCACGCACAGCTACACTGAAAGAAAATCGAACAGAATCTTTGTTTGTATATTTGTTTGTGTTCGGCCACCCATTTGACTACCTTCGTTCGAAAATGCAGCTCGAGAGTGTGTTTGTATTTTCTGTGACAATTAGGATAGTAACCGTGTCCGTTAGTGCATCTATTGATGCTTAACAATCGCATAAACACATTAATAAAACAATGCAACAAGAAGCTGACAAGTAAAGCTGTGAAACATGGAATATTTGTTTGCACACGTTGCCCAATATTTGCAGTATATCTACTTAAAAGCTTCCCGGCCTCATCAGTTGTTACATTAGCTGATATTATTGAGGCGTGGCGCTCGCACGCGGGTGGCATAGGTTCGAAACTCGGTCGACCTTGTAGAAATATTATTATATCGGCCCAAACTGTTTAATGTACATGTGGCCAAACAAATATTTATTTAGTTGCACCAACTAAATCTTACAGTTTGTGGTAACCAAATGAGAACAACAAAATAATTTGGTTTCAGCAACAAAATATTTTATTTCCCCTACACAAACAAGTAATTTGGTTGCACCAAACAGATCCTGTTTGATTCAACAAAAACCATTTCCTCAGCGTATAGAGGGACTTTCAGAATCATCTTTTTTTTTTTTTTAAGCTAGAAAAAAAAACTAAATACAATACGGCGGGGGAATGTTCCTCTTAAGCGGCCTCTTCACCGAAATATGTACGGTGCGATCCTCCTCGCCCGTGTGCATGGACATCTAAGAGACCGGCCCAGCATCCGGTACTCGGATCGGGAAGAGACGCGCCGTTGGAAACAGCTTCCCGCGCATCGTCCATCTAATGAACCGACCTTCCCCACTGCGCATCTAAGTACACTCACGACCCGCTTTCCCAAGAAAGTCCGCTCATGTGTACCGTTTGCGGTAGTGTCAAACATTTTTTTTTTTTTTCGGAGTAATCCGCTCATGTTTCTAACTATTTCTTAACGCTCCCTGCATCAGTCAGGTATGTTACTGGACAATTTTCGCCGAGCGACTTTCACTTTAGGCCTGTGGAAATGTAAAGCTTTTTATGCTATGAATTATGACATTCTGCGCTACAGAACGACATTTTCCGTTTTACGATTTTGAACCAACTTATTTTATTTGTCCTTTGTCTAAACTGTCTCCGATTTTCAGGGGTGGCCAGGATTCTATCTTACCCTCCCCTTAAATAATACTGGTGCTTGTATTTGACCATTCTGGAAGTACGTGGGTTCGATTCCCGACGCATTCCCGTGGAATTTATCAGGTAATTGGTGACTATAGTCCATTCACGACTGGAACAGACTAATGAAAATCAATCTTTGAAAAAACATCCTAGCAATTAGCTGCAGGCATAGCTAGTAAAAAAGAAGTGGCGGGTGGAGATAGTGTACCCGCTCCCACCACTTTTTTTTTTTTTTTTTTTTTTTTTTAACTAGCTATGCATGCAGCTAATGATTAGGGTGTTTTTTCAAAGGTTGATTTTCATAAGTCTGTTCCAGTCGTGAGTGGACTCTATACGTTGGGAGTTTCGGGCGGCTAGTCTTAACATCGAGGTTTTGAGAGCCGATGAGGGTGAAGCGAGGTGGTTATGGAACAGTGACGGAATTCTAGCGCGCGAGGGGGGGGAGATATATCCCTGAGGAAAACCCTAGCCGACCAGCGGCATTGTCCGGCCCGCGATCCCCACCGCCTGGGTGGGTGAGTAGTCTGACCACTGGGCCACAGCGGATGGTATGTGTGTGTGTGTTTACAGCCTGGCGACGCCGATGCCGGCGTACCTGAGCCACAGCCCGCCCGTGCTGCTGCACCCGGAGAGGGTCGTACCCATGTCGGAGTCCGAGCGCTTCGAGAGGAGCTACCAGCCCAACGTCGCGCTGGCGCCCATCCCGCCCCAGCACAGGGCGCGTCACGACGCCACCTCCAAGGCCGATCTGCTGGTGCGTCGCCTCCCTGCTCTCTTAAGGCGACTGCCCGCCGGCTGGCAGCTGCGAAGTTAAAAGAGTGGGGATGGGACCCCCGCATTTCCTATGACATAGTTGTTTGCGCGAATACACGTACCTCGGTAAATTAATGTTCTGCAAATACGACTTTTTGTCAGAAAACAATTGTCCATGCCCCCATTATTATTATTATTATTATTTTTTTTTTTCATATTAAGTGTATTCTTAGAGAGAAAAAATTCTGTGAAAATTGTCGAATGTCGAATTTTTAAAGCTTGCCTTTGCAGTTTCCTGAAGCGGCAAAAGAAAAGTACATAGATAAAGGCATAGTTTAATCTGTGGTCTTTCATCACATGTAATGAAACCCTAGTATTAGAGATATAATTCGCACAGTACAGCATCACGATGGAAACACTTGCACGCTTTGCGCATAAGAGCGATGAGGTGCTAGGCATGCGTGTTAGCGTCACCAGTATCACTCCCTCGTGTCTTAACCTTGGACACGGAGTTCCCACAAAGGGGTCCATCCCACTCTTAGCAAATTAATTCTCAGTTCGTTAATTTTAAAGATAGGAGTTTCAAATAAAATGCTTTCATCAAGAATTTTTTAGAAGTTCCCTACAGCCGAGATATTTCCATATGTATAGCCTGTTTGCAAGGAATTTTTAAAATTTATGTTTTACAAAAAATTACATACTGCCTGTTTATATTGATAAGTATACGCTCGTAGGTATCTTCTCCGAAAATATTCATGAATAATACTTTTTTTTTTAATGCCTATATTTAAAGTTAACGCACTGAGGCAAAATTTTCTTAACATGGTACTTCCTATTTAAATTTTGCAGCTGCCAGCCGTTCAAGTGCCTAAAATTTTTCTCTGCATTTTAAAGAAATTTAGCAGTTTTGCAATACAATATCAATAACTATTTGATAACAATGCCAAATTGGTTTCAAAATAACTCTTCACATACTCTTTCAGTAGAATTATCAGCATTTTTGCCTTAAAAGTTGTGCCAAACAAATTTGAAAAAGTTATACGAGCACAGTGTTTGATTTCAGCGAAAGTGATTTCGAAGATTAGGAATGCCACAAATAAATGTCTTTGAAGTGTGGCATTTTGTTTGTCTGTGATTAGGGTTTAACATCTGGCTATTTTGGATTTCAATTTTATTGTTAGACTTAAAATAAAATTATTGCTGAACCACTAGAAGATTCCAGGAAATATCTTCATCATATTCCAATGATATTAACAAGTAATTTGAACTGTAGCCAGACATAATCATGCAAACTTTTTAAATTTTTAGGCCAATGTATATGTCTTAAAATATAAATTCCTATATTTTCCATCATTAATTTTTGTAAATGAATTTTCCATAGTTTTTTTATACTTTTATCAATGTACTATTTGATGTAAAAAAAAACAGAATTATAAAATATTATAAAAAATATTGAAAATTATTTTTGCCACTTGAACAAGCCACTGTAACACTGTCAAATGTATTTCACAATAACATTTTAAGAAGTACGGCCATCAAATTTTTCCTTCCAAATAATTTTATCAAATAATCTTTGAATGTGTTTGAAAACGTGTCACACTGTCAAATTTTTTTACTCAAAGCCATTTCACACAATCAAATATTTATTGAATTCAGTTACTTGAAATAGATTTATTGAACTAAAAAACCACTTCATTTGCTTTTCAATGAGTTGTGTTCAATGAGCTTTCAAGTCTCCGCGTGAAACATTGTCACAAACTGTTTAATGAAACCAGTTTAGAAACTACCAAAAGCAAATTTTTAGAAGTATCTACAACTGCTGTAACAGCTGGTGTGGCAGACCTTGCACTCGCTAGTATAGTCTACTCATGGTCTCTTCACACTTTTTGAATCAAACCTTTGAAAAAACACCCCATGTATGACATGTTTGTTTGCATCCTAAATATGTTGTACGTCACATGTGTTTTATATTTGTGGAAACAATAAAATTGGTTTATTTTTTGGTTAAATTGAATTTTGTTTACATTTTGCCTATAAATTACAACATTTATAACTTGTGTGAATGAAGACAGAGAGAAAGCAGGCGTATTGGTAATGCATAGTAATAAATAGTTATTATGCAAAATTTTATTACACTGAACATGGGTGGCGGAATCAGTGGGTCAGGGGTGTCAAATGACCCCCTAATAATCTGTTGTAAGGGTCAATTTCCCAGGAAAAAAAAAATACACCCACACTAAAATTACACTTTTTTAAATTTAAATTTAATACTATATGTAAAGACAAATTTGAGTATTATTTTGAAATATACTTTTAGTAGAAAGGTGCAGTATTTATAGAACTTGTATGATCTGATATTTTCTTTTATAAACGATATCAGTTTTGACGTTAAAATCGAGAAAGTCTTGAGCACGCCACAATAAGTTAGAAACAATTTTTGGAAATTGTGTGATATTAGTGTTCATTTCCTTCTTTATTTTTTTGAAGTCTTGACCCTTGACTCCCTGATAACGAGCACCTTCCACCAGCCCTGACACTGAGTGTACACGAATGTGGTGCGTTGGACCTCTGGTGTATTTTTCTAAGCTTTTTTTTTTTTTTATTGAGGCAGAGGAATATCCCGGAAAAAGAACTTTGGTGGGGCTTCGCAAAAGTTGGAAACTGTGAATTGACTATATGGAATCTGGTACCATGTTAAATGGCCATAAGCCTACATCACTGACATCGCTCAGTCAAATACTGCTAATTGAATGCAGGGCATGTACTACCTATTTTTCAAGATTTTGCCAAGTGCTAAGTCTCATGCTGGTGACCTTTCTTTCCCCTCCTTTTATTCCATAATTTATGTAAGTGCAATAATTTTACATGTTGCGGTTTCACCCTTAAAGCACAGTAAACACCTACCAAAATGATGGAACTATCAAGTGTGGAGCCCATTGGTGCCAATCAGCACCCTGAGGAGTGATACGAAATGGAGTCAAACAATGGAGAAGACAGGTACTGAAAGGAAGGAGGAAACAGGATTACTATGAGAGAACCCTCTAGCGAATGCTCAAAAGTCTGCCAACTTTTTCCCCATGTGCCGGGAACCGAACCCTGGATAACCTGTGGTGATATCTACAAGTACCAAAATGCTATATGTATGCTTACATCAATGTAGTTCAGCATATTTCCACACATGGAAGTTCAATTTTAATATGACAGCGCTGCATTTAGAAAAGAAATATGGACAAAAAATAATCATTTCATGGGAACTAGCAATCTTTTGTATTAATATTGTTTCAGCTATATCATTTTACACAATATTTTAATACTCAAAATCTAGTTCATTTGATACCATTCCGTAGCCTGTATACAAGCAAAAGAGTGTGTGTATTTTTCTTTCTTGTTTTAAAATTTTAATTATTTTATGAATTTTGGTCCGTCCCAAAGCTTACTGCTTGGTGTGGTCACACACTACTCATAATGCCCAAGAGCTAACACTGAATATCAGTAAGGGGCTACCAGCTGGCCTGTCAGTTGAATGATCTTTATAGGAGTCACTGGAATTCACATACTGTCATTATTTATTACAGCAATGAAATTCAGCCACTGAAATAATCAGTAAGCCAGTGATTTCCACTGGAGCAGTTTGTGCTGCTGGTTTCACTGATAGGGAGCTTTTCTGTATTTTGACTGTTTCAGGTTTAGAGTGCACTAGTCAAGTTGTACATATTTTTGAGAATATTTGTGAGACTGTCACCTTTAAAATGTAACTCTATATATATATATATATATATATATATATATATATGACTGAAATATGTGACTTACTGTAATATATATATATATATATATATGACTGAAATATGTGACTTACTGTACTGTATATATATATATATATATATATATATATATATATATATATATATATATATATATATATATATATATATATATATATATATATATAATATATATATATATATATATATATATATATATATATATATATATATATATATATATATATGACTGAAATATGTGACTTACTGTACTTTTTTTTATTCCCTCCCCCTCACATTTTGGATGCATTGTACTTGAATAAACTGAGACCAATAAAATATCACAAATGTTTGCGAACGTTCTGTATGAAATACGTAAAACTATCCTTGTACTTAGGTTGAATCAGTTTGGTCCACCGTAAACAGAAAAAAATGAATGCTTAACAGGTGGATTGTTGCTGCAAACTCGCCTATTATAGCATTCCTATTGTTAGGTTCATTGCTAATTTAAATCTCATCATTTGCAAAGTTATAATATAAAAGACATAATTAGCATGCAAAAATTGTTTTCATATTTCATAGTTATGAAGGAATGTTTATAATTTTTTCATATGAAATACCAACACATACTAGCAACTAGAGTGGCAACATTTTTTTTTTTTTTTTATATTTCAATACATGTCAACTATGTTGGCATCCTACAGCCATCATATACTATACTGTATTATATCTTATAGATGAACTTAGGGAACAATACACTTAGTGCTAAAAATTCATGGTAAAATAGGACTGTGATCACCAACATCTTTTGACATATATGAAATGTGTGTGAAAAATACTAGTTCAAGATTAAACATAGTTTGTTGGTTAAATAACATCATCAGCGAAGATTACAGAGATAATTGTAATAGGTTTAACTGAACTTTGCAAAATTCTCTTGGGACCACTCCAGTGATGATAAAGATAATAGTTTACATATAGAAAACTAATTTCCACACAAATATTTGGAGTTAGTTTGTGTAATCATCGAAAAACTGAACAGGAAGAAATATTGTTACATCAGAATTTGCTTGGTGTTTCAGGCAAAGGCACAAGATACCCATATGGAATTGGACACAAAGCCATCGGCTGTGAAAAATTTCTCTGCAGCTACTGTACCTGTAACACTAGCCACATCCAATAACATTGCAGCGTACAACCCCGAAATTGAGCTGTCAACAGACACGGACGATAGTTCGCTCGACACTGCCGCAGAAACAGGTATGCATATGAACTTGTGTTGAAGCGGAAGTAACATTAAAATGAATTTCATAAAGTACGAGTAACAATTTTAAAATACCATTCTCTCTCTCTCTTTTTTTTTAAAGTGGCAGATAAATGATACAAATTTTTGATGACACGAAAAACAAATCCAGTTAAATTTTGTAATTTTTTTTACTTGGAGTGACAAATTGTGTTTGTTGTGGAGTATGATAACATGTTTTAAGTAGGCCTACTGTACTATATGAGGTAGGACTTACAAACTGTTCAGTGTAAGTCTTAATCATGAAAGCTGCAGATTGAAATTCTCATTGTGAATGTAGTAGATAGGCAGGCAACATAACACACAAGGACCACAAATTGATATTACCACAATATTTATTCTACCAAAGATGTTTGTAGTTCAGGAACAGCTACGACGAGATCTCCGTAGGCTACAAGATCTCCGTAGGCTACGCACAACACACAAGAAACATTAGGAATAAAACAAAGACGAAAAACTACCACTAACTAGCTACTGACCAAATGATTACTCACAGAGACTTGAGTGAAAATAAATGTGATTTAATTTTTAAAAAATATTTTGGTTGGAATAGCATGAATTAAATTAATACCTGTTCAAATACTAAGTATTATGTAACAGTTCACAATTGGTATCAAAATTTACTATGCTTTGCGTGGCCGTAACTAAGGGTGTAACCCTCTCGTACGTATTTAGTAATTACAATGCAAATGTAACTTAAGTCTCTTCAGGTACTTTAAATATTTAAAAATGTTTTAATTAAATTAATAAATAATTTTTTCACACAAACTCAGTTGGGAGAATATGAGTCCTCAGTTCAGGTGTCCGTAGGCGTATAAGTCGAGCAACTGTAACAAAAATGATGAACCAAAATTGTGTAACGTAAGCCAGATATTTTCTCAAAATCATTCATTATTTTACGGGCGTAGTCTCATTGTCGAAAATTCAGCATACTTAGCATAAAATAAATCTTGATCGCTGCAATACTCTAGATGTTTTCTGTAGCTTGTTCCACTGGCCGTGGACCTTAGTTTTCATTCACAAGTTTATTGAGCCTTAGGTACGTCACTAGAGTCTTTGCCGTACCACACGCAATCGCGGTAGCTTAAACTTGGCTTTGATATAATCTGCGTAGGTAGCACATGCAGACTTAAATTATACCTCTTCGGATGCTGCATGTCTTCACCTTATCATGTACAAGACTCAGTCAATTAACCAGCAAAATAAAGTATCTCTCAGGATGACGACCTACAATGTCATTGCCTGTCTGACAGGAGAAACCAAGATGGCTAAAAGCCTTAGAAACTGCATACTTAAACAACATCATTAAACATTGCGCCAGTCACGACACGGCTAAATTGTATCTTACACATCCATCTTGTTACCATATCAAACAATGAACAAATGCCTCTGTGCAAAGCGGCCCACATAAAAATAACTTTGTAACTGAAAACAGAAAGACTTAAAGCTGGAGTAAATAAATATATCTGCCACCAACAAATAATAAGTAAAACAAATAAATATTACGTTAACATAACATTCCAAAAATAAACTGAGATAACTGTGATAGGAATAAGTAGCAGTTATTTGAGGCGTTACATCAATACAAAATAGTATTGAGTAACAGGCAGTAATATTGTTCTTCTTGATAGTAGTGGAGTACACTGGCACTCATGTTTGTCAGATTATTATTGTTGCTGTGCTTTGTTGACAGGGCAGTTGTTGAGTAGTAGTTTCTGGGAGAAACCAGAACACGGGTTCCCAAAATGAGCCCCCCCGCCCCCCCCGACACCACCAAGGGGACATGGGTCAGTCTCAAGGGGCATGTAGAATGATTTGACAATCAGTGAAATTTTGTGTACTTATCCTATGGAAGAGGGTAATTAATTTAAATTGTTTTGCTGTGATTGTCTTAAAACACTTTAACTAATTGTGGTTTTCTTATTAAGTAAGATAAGATTTATACTCCCCGTCAGCATTGTCAAAAAGTAAAGTGTCGATGAAGGGGTGGGGGGGGGGGGGGATGATGATGAGAAGAGATTTGGGCAGCTCATAACAGTAAGGTCTTGAGAGCTGAAGAGGTTGTATTGAAGTGAGAATGGAGCAGTGCTGGAATGAAGGGGCAGGGGGAATGGAAGATCCCCGAGAAAACCCGCTGACCAACGGCATTGTCCGGCATGATTTCCACTTGCAAAAATCCAGTGACCCGGCCGGGGATCAAACCCGGTTTGCCTTGGTGGGAGGTGAGCGTGCTAATCGCTCAGCCGGGGGGCATGGTGACTTGCCACATCTCAAACAGGGTGATCAACTGAAAAGTTTGGAAACCACCGACATATGAGAGACAATTAGGTTTGAGTGCATAGGGCAGTTGCACAGAAAGGAGTCATACAACTGAATAACAATCACGCCAACACTTGTGAAAGCCACATACGCAGCTATAACTCATGGTTAGCACAACTGTTTTACATTTCCTATGCCGGAGTTTCTAGAGTTTTACTTGAATACAGAAATCACAAACTGAAGTTACTTTGCTTCTGCACCACTCAAAATGTTTGTTTTGGTGCCATTTAGTAAAGAATAGCAAAAGCATGCAAGTAATTAAAACAGTATTCGTTGATTGTCGGTAAAGTGGTTTTGCTCAAAAGCAATTCAGTTGTGTGTGCTTGCTCAGTGTGGACGGTTGATAGTTCTTTGCACGCTGAGTTGCATTTGGACGTAATGGTGCAACTGAATCACAATGAAGTAAAACTATTATAGTGATTGAAAATTAAAATTCTTCATATGTCATTCTTGTGAAATTTTTTTAATGTTCGCAATCAAGCAGGTTTAACTCGGAAATATTATTGCAACTTGCAAACAGACATCTCAAACCATTCCTTCCATTCTTGCATCCTATTTTTATTCAACAATACACATTACCTGTCACTATTGAATCCATTGTTGAGACTGAACAGCAAGGTGTGTTTGCCTCAAATATACATGTGACCTTGTAACATTGCAGTTTTTAAAGGTTATGTTTAACGTTGGTCATAGATATTTTAATTATATATGATTACAGAGTACTTACTTATGTTGTGACTTCATTTAATATAATTTCCAAATTATACTTTATTACGTACATGAGTTAACAGTATAATCTTTGGTTATTCTAAAAGTTTATTGACATAGAGATCACGTGCAAGTATTTTTCATTGGTTTGTTGACAGTATTCAGTATTAATATTTTGTTTGTTATTTTTAATTTCTTTCCTAGAGGGTAGTCAATATTAAATGTTTATTAAATCACAGTACAAAATAAAATTATCCTGGTTGTCTTTCATATCGCCATTGCTGACTAGTGGAGAGATGTGTCTTGGTCAAATGACAGCCAATCGGAGGGCAGGAGACAACATAAGTAAGGTAGAAATAAAATAGAAATAATTTTTCTGACAATAATTCTCACCACCTCCAATGATGGACGTGAGTAGTATAGAAAGAATGTTTTGAAGCTGCTATCTCCCCCCCCCCCCCCTCTCTGGTGATATTATAGAGCATTGGGGAGTGGACAGCAACTAAAATGCCTGGCTGGGTCGAGAGTTCTCCATGTTGAGTCAAGTTCATAATTTGGTTTTTTTACCCTAATTAAAGACCAGTGATGAGGGGGTTGAAACCCATAAGTATACTTGACCACTGACGTGTCCTTATGGGAAGTCTTAGTTGTGTTTACCTTGAGAGACTTTGAGTACCGTGCGGCCAGTAGCACGGGGAACATGTGGCGAACTAGACTGGAACCATAAGCTCCTGAGGTGCCCGGCCGTTGTACAGTGTCGGCCTGGTAGGCACAAATTCTGGAGTCACCGTTATAACCGTACATCTATTTGGTACCTTGGTTTTGATGCGGAGAAGGATGCTCTTCCGTGCTGCCCTGTTCACTGAGCAGGTGAGCAGTGGTGCTGTTATCGACTCTGCGATGCGTGGAGGGGCGGTGCTCGTGTTGGAAGGAATAATCGTATGTGGAGGCTCTGTTAGTGATATCCTATGCCAGGGCCAGTCAAGACACAGGAGGGCTTCTCCTTGTTGTCGAATTGCCTCGATGGCCGGATGTTCTTTAATGGGGAGTTTTATTAGCGGCCCAAATAAAAGTACCGTTGGTTGAACATGGTGAGGTATGTTACTATCACCTTGTGTAGTTTCAACTCACCTTAAATTAATTATTTATCTTACTGCGGCCCTCAGGGCCCTTCTAAGACTTTTGCTGATACTACCTTGCTAAGTGTAAGGCATTTAAAACTCTGATGCAAACTGCAGAAGAGAAGCTGGTATTTAAAACGGCCCTACTGTACTTCCAGGACACAGTGTGTTCCTAACAAGCCTTTGTAAGCTGGGAGAAGTACTGAACACCCGGCCTGGTGCAGCCAATGGTCTACCTGTTCTCAGATTTAGGTTTGCATCTTAACGTGTGGGTGTTCTATCTTTGTGGTTTCATGCAGCTACAAGCTTTTCCTCAAAGCTTAAGTTTCTGCTGTAACAGAAGAAAGGGTTTAAATAAATTATGTAAGCCAAATTATCAATAATGCAAAACAAAGGGTTTTACAAGTTACGTTAAATGACACTCACAAGAAAATATTTTTAAAAATATGTATTTTATTATACTCTTTGGAAGAACGCTAATGCCACGCTAAGTCCTAAATCAGCTTACGGAAATTACCTATAACTAACCAGGTGATGGCGACCCAGGCAAGCGATAGGTGTAACGTCTAGTAAGATTAAAGTTGAAAGTAAGAATATCTAATGCATTTGACAGCACTTAGTCTATTATGGGTGTGTTCTTAAGGAACCTGATGAACTGCAATTACCGGAGGGGTGATTGAGGTAACCGCACCATCCGGTGGGTTGTAAGAGCTCCAAAAGGGATGTCGGCGTGACCTGCTACCAAGGGAATTAATTGCTGGAGGTTTACCAGTAAGTGGGTGGTAGAAGTGGGGTGATGTCTTTGGGAGCCTCTGGATGGTGGTGTTGTCCGGCAATGGCAGGATCTGCGGGGTGGCTGCAGGTGGCTGGTAGTTGCTGAAGAGTGCTGACCCAGGGGCGATGACTTCTGGATGCGCACACAAAGTGATCTAGGGATCAGCACACCCTTATGAGCATTCTCCATTTGCAGGCTGGGAGAGAGAGAGGGTTGACGATCACTTACCCCTACTGCAACCTTAGGCCTTTGCAAGCTGGAAGGTGCAGCGACTGTCTAGAGTCAGGGTTGTGCTAGCCCTTTTATACTAATTTTCAAAGCTTGTTGGCCCCCAGAGGGCCGAGGGGGAAGCTGGCCTCGCTTTGCAGGGGTTGGAAATTCTTGCTCTGAAGGGGTACCTTTCATTTCTTATCGCCTTGGCTGGAGGCATTGGCATTCCTTATCTCCTCGGTAAGAGGCTGGAACTGCTGGAGTACACTGGGTGCTACTCTCCAGTGGCGAGCTGTGGAACTGGCTATGCCTTCCTGCAAGGTGACGGTGTCTCAGCTAACAGTACAATTCCATGTCAGGGGTTGGGCGATGCTATGATGGATTCATTGAGTTTCTTGGTGAACAGTACAATTTCAGGCCATTTGTCTGTAGTCTCTCTTGATTTACTCCTATATGAGCGGCATGCTCGAAGATGGGGCGAAGTTGGCAAGTAGATTGCGCATTCCCAATGTGCAGAAACCCCTCAATCATCAGTTTTAATGATTTAATATTTAAAATAATTGCTACAATTAACTTTAGAAAAATGAAGAACTAATAATTAAATACAAAGAAATAGTAATTTTATTGTATTTGAGAAGAATTGAATTAATAATTCGCTAATTTTGTTGAAAGAAGAACTAACTTAATAAAAATATTTCAGAAGATGAGAATGACGACTTATTAATTGATTTGATATATTCAACGGGAATTTAATTTGAAATGTTACAAATGGTGCCCAACGTGATAATTGTCCATTTGTGATTTGACTGAAATGTAACAACCTGAGCATTTTTTCCACACAAATGTTTGCGAATTCTTATTGCAGTTTGTGTAAGGTTTATGCTAAAGTGTGGACCCTTATTTAAGTTTATTATTTCGTCACCATCTGGTCTCAAAGTAAACATTTTGAGTGGTTTAGAGTTTCCTCTCCATGTACAGAGGAACCCTGTTTTATAGTACATGAAACTTCACATGATAAAATATTTTCTGTAGGGGCACAAAAGGTAAACAAATGTTCAACCTCTTGTTTAATGACATGATTCTGTTAGTTCTGCTGGTAGTTTGTGAGCCAGTGGGGGATGTGTGCAGAAGAGGAGAATTGGTTTATCTCATCTTTGGTGTGTGGTTGCAGCGGTATGCCGCAGCAGCTCAGTGGTGGACCAGGTGGCAGCAGTAATGGATGCCCTCAGTGATGCCAAGGAGGCAACACGCTCCCACGTTGTGGAGCTGGTGCGGAGGCTGGCGGCCGACCATGACAGTGTCTCCGAGCACAACGCCAAGCTGCGGGCGGAGAACGAGGAGCTGCGGCGAATGCACAGGCAGCAGGACGAGAGGATAGCGCAGCTCAACAGGGAACATCAGGAGCAGGAAGCACGCATTGCCGAGTTGGAGAGGCATTTGCGAGAGCTGCCGTCCATAAAGGTGAGAAGTACATTGCCTGTCTAGTGCCCCAATGATGAGGGTGAGATGTTAGTTGTAACTATTAACAGTTATTGAAAGCATGCCCAGTTAATCCATCGCTGGCTTGCTAGGCTTATCGTAGCTTCAGCTCTTTTAGCTGCCACCTTTCATGTTTCCTGAAGAGCCTTCACATCTACTGTAGCAGTTCCAGGGCCAACAAAATTGCTACTGTACTTCACCTGTGCAGGTATTCCCCTATTTTGTGCCGTATCCCATCTCCCGTGACGTGGACATGGGGTTAGGCGTCCGGAGATTAGAGGGGTAACAAAAATGGACAGGATGTGGAATGAAAAGATTATAAAGATATTGAATGAAAATTAATTACAGAATAGAATAGATACAGTGAGACTGAGATGGTACGTACATGTCAAGAGAATGGAAAAAGAGAGTATACCATAGAGGATACATGAAATGTGTAAGCATAACAAGAGGCCATTCGTAGCTGAATGGCTGAAGGGAGTGGAAGAGTGTGTAAGGAAGAGAGATGAAGACTGTAGCATTGTGACATCAGAGAAGTAGTGGGAAGACAGGAAATGGAGAGGTCTTCGCTGCAAACAGACCTGGCTAGTGGCTGGAACCTGTCACTGGTGGTGATGATGATGATGGTGATGAACTATTAACAGGATTCATAATGTTCACAGAATTCCTACTTTGCCACAGCAGTGGACTAATATCAACTTGGCTTCCTTCTATGGATATCATGTTAAAAAAACAATCACCCCCCCCCCCCCCCCCTTCTGAATACTTTCACTCGCTTAATGTTTCTCCCACAATGGAGAAAAGCTCCATTATTTAACTAATAAGGTGTGACATTCTTTCTTACATTACAACAAACTAACATACAGATTTAAGGCAGCAAAGTTATCCACTGTAAAAAAATTTGTTAAAATAAATTTAGATGTAGGTAATAATGTGTGCAATTAGAATCAGTTTCCCTAAGGGTGCAGAATGTTAACATGAGGTGATACTGTGTTCAAGAAAATTTTAACATCAAAGAGTTGAACTACATGGAATGTACCATAACATTTTTTCTTGCACAATTGTTTAAAGGCACATCATCACAAGATGCCTACCAATGAGTGGAAAATTCTATTTTAATGATGAATTCATGATATGTATGCAGGCATCCAGTACATGGAGATTGTAGCTTTGGTTTTCACATTCCAAGGTGGTTTTCACATTTCAAGAGGAGGAAAACAACTTTTTGGCACGAATGTGGTAGACAACACGCCGGTGAACTTAATTACTGGCGTGTATCAAGAATAATTGAAACTGCGTGACTGCTCAAGTAACACAGCTTCAAAATAGTACATGACAGAATTAATAAAACATTTAGATGGGGCAGCGTCAGGGCAGCCGGCAGAGGCGGAGGCAGGACAGGCCTTGACGTGTCTGCAGCTGAACAGCTGGGCTCATCCTCTCATACTGCTGTGAGGTTGGTCTCGGCACCTGCCACGTTGTCCAGGCCGGATGCGGCCGGGTGTACCAGCTGAGTCAAGGCCTCCAGGTTGGCCTCGACTTCACTGGCACTTCTCGTGGGGGCTTCCCTCTCAGAAGACGACATTTCCTCTGTGGATGCGATGTCCTGTGTGGCAGTCTCTGAGCTGGGGTGGTTGAATGAGGTAGCGGTTCTTGACATTCCAAGACCTCGTCTGCTATGGAGTTTCGGCTTCCTCCCTCACTGGGCTTGGTGGTGGCAGTTTGCATCGTGGCTCCAATCTAATGGGCACTGTGCACTGATATATCTGTTGTGGCAGGAGACATTTGGGCATTTGAGTGGTGGCTCAGCGCAGGAAGCTGCTGTGGGTTAAAGGTAGAGAGTGTATCAACGCAGCGGCTCATGGTGCAGGGAACTCTATTCTTACTGGAGTCTCCTGGTGACTTGGCGGTTGGATCTCATAGCCTTCTTCAGGCCTCTGAAGGAGAGGCGATGCGGCGATCGCTGGTTCAGGTGCAGGATCATCCTCATGTCCTTCATGTTCATCAACTTCTGATGCTGGGGTGCTGGTGCCTAGTTCAGTCCTTCCCTAGGAAAGGGGCATATCTGCCCTCTGGTGGCTTTCCTGATTCGTCCCAGTGCATCTTTGGCCCAATATACATTGTCCTGACGATCTACAATTTTATACGGGCCTTCCCATTGCTCTGCCATTCCTGCACTGAATTGACTGCCTTTGCTCATTGGGTGGTTCCGGAGGAGAACGGCTTTGCCCATATTAAAGCTGCTCATGCCGGTGCATGGCTGTGGGTACTTTTCTCAATATAGTGAGTCTGTGCTTCTCGTACTTGGTCCGTCTGGGTCAAAGCTGCCTTGCGGATCTCCTCTGGCTGCGGGATCTCACTGGGTTGCTGGTCCAACTGCCAATCTCCCGGTCGGTGGAGAGTTTGACCTAGGATGAGCTGGCTGTGGCTCTTCTCGAGTTCCGTGTTCCTCTGCTTAGTGGGGTTAGCTTGCAAATGGTAGGGAGGCCTCGTCCAGGTTTCGACTCCCCACGTGTTACATGCTTTCTGCGAGCGCTGGTTGGTGAACTGGGTGCCATTATGTCAGGATACATTGCGGGTATCCCCATCGAGGGAAAATCTCCATCTTGAATTTCTTAATGATGTTGGTGTCTTCTTGACTAGGCAGTGGAAATGCCTCTACCCAACATAAGAAGAGGTCAGTCACCAATAGTAAGTAACAGTTTCCCCAGGTGCTCTGAGGGTAGGCCCCATTAAATCAGTCGCTATGTGCATCCAGGTGGTGTGCGGACGATGGGGCTTGGAGACTGACAGGGGTATGGGGTAGGCTTTACAGCTTCAGCATGCATCACAGCTGTTGATGTACTGCTGGACGTCGCGGGTCATCCCATCCCAGATATAGAGCGTTCCCAGGTCACACAATGTTTCTTTAATACCGAGTGTCCGACTTGTGGGTCATCACGGAGTTTGAAATGCTGAGGATGGTCCTGAAGAAGTCTCTGGATATCCATATCTTACTGTCAGTGGTTCGCTATTTGGTACTTGCTTAAGCGGAGTTGAAACAGCTGAATGTGTTCCTCGGGGCTGCAGTTAGGTAGACTATCCTCTCCCATTCCTCCTCTTCCTTTTCTTCGCTCTGGAGGTCTAGCTGGTGGGACAGGGCGGTGGGCAAATCATTAGTTTTCCCCGGGCAGTGCTGGACTTCAAAATCAAACTCAGTGAGAAACATCTCCCACTGTCCGAGCTCTGCTTTTTATCCCTTAGATACCCGGAGCCACTGCGGTGCTTTACTGTCAGTATGTAAAATTAATTTCTTGCCCTCCAGGTAGTAGCGGTACTTGCGAATGGCCCATATTACCACTAAGCATTTTTGCTCGTTAATATGGTACCTTTGTTCAGTGGCGTTCAAGTGGGTACTGGCATAGGCCACCTGTGGGTGGCCATCTGCATCTTCCTGATGTAAAACTGCCCCAAGGCTGCTCTGACAGGCACCAGTTTGGAGAATTATGGAGCTGTCTCCCAGCAGACGATGGAGTAATTGGATGTGGTGGAAGCTTTCCTTGAGGGTCTAAAAGCATGGCAGTTTTCAGGTCCCATTTCCAGCAAGTTTTCTTTTCCAGCAACAGGTGTAGGGGGCCATTTGGCTGGCAATGTCCTGTACAAAGTTACATAGCTAGTTGCAGAGTCCCAGCAAACGTTGCAACTGTTTTTTCATAGCTGGTTCTTCTGCCTCTTCAATGGCTGTATCGATAAGGCATGCTGGTAATTTCCATCTGGAGATAGTGGTCTGGCACAATTGCCCTGGTTGCCCAAATGCTCCAGCATGTTCGTCGAGAATCTGTGTCAGTTGGTCGAACTCAGGTCCTTCAAGCTCATGGTTTATTTCATTCAGGTCGATGGGCTGTGGTACCACCACAGTGGGACTATGTTCCCAATTTACGGTGACCTGGTTTTTGTCTCCTAGGTAGACTCTTCCCTGGCCATGGTCTAGTACACATTGTTGCTGGCGTAGCCATGGATGATCTAGAATTACGGCTTGGGTGAGGTCAGTTGAGGCTATAAACTCCACTATCCTGAAGTGTTTTGGCAGGCTGACTTCTAACATAGTACGTCCATCTACAGGTAATGTGGCTTCGTGCTGTGCCATCCTTACTATGTTTTTCTGGGGTCAAACCAATGCCCTTTGTTGCTCTGTTAGAACATTACTAGGACTGGCTTGTCATTGATTGTGATCTCAATATGGAGTGCTTCTGAGGGTTCTGATTCCTCCATTCATTCTTGGATGCTGGGCCCTTTGATCCGGGAGGCGACTGTCCCCTTTTTGCTCCAGTGACTGCGTTTCCCGCCTGGTTAGTCTTCATGACCTCTTTGTGCGGAGGGGGCCGGCACCCGTGCTGTGTTCCCTTCCTCCACCTGCCCCTGGGTCAACGGTCTGTCTGGGCAGTCCCGGTTGAAGTGACAGCCGGGACAATACCAGCATCTAGGTAAGGGTAGGGTTGGGGGTGGCGGAGCTAGCATAGGCGTGTTCACTTTCGTATCTCGGCTTCTCAAGCTCCATTTGCTTTTCTCGTGGCTTGTCGAGTGCTGCCTGGGCTTTAAAATTATGCTTGCTTTTGCGTGCCTGTTCAATGAGCTCTTCAATTGAGTTGGGCTTAGGAGTTTGCAACAGATTGCATAGTTTTGGCAGGAGCATCCTGGCAATATTTCTAATGCAGCTTTCCTCTGTGGCGGCTGGACAAATTCGGCAGTAAAGCTGTACTTTTCTCCGTATAAATATCTTGGCCTCTTCTTCTGAATGCTGGGTTTTCCCGTCAAATTCCATGGTTAGATAAGCTACTACTTCCTCGCCAGAGAATTGAGTGGAGAGGCAAGCGCACAGTTGACTCCATTCCGTCACAAATGCTCCGTATTTTCTCCACAACTCTATGGCACGGCCACAGAGTTGTTTGCTGGTTTGTGGTTTGGGTTACCCATTGTTTACAGGGGACTTCGTGTTCAGTCTAGCACTCCTCTGTACATGTAAATGAGTTTTCATGGGGACGACTCGCGAACTCCGGCAACTGATATTTCTGGTACTGTTGTATCTGGATTGACTCTTTATATCCGGGATTACGAGGTCTGTATTCTGTGGCTTGTCGGCACACCTCCCACCGATAGAGTAGACCTAGGTGAGTGACCCGTTCCTCCGGCCAACCTATGCACTTGTGAGGGAAATACTGTGTAAATTTTATACAGAATGCAGTAATTCAACTACAGTATGCTGATTGGCGTGTTCGATAGTCTTGGCAACCACCTGTATTCTAGCCCATCGTACCAAACCTCATTGGTCCATCCTAGGCACCGATAATGAAAAACCTCCTGGCAGTGAGCACACATGGTAGAATTGACCCCGGTGCCGGGGCAGGTGGCTATACGACATCGGTTATCTTGAGTTTCGACCATTGTGGCCTCTTGGGCTTTTCGTTGACTGGTTTTGCTAACCGGTATGGTTATTATGTTAGTTGGGCACCATGAGGTGATAAGGGACTTCCCAAAGTCTGTTGTCTGGCTAGATCTGGTGGTCTGGCTGGCTTCACAGTTCCCGGGTCATTGTGTAATTATCAGTGAAAGCAGAACGCTTTCGCTACTAATTACGCCAATGCTATGGCTCCATGTTGGGTGCTAAGAAAGTTCCTACCCACTCCTTGACAAATGACGCTCTCTGGCTCAGGGCAATGTGACGTTACGTCAGAAATAGTGATTTTGTTAGTGCAGGCAGGTGGCACTTACTTAGGGCGACTTGTGGCTAACTTACTTTGGTACCGGAGCACGACCTGTGTACAGTGTTGGCAGTGTCGACTGTTGGCTAAGCACAAAGTCAATTACTGGACGGGCAGTAGGCTTCGGGGCTGGTTGCTTACATACACCGGTTCTCGATCAGCTGGACAATGCTGCGGGCTTACTGGCTTAGGTGCGGCTGCTGGTGGAACTCTGTTGTCCCCACGGGTTGCTATGGCTGGAACTGCAGCTCTCGGCAGGCCATTTTGATGAGCACCTTCTCTCCTCGTCTGAAGGCAGCAACAATGGGGTGTGGTGTCCCTGGAAGCTTCTGGGGGAGCTGAAAACAGAGAAGAGGAGGGAGCTAGGGGGTGAAGCCCCACCAACTTATGGGTGGCCTAAGCTTATTCCTGGGGAGTTTCTAGCCTAAGTGCCTTATTGGTCTGGTTGCTGCTCCAGGTAGCTTGGCAGTTAGAGGTAGCCTTTCTGTCCTTCAGGTGTTTCTCACCTTGCTTGGCAAAAGGCATCAGGTTCAAAACCATGTCTTAGCAGATAGGAGCAGGCAACGTGCAGTTCCCTAACTAGTAATGTTTCGCCATTTATCCAGCTGACAACACAAATTATGCAGTGGTTGGAGAGCGGATTTTCTCGGAGGCGTCCCAACAGCTTTGGTGGGTGTATCCCTAGGGTGGATAGGCCCAACCCAGAGCCAACCGAACACTCCCTCCGGCAGCTCACGTGGTGCAGTGGACGGGTGTAAGTTGATCTAGTGGCTTCTCCTCCCTATGAGTGTATGACTAGTGGCCATGGCTCTACTGTTAGATGTTAGATACATGGAATGAACCAAACAGGTGACCGTAATGGTGTGTCTTTGTTGACGTAAGAGTCCCTGAAGGGGAACTCGCTTTCCTACACTAGATGGTAAAATATATAGTTCAATCCCCGGTCTCCAGCTCCACTCTGGCAGGATGTGATGTCTACTATGGATTGTAGGCGTACTCAAGGAACTGAGAAAACAACGTTGGTTAGGAACATATTTATTCCGAGAGGAATAAAACACAGTGGCCCCATACTCTCCTGACTACCTCAAGCTGACCGGAAGTAATAGACTACACTATCCAGGTGAAGGGGGCTTGGTTCTAAACCCTTTCTAGACTGTTTCCATGTCCTGAAGGGACTTAGGGGGCCCACTTCCTGAAGGGAGCGTGGGGTAGCCATTGCTGTGGGCAAGCGACTAGGGCTTAGCTAAACTTCTAGAAGTTTAGCAGGGGAGGGTTTCTGGAAGATCTGGTTGTTTGTGGTGGTGATTCTGAAGAGCTTCTAGGGAGTGTAGGTGGTGTTTGGTCAGAGAACCCCAGTGCACGATGCGGTGGAGCGAGCTGTCCAAGGCTGAAGTGGCTTTCAGAAGAGCCAAGCAACAATTGGTGTTTCCAGCTAGTGCACATCAATATATTCCTCTCGGCCGAGGGCTCATCGGGCCTGGAGTGATGGTGCTATGCGCACTTGTCTGTAGGCGGAGCTGACTGTGCCGATGACGGAAAGTACAACTCTGCCACGTCTCTAATAATTCCCGAAACCAGGGAAAATCCTGTAGCCGCTCTGGTAGAAGTCATACAATTAAAACCCCATTCAATGTGCTTTAGGATGAGGCATGTAGCTGAAGCAAAATTATTTACCTTCTTAGTCAGTAAGCTGCATTTTATGAGGTAATCGTGTGGTTGTGCTAACAATAGTGTGGAAGTATTACTGAAAATGTTGCATGCTAAACATGACTGTATTGTTCGGTCAAAAGCAGTGGCACCAAGCTACATGTGGTGGCCTAAAATGGACAAAGATATTGAAAAGTTTATAACGACACTGTCAGGATTGTGAATAATTCCAAACTAACCTTACAAAGGTGAAATAAGTCGGCTGGTCCTGGAAAAGAAACCATGGACCAAACTACACATTGATTTTTTGGGCCTTTTCAAAGAAAGATGTTTCTTATAGTGATGGATTCGTACTCCAAGCGGCTGGAATTGAAAATGGTGCCATCAGTGGTTCAGAAGATAAGCTCTTTGCGAGAAAGAATGGAATCAGGCTTGTTCAGTCTACACCCTTTCACTCATCTAGCAATGGACAAGTGGAAGGAATGATGCAAATGGTTATAGAGGCAAGTTAAAAACACTAGGGAAAGGAGATTGGCAAACAAGACTGGCCAGAACACCTTTTGCACTGTACAATAGCATGTGCAGGTACTCAGGAGACACCAGCAAAAATGTTGATGGAATGGACACCGAGAACGCTCATGGACCAGATGCAACCAACAACCGACACCATAGGACACCTGCCACCATCTGCCACAAAAGGGCCAAAGTTGTGGAAGTTCCAAGTACAATCCAGTAGTTTTTTGTAATGACCAGAGAAATGCAAAATGTTCATAAGGAGTATAATAGCATCAAGGGGTCAGTTGATGTATGAAATGAAATGCCTGACTAAGCGGGCAACACTTACAGGCAGCATGTAGAGCACCTCTTGCAACGACTTGCAAAATCAGCTGACACCGATAACCAGGAGCACCAACACAAAGTTACAGTTACTTGCATACTCCAAGGGGGATGTGAACTGCCATGGACAGGACATAAGGACTGTTGGCCAGGCAGTTACACCATAACAATCATGCTGTCAGTCTGCAAGCAAAGATGATATCAACAGGATCCAGCGGTGGGAAACAACAGTTAACAGAATTTGGATAACCAGCACAAGAGCCTGTCATCAGCATCCCAAGAAGACAAAGAGCCAGTTCCATCGAGTCCTTGAGTTCAGGGCCAAGTCCTTTTAAGGGATTGAAACCATCTAATCAGGGGTCAAGTCCTTTTAGAGGATTTGAAAACAATGCTGTAAGTGCTGTCGTAGAGAACAAGAGCGCCATGAACAGGCAACAACCCACAGACGAATGTGGCAGCAACTAGCATGATTAAGGGACTACGTATTGTAATAGATTGGGAGTGAGGCAGTATTGTGTACTTAAGTATGTAGTTTGGTACCCCTGTCAGGTGTCTGGGGCAAGCAATGTTGTTGCGGTGAATGTTGGCACACGATGGCGAGCACATGACTAAATGATTAGTACAGCGATAAGAAATTAGTTGTTTAATATTGTAGTGGACACAATGGGCACAATGCAGACCATGTTACATATCAACAATAACAGAAAAATATGTATACAATATAATGTTCCATTATCAACCATGACAAACTCCACCATGACCTAAGTTTGTGTGACTCAATGGATTTTTTTGTAAAATTCTTTCCTTCTAAGACAGCTTTAAAATTAATCTGTGATTATTATGTCATTGTTTTGAAATTTTCAGTGACTGTTATCTAGAAATATATAAAAATGTTGTCATTAAAAAATCTAACTAAGGCATTTCTGCCATTTTTTTTAACCAAAAATTAGATGTAATTTCATAGTAGTAAGTAAACTGCACATAAACAACACAGTGAAAAATTGACTTTCTAATGCCTATTGAGATTTCTTTCAGCTCGACCCTGATGAAGCAGAGCCGCCAGCAGCAGTCTCAGAGCCTGCGGCGAGCTGTAGTCCAGTGTCTGTGATCACATCCCAGCCATCCGTCAAGTTGGAGCCACTTGCCAGCCCCGAGTGAGATTCAGCCTCTGCGGCCAACATCTCGCTTCTCCGCTCCTCTCGTGATAACATTGTGATCTCAACTGCTTGCCAGTGTGCCGGGAGGCACTGTGAAGGGGACGTCATGATAGTCCTTCCTCCTAAAAGTTCCCTTTTTTTTTCCAGACTCAATCCCTAAACCTGTGGTGGGCTTTCAACAAACAATGTAGGTTTACATAGGAGTGCTTGCAGGGTTGGTTATACTACCTGCTGTGGAGAGGAGAACTGGCCTACAAATGCGCATTTAGAATTGTTCTTACAGGAATTTAAACTGAAACCAAAGAGATATGTGTCAATGGCCAGAATTTTTCGAAAGTTACGAACATCGGTGACAGGGCACTCTTTCATCATTCACTGCAAGTTCTTTCCACAGACATTAAATTGCTCACAGTGAGGCGAAGCATGTTCTGTGCCTGGCCATATTTTCTACATGACAACCTGTAAAAATTTTTTTTTATATTCATTTGCACTGCTACATGAATCTGCAGGATAAAGCACAGTATGCAGTGATACAATATGGTGCCTGAGCAAGGTGTAGGTACATGTCCTTGGCACTCCTCGGCCTGGTAGCTACGCAGAAGGTTCGACTCTCGACAACCCACCGGTTAAATAAGTGAGATGGGTTTGACGGAATGTAGGGAACCACTGGCAAAATAATTTTATCAATTCGAAAGTACAAAGAACCTTACAAAGGTGCTGTGTTTTCCCCCAGCACCCTTATAGTCTGTACATGTATGAACATGTTGGTTTTTTTATTGATTGCAGATGTGTATATTAGTGTACATTGGGTGTGCTGGTTTCCTGTTTTGACAATTTAATAGTGGACTACTGCCTCTTCCCTTCGATTGAATACAAATGTTCAGTAATTTTTTTCTGCTTTGTACATGACATGGTAAATAGTTTAAAATGAATACCAAGCTAAATAATGCTATCAACATCACAGGCATCCAATAATATATTTTTGTTAGTTCTCATGTTTTGTATTTAATTATGTGATCTCAGTCATTTCACATTTTGAATTGAGGTGTTGGGTCTGAGGCTACGGCTATTAATAAGGAAGCTGTTTCACTTACGGATGGTTTCCTAGTACAAAGTCAAATGGATATTGTAGAATAACAATTTACAATCATCGCAGCTAGTGAAAATGCAGTACACTTCACAGATTTGTCATAGTAGGAGCTAACATGAGTAGAACTCTCAGTTTTTAATATATAGGTATATGAACAGTGTTAACCCCAGCCAATCTGTTAAGAGCAACAACAAACTTTAAATATGATGGTGTTTTGTTTGTACATCACTTGCACATCATTTTTATTTCATCACATTAGTTTTTACTGCTAATAATATTTTTCCTCTACACATATTGATTTTACTTGGCAAGGTGATAAGTGGCTTTTGAAGTTGGTCAGATATGAGTACAAACTGTCCACAGTGGAAGAGGTGAATGATGCCCATTCCATTTATTGTACTGCCATTCTTTGTGTACGGTAAGGATGTCCAAGATTAGTTTTAAATAAAGGAAAAAGATTTATTGTTGAAATCATTTTTGCTGTATGGTACCTGCTTACTATTTAACATAAATGGCTACTTCATGTTGTAATGGTGCATAGAGGAACACATTTAATCATAAGAAAATTGTAAAACAGTGACACAATACAATTCATAAGCACAAGTGTGTAGGTGTAAATATTCCATAAAGTAATAATCTACGATGTTGCTTTTCGCTAGGTTACAGTGATGTACCTTGCTGTTAAGAACTGCTCAAATCTCTCATCTCGTAGCAGCATTTTAATTAGAAGTAGCATTTTTTGGGAGACTTCAGACTTCACTGGTATTAAATTTTTTTTTTTTTTTTTTTGTGGCAGGATTCAACTTTCAAGTAACATAAAGCAGGCCCTTTTCAATATATCTTTATATTATCAGTAACAGTGCTACTTTAAAACAAAACATGTTCGTTACTAAATTTCACCATTTCTATATATCATTAAAAGAATTTCTAATCAAAACCGTGCCCTACATTAAGGAATATTTTCAGGACTTTTTTTTTTGTTGCAGTAGCATATTGCCAGCAAAATGAGTTTGCCTAATTTAAATGCTGAAACTGGCATTAAAGTAACTACGTATCTATTTCATTTGGTAAGTCCACCATAAGTGGCCAACTTTGAACTCAGAAAGTGGATGAGCGAGTTTGTGCAAAATTTGTTGAACCATTCATAGTAATCAAAATAGGTCTTAAGAATTAATTTGTTTTAAAAATGCTACAGTGGTGAAACAGTGTTAGAGATCTAGATCTGTATTTTCTCAGTGCTGTTTCAAAACAGTCACAAATTTATTGTGCTCTCTCTATCTCTCTCTCTCTCTCTCTCCCTTCCCCCCCCCCCCCCTCTATTTTAAATCCAGTGATATAGCTTTCACATTGCAAATATTTTATTCACGTGAATTTAAGTTCACTTGGATTGGTGAGAGCAAAAATTTTGTTCGAGCCAGTCAAGTGAAGGTCAAGAAATGACGGTTCTTTCAGTTGGTGTCAGTCCTAGTGTAGAAACCCAAAACTACAACATGGACAATTTCTGTAATTAATTACACCAATCTATTAACTAACAATTTCAAAGTTATCTGCTCCAAAACAGAAACTAACTTATTGGAAAAGGTAACCTCCGATGTCACATTCACTGGCAAGTACACACAAGCATCAATTTTTTGTCAGTAGCGACAAAAATGGTTTTGACTTGCTAGGGCTACTTTTGGAAATGTTATGTGTAGAGACCAAAATTTACAACATTTTATGAAGACAAAATAGAATTCAAATACTTGTGCATTTGTGTTGCGTCCATCACTGGACTGCAGTTTCATATGTCCTGGACAGCTTTGAACCAATAGAAAACAACTACTAATGATAAGATGTCCCAATTACATCCAACAAACTTAAAAAGGAACGTGGATCCTCACTGGGGCAGGAGCCAAAAAACTAATGGCACTGACTCAGATATGTATGAAATGGTGAATTGATGTCACATATCATGAATTCTGAAGCTCCCGATTAATATGCTATTATAGACTAGACTACTGCAATCAATGTTTAAGGAAATTTGTATTGCAGGTTTTCAACTAGTCTTTCAGATAGAATATGAAAAAAATTGACATTACAGTTACTAGTAATAAACTATTTTCAACTTACATACAATAATTATTCCGGCAATAATTACCACAGTACATACTGATGTTTTACTAAGTTTTATGTCGTTTTTTTTTTTTTTGCAAGTGCTCATTTCCATTCGAAAGCTGGACAATATTATATTAAAATTGTGTCTAACCATTATAGAATATAAATATAATATAGCCTTTATCAGGACAGGTAGGAAACTATGTTCAGTTCTAATAGTGACAAAATTTGATGTTTGTAGACTGAAGTATTTTTGGTGAGGTATTGGGTACAACACCCTGTAAATTTTCTGTTCTAGTGCCAGACACTTATGGATTCACTTGACAAATTTGTGAACAAGAAAACTTTTTTTAATGTTTTGGACATTCGTACATGTACGTGCACTAATAATAATAAAAACAAATATTTTTTTCAGCAGTGCAATAAAATTGTATATGTATATCACTGCCACATAGAAAGCCATATTTGCATATCATGTGTTGTGCTATAGAAACACTGAAAAAATGTCTTCAGAAGTTTCTTTTCCTGAATAAGAAACTTGTCTTGGACTGTAACAAATGTTCCAAATTAATTTTATCCTGCCTTTTTACATGAAAGTTGTTTATTACTGTTTTCAGTGTTTTAATAGTCTTCAAGTAGTCTGCCTGTAGGAAGTACAGATTGTTTTTATTTATATCATAAGTAAAGGAATTATTTTCAGTGCTGTAGCTAACATTTTCTTGTATTGAGCTTGCAGTGTCTCCGTGTAAATATTATTAATATATTATTTTTATTATGTACTGTACCTGATGCAAAAGGACTGTTGCTGTTCTTTGAGATCTCCTCCTATTAAATCATCAAAGAACCAACTAACTATTTTGTGGGTTGAATACAGTGGAAGGAACTTTCATCAACAGTGTATACAAACTATGGGAAGCATTTGTAATAAGCATAAACTGTAAACAGCTTTATGTGACTAGGTAACTTAACCCCAATACTTAAACATTTTTAAAAAATTAGCTGTTGTTTATTTTGGTTGCTGGATTTATGGTGTTCATGGTTCAAACTGCACTTCTAGATGGCAATGAAATTTTTATCTCTGCAGACTTCTTCCTGTTTTCGTTTTTTCTCAACTTAAAGTAAGTGCCAGCATCCAAGCACACTGCCAATACCTTGGAACATCTTTAAAACTGCCATTTACAAATATTTGTTCTAGAAATGTTTGATAGCTTTTACAAGTTTGTCAACGGATGCCACAGAGTAACTGCCTCAAGACTTTTGCGTTACTAGAGGACAAGTATTTCCCAGAGCTGTGCCAAGCATCAAGTGTACTCGAGTTTTCATGTTGGTATGGATTCTTGAGCAAAACTTTGTGCTGGACTTCTGGTTTGAAGGATTCCGACACAGTCATGTTGGCAGGCTTGGTTGTTGACATGAACATTCAGAGCAGGTCATGGTGTGCCATAGAGGTTTTGTTTCTTTACGATTTTGTAGAATATGCAAAGCTGTAAGAAATTGACGCGAGTGTGTGTGCAATGTATACAAAAAAAACGGGTTTAAACAATCTTGTTAAATTTATTTATAAATGATACTGAGGATTAGCCTGCCTAAACTAAGAACTGTATTGCGTTTCCTTGAACGTTTTGTATCTTGTGTAGTAAAAGTTTTATAAAAGTATTTCCTAATCAAGTTTATGATTAAATATGGCAACATGTACCACAGGTTGTTGTGCAAGTCCGAGGTCGCCAAACAACTTATATCCATTTCTGATAGGGCTGTGTCAGTATACGTTGCTCATGTTTCAGTACTTGCCAATGACATTCATATCGCAGCTATAAAATATCAAATTGATTACATTGTTATGCAAAAAAACCAGAACTTTATTTCACAGATATCAATGTTTAGAAATATCTGCTTCAAAAACACTCCTATTAACACTAAAGGGCAAATGAATATTCTGATGTAGGTCTGATCACGTACACTTACATTACCTAACCCATAATAAAGCAAAATTGTTCAGTTAGGAAAATCCTACATGTTTTATTAGTTCTGTTATGTACTACCTACATATTGTGAAGCAGTGTTACGTGGGCAGACACAGGGGTGAACTTCGCCATTGCCACGAACTGGGGCCGTAAACATTTTCCTTGGAATGGCTGGTCCCATAGGTGCTGATAGCTCACGAAAGGCCTGTGACTCGTCTGGAGTCAAATCTGGACACTCCTTTTATACTAAACCGGACGGTTGCCTCTGCGCTCATCGACTGGTGTCTTGAAGGCGGGAGTTGCGCTAAGCCGTGGTTTGGGGGGGTGTGGCGAAAAGCATAGCTCTCTGGCATGACGTCACCGGCCGTCTTGGAGAAGAATGGAAGACAGCGGCGAGACGTACTGCAAAAGCCATCTAGAGGTGGGCAGCGGTACTCAGTGTCTTCGGCGCATAGCTTTGGTGGGCCGGTGAATAATACAACACCGCTGAGCATCAATGTCCATTTTTGCTAGGGTAAATAGTACAAGATGGGGTCACGTGGCTGCCAACAATGGCAAACTCAGTTTTCTCAGATGCAACGCATGCTATGCTGATGAGCTGAAGTCGTTTAATAACCACTGTTGCCAACGTGTCATGCATCATTACGTATGTTTCATTACAGTACACTTATGTTGTAATGCATTTGTGGTGAAATTACATTGTGTGTATTGTTAACTGTAAATGATTCACTTATGTTAGACCTATGTTTAATTACCAAGATTAAACAACCATGCCAAATTACATAACCAAATAAATGGTGTAGAGAAAATTTTACTTGTTAGCCAAAGTAAAAATTTTGGAGTTGTTTAGTATTCGGGTAAATGCAATAGAAATAATCAGTCCCCCCCATCTAAAAGTAGCTCACCTCCGTGCACTAGGAATATGTAAAGGAGCAGGCAAAAAAAAAAACTGATTTCAGAAGATAATGAAATGCCTTCACACTTCTGTTTATAGTTCAACATGTTCACTTGCTTGTGCTGCAATTTGGACACACAAGTAACACAGCGAGCGGCTCTGTGTATGTTCCAATGAGTGCTGTCAGGTTGCTGGTTTGTTTCTGTAATGTAGGACTGTCATACTTTATGGAGTGTAAAAGAGCACACATTTACCGACATCGTCTTCCAAACACTTTCTTTTTGGCATGTTGTCTCCCACAAACACAACACATGCAGCAATTTGTTGGATTGGAAACAGGAGATGCTTGCTAGGCGCAAGGTATGTTGCTACACGTAAAAAACTAAAACGTTTGCCTGTGATGTCAGTCTTGTCTTTTCAAGAACACGCCATCCTTCCACCTTCATTTGTACCCGACTGGAGTGGAGTTTGCTTGTGAACATTTGGGTGGGTATGAATGACCTTGGAAACTCTTGAGTTGTTAGGAGTGTATCAGAATATTATGAAATATTACAGTGGACATACTTTATTTGTTACGTATTTTCCTCCATACACATGTGTTTGGGACCAGGCTGTATCATTCTGTGTTTTATAACGTTTTGTCTGCACTCGAAAGCACTAGGGTGCATCAACCAAGTCAATTATAAGTGTGTGGAACCATTTCGTGAAAATGAACTTTGGCATCCTTGGGCTTTGGTCTGTTCCTCAATGATGGAGGCGACATCGTTCCCTCCCCATTTCCTCATTCCATATTAAATTACAGCTTTCATGGCGTATTTCACTTTTACCTCACAGATGTACTTCATAAGCTGCCATTCTATGTAAAGATGGATTGCATAAGTACACTTTTGTCGAGCTACTGTGAATAGACCTTCCATTGTGCCACTTGATTGTATCAACATCAGCGGACCATATGCATAATCATAATTTTTTGTAGATCTATAAGCATATGCTTGTATATTTTGCCCTTGTTACAAATGCTCAGCTGTACACTATATTTTGGGCACAGTATGCTTCCAGTCCAAAATGACTTCTTTTTTTTCATATAGCAGTGGACTGTGCTGACTTTCCAAAATGATGGCGACCTGGAATTTGCATAACATTCTGTTCTTGAAATTAGTTTGTAATGTTATCTTTAAACTCAGTTTTTGAACATGTTTTATTTTTCCTCAAAAAATAATAATAAAGAAAGCCTACCTCACAAAATTATATGTTTACAATTAAAACTGGCATACCTCATAATTGTTTTGTGTGGTGGTGTTAAGTTAAATGGTTCTGTTACAATTAAAAAAAAAAAAAAAACCAATATTTTAAAATGTGGAATGGCTTTATTTGACATGGGGGTCAATGGTATCCACTTCATTTGCCACTGTCAGTGAAATTTACATTTCAGTCATTGTGTCAGTATTGTAGAAAGATTGTGTGTGAATGTTATTAAGTACAATGTGCCAACAGTGGTCTGGTTAACAAAATACAGAAATATTGTAAGGTTACACAACTACATAAACTTCCAGGAATATTTATATGCAAATTTTTATTATGAGTAGATGTTTACAGTGTTTTCAAGCAAGCCGTTGAAATAGTTTCTCTCTGCAAACAAGTTGGTACTTTATGATGTGAGACGACCATCACAATTTGTACGGCAGTTAAGAGAAAGCTGTACCTCGTTAAAATCAAAAAATTCGTCTATTAAATATCTGTGGCTGAATGTTCATTGGCATTAAATCTAAATATGAAATCTTAATAATTTCATGCATATGTATTTGTAAATTTGGAGTTATATTTCTCATTGATTGGTGTGGATGAGCACATAATTAGAATTTTAAGAAATGTTTTAATAAAGAGATATGAGAAAAATTAAATTCTTTAGAAATAAAAAATTTATAAATTTTTGGCAACGAATATTTAAATTTCCTGTGTGTTAAGGCAGCCTGAGGAAAAAACATGTTCTAAAGAAAAAGTTTGTACAGTGAGTACCTATAACCACTTTGTAATGGCAAATTGATAAGCATTTTCAAAGTGAGTATTTTTGGTCTGTTTTTATTGTTACTGTTGTATGTTACGTTTGAGTTGTTTTGTAAATATGCTGTAAAATTAAGCATTGTAAATAGTATTAATAAGTACTATAGAAAGTATGTGAATCATTGAGATTATAATTTGTAACCCAGAATGTTATTTTAGTAGCCTGGGATAACAGGTTTTAAAGTCATTGGATTATTAATTCCAGACTCTTGGAGAAACACTGCAATTTTTTTTTTCACAACTCTGATACAATTTTAATAACATTTGAATATTTTTGTTGCACAATCTTCTTCATGTAATTGCTACAAACCATAATAACCATCAAAATTTGAATTAAAGCAGTTTGTAACTACCTGCTATATGATTTCACACAAACTTGGCACCTGTTGTATATTATGGTACATGGTTGAAAACCTTGTGATTTAAAGAGCAAGCATTTATTTCTTATATCTTTTATAGGCTTACTCCAAAATTAAAGGTTCACCAGCCTTAAATATTTTACACCTTAGACAGACTAATATTAGGTAAAAGGTAGGAATGGGACTGAATAACTTACAGTGTTATTATTGATAATCAATACCAAATAATTGTATATTTGTAGAGTGAATCTTTTGGCAGTTTACATAATAAAGTAGGCTTGAAATTAACAGTTTTACACTGCGAAGAATTTATTTTTTGTTAGAAAGCTAACCACCATCTTCACAGTGGCACACAGAATGACATTATTGAAATTGAGACTTAACCTTTGGATTCAGTATGTGACTGACAAATTCTTTGCATGATTTCCCTCTTCCCACCCAGTTTCTGAGTGAAAACGAGTGAGTGAGCTAAGAGATCTGGGCAGCTCTGAACAGCAAGGTCCTGAGAGCCGAAGAGGGTGATTGAGGTGATTATGGAGCAGCACCGGAATGAAAGGGCGGGGAAAACGGGAGATCCCCGAGAAAACCCGCCGACCAGTGGCGTCGTCCGGCATAATTCCCACATGCGAAAATCCAGGAGTGACTCGGCCGGGGATTGAACCTGTCTTGCCTTGATGGGAGGCGAGCAGGTTAACTGCTCAGCCACCATGGCCACTTGAGTGGAAACGAGTTGGTCATTGAAGCACTACTCATTGAATGCTGCAGCAAACTTGAGGGTGCACTGAACTAAGCCATGCATTATCCTCGAGTTGAGCTAACTGAAGGGTAGCTTATCCTCTTGCAATAATTTGTGCTTACTTTAACTCTCGACAATGTTACTGTTGCAAATCGACCTCTGTGCAAACTGACAAACTTTACTTTTTTTTTTTGTGTAATGATTATACCTTTTGAAATCTGACTCACAATAATCACAGTTATTCATGATAATTATATTTTTTATCATTCATAAATTTTCTTGTTGAGTGATTTTGCAGATCCATTATGAGGTTTTGATGAAACTGTTAGGTTCTGCAACACAGTTTGTGAATTGTTGCTCAACAATAATGCAGTTGCTTCAGAATCATGCAGTTATCATCACACAATGGGCGGAGTCTCCATGCATTGGTACAGTCAACAGCATCGGTACCTCTCACACCATCTCGTTGTAAGCTTCCTGTTCAGTGATGAAGGTTTATTCTACTCAGGTTGGGAACAAATTGAAATTCCTTATGGGAGAATTTGGCATAGGTAAAATTTCTGATGCAAAGTGCGCTAGTGTTTCAAAGAGGCAACTTTCAAGCTGGCTGTAAATGGAGACTTTCTATTTATTTATATGTACAAGTTTGTGTTTGGCCTAAATTGTGATATGTACTTGCTCCAGCTAAATAGTGAGTGTTAACTTTATTTTGTAACTTATTATTCATGCCCCCCAATAATGTTTACAAAATTTAACAGTAAAAACACAAATGTGTTTGGCACTGAACGTACACAAGCCACCTATTATGTAAAAACATTATGAATATAACTGAGAAAAAACAAAGCTGTCGTCAAAAGTAATTTTGTTGTTGTATTTAAATATAATAATTGTGTTAGCCAATGTTTTGCTCAATCCAGTTTAACAACAGAATATTGAAGTAGACAACTTTTGTTGTACATATTTACACTCTAGTGAGAACAAAGTGTATTCTTTATGTATGCCCTACTAGAATACAAATAGGAAGATGATAGACAATTATACATATTTATTTAACTATCCCATTTACTTACATACAAAATGGAAAAATCCAGTACACATGACATTAGTGCATCCTGGCTGCAAAAAATGGTTAGTTTTCAAACTAAAAAGCATTGCTCTTCCCAACGTGAGTAGAATAAACCTTATCCATGGGCAGACCTTATCACGTGTTACATTTTACTATTACCGTCGCCGCAGCTAAATGTCTGTTTTCACAGCCAAAAATATAAGAAGATTTGGTACACTTGGCATTAGGGGTTGAACTAAACAATAAATTATTTGGGGGAAACGCTGTGTTAAATTAGTGTGTAACGAGCTAGTGTGGAACCCAACTTAAATAGGTTCTGCAGCGTTAATTTTTTGTATCTGTAATTATGCAACATAGAAATCAAACTTACGTCAGTTGGTGAATATCGACATATAATCTTTGCAACCATTCTCTGTACTTCGACATCACAAGCCTGTACAGTAGCCTACCATGTAAGTTTTTAAGGGTATCAAAATTTGAAAAATTAAAGAGTGAGATTTTATTAAATGAAATGTTTCTTTTTTCAACAACTTCCAGTTTCGATTTTTTTTTTTTTTTTTTTTTTTTGGGACACATTACACATGACATTTTCACTCATCAGTTAAAAACAGAAAATTACACTGAACGATAATGTGCATAACAGTTGTAAATTTCTTTCAAATGCTGCGGTAACATGTGGTTGTTTAGTTTGCCCTAAAGAAAGTACACACCGAATTGCTCGTCTGAATACCATCTGGTGAGATCAGTATGCATATGAAGTATAGTTATAAGTTGTAATATAATTTTGTTGGTTATCTCATGTGAAAAAAAGGCAAGAGAAATTTTCTCTGCCTAGAGGTGCACAGTAGCTCAATTTTTGCATCCTACTTGACGGAACCATTATTTTAATTGCGGAGTTCTCAACGGCAGTGGATGCTAAGACACATCATGCTCACATGAGGTTGAACTGGCAATAGTTTAAGCCCATTCCCCAACATTACATAAAAATTTCTGGGCAATGAGTTCACCCCCCACTACAATCAGGAAATCCCATAGACCTGAGTCTTTTAGCTTAACTGCATAACTTAAAATCCTACTTTTTACTTTTTTATGACGTAAATGGGAGCTGATGAGAAAACTAGATGGCTAAGCAAGCAAAGTGTAGATTCTTAAATGTTCTGCCTGGCTGGCACATGAAGTGAGTCGCAAAAATCTGCTAGAAAATATGTGATTAAAAAATGGTTGGATGTTTTTTAGTGGTATCTAAACACAAATAGCATTCAAGAAACCTTTTGTGCTGAAATACAGGTTTCAATTTCCCTTTCCAACTCCCAAGAACTGTTTTATTGGGTTTAAAAATGGCGGAGACAGGTGTATTCAGAATCAGTTTTAGCTGTTAAATGTTCTATACCGAACCTTGAAGAGAGTTGTATCTAGACACATGTAATATTTTTTTAATCTTTAATAGCACCCAATGAAAAAATAGGGTCACCATTTAAAGTCACATCTATGCAAGTCACTGATGGAAAGACTTCACACCAGTTAAGTGCATTTTGCACAGAGGCGATGAGGCGAGTGGTGGAATGTGGAAAAATTTGGTTGGCTCTTAACATTGTGGTCTTTAGAGCCAATGAGGGTGAAGCGAGGCTAATATTTAGTAGCACTGGATTGCAATGGCGGGGTAAACTGGAGATCCCCTAGAAAACCGGCCAACCAGCGGCATCGTCTGGCGTGATATCCATGTGTGAAACTCCGGGAGTGACCCTGCCGGGAATCGAACCCGGTTCAGGCAAGTTGTGAGTGAGAAAGAGTTGGCCTTACAATTCGCAACTTTCGCGATTAACTTATGTATTTTGCATTTGTAAAGAAAAAATACTGGAAAATCTTTATGCTTTGTGCTTTAAACGTTATGTTCGTATCTACTGGCCATGTCACAGACTAGTGGCAGGCATCGACTATTTAGAAAATTAAAGCTTTGTATACAGTTATACATTGAACACACTTTAACTTGCTTGTAGTCTTAACAATTTTCATTATATTCCCTTACAGTTCTAGACATCACATTCCGTAATGTTGTTTGTCAAAAACAAAATAAATTTTTTGCAGGAACAATTTTTTAATTTAAATAATTTCTGTTTTTTATCTTGTTATATAAGAATTGAATAGGTTGCTAATGAAAACACAAAAAGTAAGGGGGTTTGGGGGGGGGGGGGGGGGACATATTCTAGCTTCCTTGGAACCAATATATGTCAAATACTGTTTTTTTTTTCTTCCAGCAATTACGTATTTTGTAATGTATATAATATAAGTATTTACTTCATATCATGCATTTGTGGAACTAGGCATGCATAAAGTTAATAAGGTTGAGTTTCAGCTATTTCTATTATGCAGTTATATCAGTTTTTCTAGCAGTAAAAGATTTACATTATAAAGACAAAAAAGGACTTTTTCTGAGAGTTTATTTTATTTTGTCTAATGGTCAACAATGGACACAGACAGTGCAATCATACCAACATAATAACATGAACTCACGTCAAAGATAAAATGATAGTCCAGTTTGGTCGTGTCCAGTATCAAGTCTTTTCAAATGTTCTGAGCACTTGGTGCAGGATGACTACCTAACAGAACATAAACATTGTTTTGACTCTACACCCTCCAAATTAGTGACACAGGACCAGGAGGGAATCTACACTTTCAGCTTGTGTGGGGGGTAGGGAGTGTAGAGTGCGTCACCTTCCATTGCTGCAAGTCTAGACTTTTGATTTGTGGCGCGGGAAGGGGCCACTGTCTTATCGTTATTTTAGGAAACAATATTAAATTAATCAAAGAAGATCATTGTGTAGTAGCACTGTACTGTAAGCATTTATAAATCTTGACACACGCACACACACTCGAAAGAAGCACTGTTTAGATCCATAATGAGATTCATGTGTAAAGTGCGTTCAGTCACACACTCATCTCCGTGCTAATTGATATTTAAGTGTGGAAAGAAAACTTACTTTTGCACACATGCTGTGCTTTTCCTGATATATTTAATAGTGTTACCTTTTTTTTCTTTTACAAGTACAGTGTTCTGAAAGAAATCATTGAAGTACAGTTCATAAAAAATGTAGGCACACAACCTAATTCAACTGGTCAGAACAATACACATACGTCACTTCATGTAAACTAGTGATTTGGGGAAGGTTGTCACAAAAATTCATGGTGAGTCATGTTATCTGAGATACTTGAGAAATTTGCATGTCTAAAATTTGAATTGCTCTTTGGCATAGCAAAATATTCACTCTTATATATTCCGTCTGGAAAACCTACTGATTTAGTACTGTAACATGAGGAACTTTCTGAGAAAAAAAAAAGAGATTTTATGTTTTATTTTTTGCATCTGGAAATGGAGAGGTAAATCAATGGCTAGTCAAAAAGATTTGTTCTGGGACAGGAAATTAATTATATTTTGTTTTTCCTGTTGACGTAGTTGGTTCCAAAATTTTGTAGCACAAAATTGTACGAGATCAGGGTTGTATTAATAGTCGTGTATCAGCTCTTGAGACACTTCTTGAGAACAGATACTATATAGTAAACAAATCTTGAGATTCGTTTTAAGACTAGTTTTGAAGTAGCTCTCACCTGAGAGTGGTTTCACATAAAACTCATTTTAGCTACTTAATAGTCGGCTCTTGAGACTACGTCTAATTAACAGTCACCAAAACTAGTATTGAGAGAGACAGGAAAATAAATAAATCTCGTTTCAGGTAATTGATGTTTAGAGATGTCTTGAAACACAATTTCTACATGGTATTCGTTTGTAGATGGTCTTATGTGTACATTTAAATATGAAAGTGTATTTATTTGATATGGTTTTACTCCATATGGGATTAACAGGACAAATAAAAAATTAATAAATATAAAACCAGTGTGTTGTTTTTGATAAAAATGCAATTTAAATGTTGTGTACGCTACTGTCCCCAGCACAAAAGTAATAGATGTGTTTAAAGTAAATAGAATAACATAAGTGCATATGTAATATATTTGATTGCAAAAATAGAATTTGCTTCGTAATGTGTGACGTACATAATTAATGATCAATATGATTATAGAAGCCATTTATCCGAAGTAAAGGATTGTAATGTATGTAAAATTACAAGTCATGTTGAAATTAATATAATAGTGTTATTTTTACATTTATTTCAAAAATATCATACTGTATAACAGAAATAAATTAGTTTTGTGTGGTTACTGGTTGGAAGCATAGCTTATGAAAAAAACAAGTTCTACTGTTGTGTATCCGAAGTTACGGATAGTAATGTTTGTTAAATGTTGTTTTACGTGTCTTATTATAATATTTATTGCTACCTAGCGATAAATTTTTAAACTACGCTTAATTTACCCGTGTAATTTCATATTTCAAATAGAGAAATACCATCTCTGAAGACTATTACGTGAAAGTACGGTGATATTTCACCCTACTTGTAATAAAACATTACTTTTCTATTATATTTGAACTTTACAAGTAGAATGGTTAATGTTTATTCAGCCCTGTGTAATTTTTAGTATTTTTTAAATGAGTCTCCGCACAAGAAACAGTCGAATGTAGCTGCAGACAAATGCACATCGACAGCAAAAATAATACCTCAATATCTGCTTCCATGGGCCCTTTGCAAGCTAGATAAAAAAAAAACTTAATCTCACAATCTAATTTCACTTGAGAACAAAAACGTGAAACTAATTTCAGCTAAGTACTACTCAAGAACTGACTATTAATTTGCATACATCTCAAGACTTGAAACTTATCTCAAGACTGTAACACGTGATACAAGTTCTGAGAGACGACTATTAATACGGCCCTCGAGTGTTCCGCTGTATATTGTACATGGACCCTAATTAATACTTGTACATGTACAAAAATGCTTGTTTAGTTGGCAGCATTGCATCAAAAATTCATGATAGTTCTGCTGATGATACTCTCTTCCTGGTGTGTATCAAAAAATGGATGTTAGCACCTTAAGAAAATAAAATAATATAAAAACTATTTTGCAGCTGGTCTACAAACACAAGGGTAATTTGATCGTTCTAAGATATTTCCTGGTTAACATGCCAAAAAATGTTCAGTCCTGACAGCCTCGCTGCAATTCTCTCGAGCATCATTTACAAAATGCAAGCAAACAGATATCAAGAGTGTAAAGTATGTTTTCCGTACACAATATCTACAATGATGACAGTAAAATGTCCATGGTCATTGTTAAAATTCGTATGGGTCGGTTGTAACTTTATCTCTACCTCCACTGCACTTCCAACTACAAAATGCGTCAGCAGTGCGGTATACAGGTGTGAGAAATATAAGGTAGAAAGATGACTTAACTTCAATGCCTTTTAAGTCAGTATTAGAGAAGTAATATTTTTATGATTATGAATCATATTCCTTTAATGACAGTCTTCAAAAGACTAATATTTTAACATTTTTTTTTACTTTGCTTCAGTTGTGTGAAATTTAGATTGTCTTCAAGTGGTTGGAATTTTTATGATCAGTTATGTTTTACGGTCCTTGTTCTGCCAACATGTTGGTTTAGAGTTTGTTAATAACTGTGTATGTGAATCAGTATGAAAATTTAAAAATTCAAGGCGCAAGAAATTAAGACCCCCCGTACTATTTCATTTTTGCAGAGTTGCTAATAACTGATTTCTGTTGAACTGTGTCTGGGCAACACATACACAAAACTGAATTTGTTTCGTGCGGAATATGCATATCGGTATGACTAGTCTTTACTGGTGCCGTACATTTGACTCGCATTCGGTGCCTGACTTGCTTGGGGTTATACGGCAGTAATGTCCCTCGGGATACATTGCGGCAGTAACGTCTCTCGGGATACGATACGCCAGTAATGCAGTCACTGAAGTATTCCCAACACAACATAACTATTTACAGGCCCAGGAAGATGGTTATTGTTTGGTACGGGTATTAAAGCTCTTCTTAACTTATATTGTTAACCAAATTTGATTTTTTTCTGCTGCATATAAATATAAACATTGCCATGTAGTACTTTACTTTTCAAACACAGAATTTACATTTCACTGATTAGAAAACTGCAGTTTACTGTGTTTACTCAATACAAACACAAGTGATACGTAATGTGATTAAGGGTATTGTAAATACCTGCAAATTAATGTCAATAAAATAGTGGCTTGTGTACATTGGTTGTTTATTTTTATACAATGCAGTTCCTGTATATACTACTGAAACCCCCCAACAGAATTTTTTTTTGATCATGCTATTACTGGAAATATTCACAATTGTATAATAGCAGAGTATGTGTTGTCTCTCATAAGTACACATCATCAGAAAACCTGAGCATGAATTGCATTTTCTCACATCAAATACACAAAATGCCCATGCCTGTAGATTAAATGTTAGTTTATTTTCTATTTAGCATGTCAAAAGCAGAAGCATAAGAACAGCAGTGGAATGATGGGAAATTTATTTAGAAAACATTTGTAACTTAACATAGAGACAAAAGTTTTACGTATGAAATACTTTCAGCGTGACTTGAATTGCCACGTAATTTCAGTGTAAATACACTTCCTCGTGTATCAGCACAAATGCAATAAACAACTGAACAAACATTCACGAAGCTACAGATGTGTACACTTGAGAATACGCCTTGTGGTAGATCCAACAGTTTGCATGTAAATGAATACATGCTCTTCAGCTTCCATTAAGATTTTCTTAATTTATATTGTGGCTTCCGTGAAAGCACAACAAGAGTACAGATGCTCCTGACATTAAGAAAGATATAAGCTTCTGTCATGATCAGAAATAATTTCAGAATACAAAGACCAGCCATTACAGAATGTAACAATTCACAGGGAAACTTTATTATGTAACATACTGTGGCAATGATTTTCATAATGGATCAGTTTTAATAGTTTTCCAGTTTTGAAAGTTATATTTAATAGACCACAGCACTTTTTCAATATGTGTTGTTCACCAAGTTAACTTGGATATCTTACTAGTTCATTCCATTTTGCTTTCGCCATCATTAATTAACCATGAGCACAAAAAACATTTGACAGGTTAATGACATAATGCTTGTGTTACTTACACACCTCTTCCTTACAGGTGTCACTATAATACTATGCATAAATATCATCCATAACACAGTACATATATATGTTAAAAGTACTTGTATGCAATAGAGAAAAGTTTATATTTTAAGTTGTCTCTGTACAAATGTTAAAATACTGGAAGTGTGTTGTTCTTAGTTAAATGTTATTTTAAGTAAATCCTACATGTAAATTTTCCGTAGAAGGAAAACAACTTAACGTGTAGTTTTTTTAATAAATTGTGAATATATAAATATCTTACAGAAATACTAACACATAATCATGGAAGACATGAGATCTGCATTGTATTGTCTGTTCTCTAGTTTCGTTGTTTGACTTTGATACTTAAGCATGCTGGCTACAACTGTATCAAAACATTCACCTCCCAGATGGCTATTATTCTCAAACCATATAAGGATGATTTCTGTGCCTAATGTGGTTTAAGCAATGATTCAAAATTTGTGAAGCAATCTGGTTTCCATTTATATAATGTAATAATAAAAAATTTACATTATTTTCACATATTTAGTTACTGAAATATTTTCGCAGGTGTGTGGGAACCAAGCTGAATCCGTAATGTGTAAACACACGGGTTTGCTTTCACACATATTTTCATGAATATGTTGTGTCTGAAAGTAGAGGACTACCTGCAGGTTTCATAAAATTCTCATTATTTCACAATGTCTGGTGGTAGGTACTAAGAAAATAACAGTTTGGTGCCTTCCCTGGCAGACCACTTCTTTGCGATGGAAGAAGAATTTTCACCTAGCTGCTGTCTTTCAGGCAGACAGAAACACACGGGTTAAATTCGTAGCAATATATTGTTGTTAAAGTACGTCTCACTGTAAAATAATTTTATGTTCTCCAAAAACTTCAATTTTATACTTGAAAATTATAAAAAAGTAAAGGTTCCACATGCAGATAATTGTAAATCCCGAGGTTATGTATACAGCACACAAGAGTATTAATTTTATTATGGAAAAATTTTGAGACACAGGCTTAAGTTACTGCAGATAAAACAAATTAACAGGAACACTTTATTGTATCATTTGTAGTTTTCAGTTTGTACAATGGAAAGGCCATTGGCGCACTTTTATTTAAATACAGATTCTGGAGGTTTTAAGTTGACTTGTGTCCATCCACTACCAAACATACGTAAATAAAAAAAAGTAAAGGATGCCGTAAACAATTAAAAACTAGGAAGCAATGCAGATCACATGGTAGGCATTTAAACAATAAAAAAATAATAAATTACAACAAACAAATATTTAAAAACTGAACAAATGTGGAGAAATACCAAAATGAAAACTAATTGAAGAATAAATCCCATATTTTTTCAATTGTCCCAAAAATGCATGCAGTACAAATTTCGTGAATACCGGAAACAATGTTAACAGAAAGACTTCAGCTGCTTGTGCAATGAAACGATAGCTCAGCAAAACACTTTTGTGATGGACAACGTTAGAGTGCAACAGTGTATTCTGCTGTCTTACTACTTGTGAATTGCATTACAAACACGTGGCAATGAAATTAGGGTTTTCCAATGTTGCGCTGGCTAACTTCATCATATTGTTCTTTCCAATTCTTAATGGCCTCATGATTTAGTTCAACACGTCAAATAAATTTTTAACATGGAGACTACCTGTATAGTTTTCAGAAACAATGACACCTGCAAATAACGCAAAGAGCAATTTAATATGATTACAGTGTTTACTTTTTTCTGTATATTTTTGTCACATCAACACCTGGACACAAGTTATGTTATTATATAGAAATAAGCTGGATGCTGTTGCATCTCCAGCATGTCTGTTTTGACAAAACTGAATATTTCCGAATAAACTAGAACTGAATATTTTAGAATAAACAAGAGGAAAGTCATCACCCAATATTTTGAGTTTTGATACATTTATTGCACAGCTGTAAGTAATAATGTTCCAACAATTAATTTATTAGGCCTAATAGATAACTGTTGTAAAGTCATCAAAAATTTCTGAGCAGTACTGATTTATTTATACAATACATTAGAGTTGCGAGATAGTAAGAGAAGAGGATTTTTTTTTGTGTTATACTGGATACCTTGAAAAATTCCACACTTTAAAACCTCCAGGAATCCAAAATTATTGTGGATTCTCATAACACACTATTGTGCACCTGGCTGGAGGAAAAGAATCTTTTCATTGATGCTCTTCAAACATACACACACACACACACAACTGTGCCTCAAAACCTCATCACATACCAAATGCAATTGCAATTCATTCAATAACTTGATAGTATAATCTCATCAACATATGATAAATAATTTTTATGGCACTCCTTTGTTGTACAGTTACATAAAGTGTAATGGTTTATTTTGAACAGTTAGAAATTTCTTGGCTTGTAGCGATTGCAGTGTTCCTCTGAATTACTGACGAAAGTACAAATGATAATATTAATATAATTCAAATACTATAATCCTGTATTGTTTATTGCTCTTACATTTGAAATATGCATGTTTCATATTCATTGCCTTAAGCATGTAAGTATATATATATATATAATAATTTTCATTTTCATTTTTTGTTTCACTATCAAAAATGTGATTTTTTTTATACTACATGTAGTACGAAAGTATGGAAGTTGCTGTGAAAAAATAATACATGTTGAACTACTGATGCCAGGAACATATTAAAACTGTTTAATGTTTTTAAAAATTCTTTTCATATTGAAACTTATTAAAAATAATTGTGCAGTTTGCTTGCAATCTTCCAGTAATTGTGAAAATTGCTTGTAGAAAATTTATTTATCTGTTTTTCTGTGATAGAGTTCGTAGTAATAAATGTTAACGGGTTTTGGATTGGATTTCTGCACACTTAGTGGAAGAAATGTCAAGACATATTAAAGTCCATGTTATAATTGATGATTGTAAATTATCTCAAAATAATTGTTATGTGTAGTGTAACGGTTTTAGTGTGTTCCTGCCGAATAATTTTTAGTAAATTTCCAAGTATGTACTGTTCATTAACTGTATAGGTAACTAAAAATTTCTGGTGTGAAACTGGTAAATAAATATCTAATGTATTTCAAGCAAAACGTGATTACTGTACATTTATATGAAAGAGAGCAGTTTAAGGAACAATATTACATATTAAAAATCCTGCTTTTGGTGTTTTTATGTCCTGTTTTTTTTTTTTTTTTTTCTGAAAGCATATATTACACTTCCTGTGACCTGAAAGAGAATTTATTCAGTGTTTTGATTTTAAATCATGTCAGTGTTGTGAATTCTCTGCCGTACCGGATCATAGCGATTGCAAGCCGCTAATTAAAGGCTGTGAGATGGAGGCATTGTCAGCTGCACGCCACCAGTTGAATTAAAGAAAAGATATTAACTTGTAAATCCATAGAACTGGAATAAAAGATATTTAAAAAGTTATCATTGTATATTTGTTATTTGTTACAAAACTTACTGTTTCTCTATACCCACACAGCTTGTTTTAAAGGTTATCATTCCATGATTTTTTCTCTCTCATCAATTTTAGCATATTTCATACTTATTACAGCAAAAGTAATTATTTTTGAGTTTGTAATTTATAACTGAAATGAGATCTTATTGTTTGAAAAGTTATTATAATATATTTAAATGTGATGGGACAGTTACAAAATTTGAAGTTGGCAGAAGTGGCGACTGATGATGCCGACGATATTATGACATGGCATATTTCTGAACGAAGCGTCAAGTTCCGCACTCATGTTTTTCAAACTTACCTAGGCAAGTAACGATGTTGTGATAAATATTATTTTCTACGGCAGGAAGGAATATACTGTAAAGTGCATCGTGACTGATGTGTGTGTGAAAGAGTATTGTTGCCATTACGTTACGTTGTACCAGTGTTTGTGTGCGATTGCAAATATTGGACGTGTGAAATTTATACGGTTTACCAGAAATTAACTGTATGACAGTCACGTCTGTATATCACATTGCTGTAATCTTGCCCTAGGTGTTTGAAACACAAGTGTGCAACGTGTTTGTTTTTATGTGATTTGAATGTTTGCCACAACCCCAACAAAATACTAAGCCCAGTCAGTACATTTAAATAAATAATAAAATAAACCTAGAAAACAGTAAGTACCAATGAATATGGATATGAGAGGAATAAAAGTTACGGTAAGCCTATTTGCATGTATATTCACCACTATCTATTAAGTTTGTCATCGCTACATACAATAAATAAGCGACACGAGTTGCGTGCTTGAATTTACTGTGTATTTTCATTGGACTGGTTGTCCCTTGGTTTAATTTTTGTTCGAACAAATGCTGTCCTTCAAAATAACCTAACGTATATTAATAATAACAGGTTAAATACTAAAGTTCTTTTTCCCCTGCAGTTATAATGAGGTAAACACAGTTGCGGCAAAATATTGAAGTGTATTATGCGTAATGTGCTATATGTGTACAACAGATATAACAATGCAAAATAATATTTGTAAAAGCTATAGTCATAAAGCTGACCCAGATATGGTTATAGGCCTAAATTGTGAACATTCTTACAAAATGGTTTTTGAAATATGATGAAATTCTTTGCACAGCTGAAAATAATAAACAAACATTTGTCAATTAGCCAGTTTACATGAAACGAAGGATAATCAGTAACCAAAAGTAGAATTTTGGCAGGGCTTCAGAAAAGTGTGAAGTAACCATGAATAGTCTAGACATGAAATTAAAAAATATTACACTTTATAAACATATGGATGACATTCTTCAGTAATTTTATTCAAACTATATAAATTCCAAAAATAAGCCTAAGTGTAAAATTTTTTAATTTAAAGTCAAGTAATGAAAATACATAAGTTTTAATTAAGACTGTAATATACATTTTTGTTTTTCGTGTATATAGTACAGTGTTAAAAATGTGGGATGAAACTGGTAAAAACTTGGTGCATTTTGAGTAAAAAATTTAATGAAATGAAAATTTAAAAAAACATATGTAAACAACAAAATTGGTTATCTTTCTTTTGCTGTTGTAGCATTCATATGCAGATTGTTTTGGCAAAGTGGATTAATATGTACGTTAACACTAGGGGACAGTATACTGTATAAAATAAAAGATCATTCGAATTGACATTTTGTCATCATGTTTAATTTACTATTATGAAAATCTTAAGTGCTTTATATTTAATGGTCCAATAACTTGAACATAAATTACCATTAAAAATTTTTATACTACATCTGTTAACACTGATTTAAACATTGGAAATCTGTGATTGAATATAAGTGTACAAACAATTCTCAAAAAATGTAATCACAATAATGTTGGTTATTCTCTTAGGTCAAAGGAGAAAGACAAATGGTCTCTTAGGTCAAAGGAGAAAGACAAATGGTCCCGGCTTAAATCAAGCTGAAAAGAAAGACAAATGGTCCCGGCTTAAATCAAGCTGAAAAGACATTAGGACATTCAGTGCTGTGTTACAAAATACACTGATACTTTTGTTGTGGAAATAACATTACATACATGCATACACTCGCAATTAGGCTACCGCCCGGTGGCAAGCTCTCTCAACTCTCCTTCACCCAACCAACTCCTTTTCCACTCCCTTCCTGAATTTACCAACCCCTCTCACAGATACCAATTCCTCCCTCAACACATTCCACTCCCTCACAGACCTCACAAGCATGGACTGCCTACCCCGCTCCGTTCTCCTCCACACCCTCTGAAGTTTCTCACTATTGTTTCCTCTTCCTCTTAACACCCTCTTACTTAGCTTGCAGTGTAGCCCTCCCCATTCTCCCGCTTCATTCCCCATCCTGTACATTTTGACTAACCGTTCAACTTTCCTCCTGTCCTTCAATGAGCTCCACCCCATTTCTTTCATCATCACTGATGGCCTATAGTTCCCTTCTTCCTCATCATCCTGCCTTTGCCTTCTCCACCTACCCTTCACCCATCTTGCTGCCTTTCTCTGCACCTTTTCCAGTTCTTGCACCTCCACCTCCACATACGGGTCCCATACTGCTGCTGCATGTTGGAGCAAAATAAGAAGAGAGATTAATAACTGCAGTTGTATGATTTGTTCTTTATTAGTCACATGTTACCTATCTTTTAATATTCCTGTCTTCACAACACTTTATTAAAATAACTACTTCTCTCACTTAAACACATCAGTTTAAGTTGTCTATTAAAAAAAAGGCATAGAATGCTGGTTTTAAATATAAGGTATGCTCTTTATTGATTGATTTTTTTTTCAAACATAAATATATGCTTTTTATTTTCAAATTACTGTGCATAATACAAACACATCTTGGTCTTGCACATTACTTTCACAACAAAAAATTGCACGCGTAGCCTACCGGGCTGTCGTCATGCCACTCAGCTACAGAGTGGTCCGTGCCGAGCCACTGTCAGGGAGTAGGAGGGGACTCGCATGCCCAGGTGTCTGCTAGGTTTGGAATGAATTTCATTAAGTATGTGACCATACCAAGGAATATTCCAAGTCTGCCGGGCAGCTGAGCAATTTCCTCCTTAGTCTCCTCACAGCCTTTTGCCTATGGTGAACCTCTGCGGATTCACATATTTCATGTCCTGCTGTGTCTGTTGTTGGTTGCATCTGGTCCAAGAGCATTGTCGGTGTCTGTCCCATCAACATTTCTGCTGGTATCTCCCAAGTACCTGTCCCTTCTGTAATAACATGTCCCATGAACTTTACTGTCTTAACTCGAAACTTCCACTTGGCCTTGTTGAGCGTAATGCAGTTTGCCACTAATTTACTGAGCACTGTTTCCAACCAATGGTCATGCTCTTCTGTTCTGCCACACACCAGCACGTCATCTGCCTGGTTAACCACCCCTGACATACCACCTAGAAGCTGTTGCATTTGGCGCTGGTATTGCTCAGGCCCTGAGTTGATTACAAATGGTGGACAGTTGAAGTAATATCTTCCGAACAGTGTGATGAAAGTAGTGAGTGGGGAGCTAGCTGGTGTTAAATAGAATTTGCCTAAATCCATTTGAAGCATCCAGTATTGTTGTATAGTGCCAAAAGAATTCTGGCCAGTCTTGTTCGCCAATCTCCTTTCCCTAGCGTTTGTAACTTGCCTCTAACAATTTGCACCATTCGTTCAACTTGTCCATTGCTAGATGAGTGAGGACGTAGACTGAACAAGCCTGATTCCATTCTTTCTCGCAAAGAGCTTATCTTCTGAACCACTAATGGTTTACCATTGTCTGATACTATGCATTAAGGAATACCATGGCTACTGAAAATCTCGCTCAACTCTATCACCACCACTGATGACACTGATGGCACCATTTTCAATTCCAGCCGTTTGGAGTACAAATCCATCACTATAAGAAACATCTTCCCTTGAAAAGGCCCGAAAACTATATGTGTAGTTTGGTCCATGTTTCTTTTCCAGGACCAGCCGAATTATTTCACTTTGTTAGGGTTAGCTTGGAATTGTTCACAATCCTGACAGTGTACAAACTTTTCAATATCTTTGCCCATTTTTCGCCACCACATATAGCGTCATGCCACCGCTTTTGACCGAACAATACCATCATGATTAGCATGCAACATTTCCTGTAATACTACCACACTATTGTTAGCACAACCTCTCAATACCACATAAAATGCAGCCTTTGTATTGACATGAGATGCTTACTGACTAAGAAGATAAGGGACTTGCTTCATCTACACGCCTCACTGTAAAGCACAGGGTTTGAATTGTATGATTTGTGCCAGAGCGGCAACAAGATTTCCCATAGTTGCTGGGATTATTACATACGTGACAAAGTTGTACTTTTTGCCATCAGCACAGTCAGTATGACCTTGAATGAACGTTCCTTGCCACACAGCTTTAATTTTACGTACCAAGGTTCACAACAAATCACATGATTCAGCCATCTTAAAAACTTCATTAATGAAAATTTAAAAAAAGGGTCTTGATTGCTACCACATTTGGAACATTTTGGAAACATATTGTAATTGCTTGTGCTTGAACCACCATTGGTCCAAGTGTCCTCCGGATAGTAAGGCAAAATGCTATTGCTGTGGCAAAGTTGGTCACTATGGTTGGTGCTGCATGCATGTGCTGTTGCAGAAGTAAGGAGAAGGGAAGGAACATAGTAGGCCTAGTAGTGTTTTGTTGGAGAAACAACATACATTTCACAATGATTATTACTTGGGAGAAGTAGCATTGGAGACGTTCGCAATCTTGCCTAAGTTTTTTGAAAAACTTGGCTCATTGATATATCACATTCTCTTTTACTGTGAAGAAACTACCAAACTTCACCTATACCACACTGTACTTGCCAGCGTCTTTGCTTGATAATGTGAACGATTCGAGCATTTTGTCCGCCTCGGGACCCATGCAGTATGAGGCCCCATCCACAATCGACTTGGCTTAAATAACATTACTTACAAAGCATAACAAGCAAAATTGTCTGTCTATAATAGACACTAACGTGAAAGAAAAAAAAACCTTTTCTAACCAACTAGAAAAAGCAAATGAACAGGAAATAAATTTTTCAGTGCAAGAATTTTTATATGCATAAGTTGGCTACAGCAGTTTTTATGACGTTTCACATTTTCATTGGCCGGCATTAAAAACTTGGCGTAAGATACTCAGAGATGACCATCTTAATGCCAGTCACACAAATAACGCCAAGTAAGTCACGCCAATTACTAGTTGTGGACATTACCATCTCAAATGCAGGTTTTTACTTCTTTATGGTATGCATGTTATGTGCACCATGTCAATTGTAGACGGAGCCTAACATGATGTTGACTTGGCAATCGTCCGACTTATTGTTGAGTTCCGAGGCCACCCAAAATCTTTCGAAACGTTTGATCCATTTTGGCCATTCTGCCGGCATCCGAAAAACAAAGTTACCCGATGAAACAATTTGGAATAGTGCAGATGTCGCCATGATTAATATTTTTACTGCTGCATCTGTAGATAGTACAAGTTAGTGGTCACAGTGTTCGCTCCGACTTGTGTTTTCACACACAAACCGCACAACCTGCACTTACGAAGGGCTATCATCGGCGTAGGAGATACCGCTGCCACCATGTTATGTTATAATGTTTATTTTAGCTCGTTCCCGATTCACCATTCAGTAACCAAGCACCGAGCCAGTCTTATCGCTCTTGTGGCAGTTCTCCCAACCTCCCTACTTGCAGTCAGTATTTTCCTGCTATAATCCATTTTACCTTACACTACACGTACATATGTATGAGCCCTGTGCAGAAAATGAGCATTCTGCAAACAACGTAGCAGGAATACTTACAACCAGTTTGATGCAACTCTAAATACCTCACACACACACACACAAGCACAGTTTTTCTGGAATGCATGAAAAGCAGCAAGTCTGAAATTGTGTTTTTGAATTCAAATGATGTGTACACAACACTCAGTTCAGCATTTAAGTCAATTACATGAAAAAATTAGCCATATATTTTCTCCAGAGATATTCCATCATAACTCAAAAACAATAACAGAAATTTATATAGCGGATTTCATGTGTGGCCATGTACTAAACAGTTTACATCCAACCAGCTAGAAGTCACTGATCAGTTCCTGCCTTAAACAGTTTGCGTGATGCCTGCCAGCAACTGCGAACAAGCTGTGAAACACTCTTCTGCTTAGAGCTACATTATCTGCATATGGCCTGTGTTTAAGCGCTAGGGCGAGTCGGAATGCAGGGAGCAGAAAGGGTATGTGTTAAACCACAATTAAATTTTATTTATTTCTAAAATGAGCTTGAATAATTTATTGGCTTAAAATAATAAGATTGTGCAGCAAATACAGAGAATTTGCTACTGAAAAAAAAAAAAAAAACTAGCAAGGTAATTGAACCAAATGTGGTTAACTTAATGAATGTTTTACACATTTTTAATTTTTGTATGGGATAAAACCCTTAATCCGTACCTTTTTATAAACTGCAGACAATCTATCTATCTTAATTAGGGAATGCTTTAATAATTTTTGGAAAACACAATGTCATGGTACCTTAAGTTGATCGGACAAAATGCACATGTACTGAATGCTGATCATAAGTGTACCCTGAACATATCACTCCACATATGTGCATATCATGTCAATATGCATATCAAATGGGGGAATGAATATACATTACATTAGTTTCGAGATGAATGTATTCCTTGAAAGTAATTATGTAAACTTAACACATATAACTCACCATGTTGCAGAATATGTGGGAAATGGAATAATGACCAAGTAACTTAACTTACATTCATCAATGTAAAGAAATATTAGTAAATACTGTAACACATGATAACAACCACAGAATTAATTAAAAGAGAGAAAAAATACAAATAAGGGACATTTTATTAAGTAACCTAATTTAAGTTAACTTAATCAATGAGAATTGTCATTCTAAGTTAAAACACACATAAACGTAAGGTCAAGAGACACATTGTATCACACTTGTTAATCTCCTAACTAACACAAATTTAAAAAAAAAAACAAAATTATGAAACATTCTTGGCAATCAATTATGTAGCAGCTCCCAACTCCTAATTTAAAGTTTTAAAATGTTATAATGTTACAAACTATTGTCTTAATATGTGGTCTGCTCTTGTTGTACAGTAGCTTTCGTTACAGGATTTAGTATGAAAACTTGGCTGGTGTGTGGAAGTGCATAGGAGTCTTTCTTCGTCACATTATTAAGCTGGTGATAATCTACACAAAACCGAATAGCCCTACAACTCGCTGCCCGACGAAGCTGGCCCAGCCAGCAAAATGTCGCGATCACGCAACCATGTGAAAAATGTGCTCTTCTGCTTTGTGTTTGTACCCTAATTCGCCTTAACTCCAAGTCAGTACGAAACTGCACTACAGCAACAGAAGTGAAACCTTACACTCCCTACCCGTTCCTTGCCTGCACCGCTTATCCCACTTCATTAAATTTCATTTTTGGCAATTAACTTTGTTTCAATACATTCCAAAACATCAATGATTGTGATGTTTGGAAATAAACAAAAGGACAATTTCTGTGCAGATAATCAAAGACATTACACTGTCGTTCTTATTTATTACTAAAGATTCCCTCTTGAGAATGTAGCAGGGCATACCTGGCATATGATTGGCTAAAATTGTAACAGTTTGTGACAGTAACAAGCAAAATTACTACTCCACAAACTTTTATAAAGATATCCTGTTTGAATGTTGCAGTTTCTTTCAGTGCAAAGCGTGTTACATTATCAGGTCATATGCAGGGAGAAATGGGATGTTTAACAGGTTTGTTTCACAACACACATGTGCTCCAACCATTTATTCAATTCTGCTGTTTCCATTGCCCCGTGTAGTTTCACTGTCTGTGCTACTATTGCCGACATCACTGTAACTTTTATCAACACCAAACAAAATTATGAAAAATGGACCAATCATGCACAGGTAAGAAATTGCTCACCAAAAACCACACTTTTCTGAATAAAGAGTTTCCTGATGCAGTATATGGGAATTTTCACTGGCCTAAAGATCAAAGTTTTGAAAATTTATGTAACCTCTAATTTGAAACCAGGCTTCGTTGGATCAGAATGAATAATCCAGTATACTTTGATTTGCATGGATGTGTGCAACACTATGCTACATGTTTCGCATTATCAGGGTATTTGAGTTTGTGGGTGACAGATATACAGGTCGCGTGGAGCTTGGCTTTCTTTGCTGCACTATGAAAGAGCTTTGTAAAAATCCTGTTTCCTGAGAAAGTCGCCACTGTAAGTTATTTGGAGAGGCTAGTAGTTGGAGCCTTACATCCTTGACAATTTCCTGTGGTATCGTTGGGCAACCCTCTTTATTCGTGCCCAATAAAGTCCCAGTGGTTTAAAGTTTGTCCAAACTGACACTATGCTCCAAAGTAAGACACATTTGTTCCCTATTTTCTTATCAGTTACTCTTACATTGTTACCAAGCGCAATTAAGCACCCATTTTTGGCCATTATGCACAACAGCTGTGTACTAATATCCTCACAAAGTGGACTATCCGGCATCACCTTAGCAGTCGCAAGGCAAAATAACCACGGGAAGACACATCATGCCACAAACCAGAATGGAATGACATGGTCCTGCACACATTTCACAATCCAATTTGCTGCAATGTTTTCGGTATGGAGTGTCGAGTTCAGTGTTGATTGGATGCATATGTCATCCCGTTTCACACAAAGCTATATAGGGTTTCTGACAAATTTGTTGCAATATCTTAATTAGTGTTAATATTATAAATTGAAACCTTGGTTCGGCTTGCAATGGGAGACCCTATACCACAGTGTTGTGTTATTAAATAATGTGTGCAAAGCAACAACTGATAAAGAATTACAGTGATTATTATTTCAGCACACCCTTCCTGTGTCAAAACTATATATCTTTCGAACAAACTACTTCTGCTAAACTTTCAAGCTGGGTTAATAAGAAAGTTAGAAGTGGGCAAAGGGCCTGCATGTCGCATATTTCCCAGAGCATTTCACTGATAACTGTCGTGCAGTAAACCAAGTTTAAACTCTACTTGTTAAAGACTTCACAGCAAAGAAATCACTTCTGGAGTTGACATCTGAACAAATTCACTGGCTATAACTTAGCCCAGTTAAGTTTGCAGCGAATTAACGAAAATAGTTCTGAGACTTGGCGTTGTTTGGCGAGTCTAATTGTTATGTATGTGTATGGCTGCTGAAGTGAGTCCATTTAATACAGTGAAACCTCATTGCTGAGATCCGGTTTATTTAGTTTTCCTGTATCGGTCGATATTTTAGATGGTCCCAGCAAATATCCTATATAAACAATGTTGAAAAGACCAGCATGCTACAACCCTTAAATCGTTATTTAATTTAGCCGCATCCTTCGATCAGATATTCTGTTAGAAAACCAAACTATATTCAGAACAATCATTTAGCTGTAAAATACAGCAGATTTCTGATGATTTATTCCAGTTATTTATATTTTACGCATTTCTCTTTGGTACATTCACCAAAGATTATGCGTATAATTCGTTTTTGAATGCTATGTAAATGAAAAACAACACAGAAAACCAACAACTAGTGCTATCAATAGTAATGTTTACATTCAACAAGTTTTCTTCTTCCTCCTCCATCTGTACTGCATTTGTAAATTGGAAACAATGAGAAACCATCTCGAAATTTTATTCTTCTTGTTATAGCTTTATTTCAACATCTATATGTTACTAATCATACAAAGGATCTACATATAAGGCGTCACAATGCTTTTTACTATCTCTGGCATGGGTGCCAACCACTGCACCTATAACATCTCCTTTTTTCACTGTACATCCTACCCTCCTACGCTGGCTCATACAATTCTTTCATTTTTACTCTACGGCCACTTCTGGTCACATAATTTCCTTTACTTTCACCACCTGCAGCTGTGTTGGTAGCTGTAGTCCCACAGTCTGGAAAGCCTTTTAAATTGAAGTCTTCTGTGTCGATATCCACACTACCTTCACTGTTCACCTTGTCCTCCGAGTCTGTAGAGGCGTCATTGACACTTTCAACACTACTTCGTGTGCTTGATACTGTAATGGACCATCAGTTTCCTCTTGGACTGGTACAGTGCTTGTCTGACCAGTTCCCTGTAAATGTAAGTGTCATAGATGACTTGTATTACGTCGGATCACCCCTCCCCTGCTGTCTTTCCTCACCTTGCTTGGTTCACTGTGTTTTGCCACGATTATACCTGGTTCCCATATCTTCTCATTTACTATTTTCGTGGCTATCCTGTCACCAACCTGAAATTGAGTTTCAGTCTTCTTCGCAGACCTGTCATGAAAGTGTTTGAACTTATCTTGCCTGACTTTCAAGGCATCATAGACCCCCTCCTGGATTGCAGGTTGCATCGCAGTAGTGGTTATGGGCAGTCTAGCTCTAATGCATTGACTAAATAAAATTTGTGCCAGAGATGCTTGAAGTCCTGTTATGGGATTGCTATTATATTCTTTTGGTAAATCTCTGTGGTCAGTGCCCTCCGAGTTACTTTAGCGTAGGATCATTTAGCTGATTCCCGTAGCTTTTTCAGCCATGCCATTGCTTCTGTGGTAATGGGGACTGCGTGTACTAAGTTCAATTCCATATTTACTGTAATACTGTTGGCATTCATAAGTTTTGAATGGTATATTGTCCGTGATAAGTTCTTTAGGGAATCCATGGATGTTGAAGAGGTCATGCATAGCATTTATGACCCAAGTAGAGGATTTTGCATTTAGTGGTTTTATGTCTATTCAGTGAGAATAATAATCAATCAGGACTAAATAGGCATTCCCAGCCTCTTCAAGGATGTCAGCTCCTACTTTAAGATATGGTAATCTAGGAATGATATGAGTTATGAGCGACTCCCTCCAATTCGTTCTTTGGAATTTCTCACAAGTCCAGCATCTTGAGACATATTGTTCAATGTCAGTTGACATTAGAGGCCAATAAAACAGTTGCCTTGCTCTGGATTTTGTTTTTTAAACACCGCCATGCCCTTCATGTGCTAAATTTAAAACATACAGCCGCAATGCAGTAGGCACTACAATTTTGCTACCTAGGAACACCATATTGTCTTCAACATGAAGATTATCTTGGACTTTGTGAAATATCTGACATTCTGATGCCAACTTGATGCATTTGATATACACAGGAAAGGATAGAGTCTCGACTGGTTTCTTTTTGAAATATCTGTTTTCTTGCATCACTCATTGGTAAATGAGCACTAAGAGAGTGTACGGTTTCCACAATATCATGATCTTCGTCAGTTTCAGGGAGGGGCATGCATGACATCCCATCTGCCAGGTGTAAATCTTTGCCTGGTACATAATATACGTGGAGGGTATATTTAAGAAGTTTGAGACTCAGGCGTTGAAGTCTAGGGGACCCTATTTTCCCTATTTATTTTTTTTCATTACTGCTACCAAAGGCTTGTGGTCAGAATGAACATTCACTGGATGACCATAGATAGAGACGTGAAACTTTGATGTCGCAAAATATATAGCCAGCAGTTTTTTTTCCGGTTTAGTAGTAGTTCTTTTCACTCTCTGTGAGGCAGCACGAGACTGTCGTCACCATCTGCAAGCTGCTTGCCCCTGCACTGGATTTCTGTAGCAAACTGCACCCGAGGCCATGTTGTGATGCATCACACTGCAGGGTAATTTCTTTTTTAGGGTCAAAAGTGCAGGTGCAGATGAAATTTTAAATTTTAGCGTATCGAAAACTTTTTGATGTGATGGTAACCACTGCCATTCGTTTCCCTCTTTGAGCAATTCATATAACGGTGCTGTAAGGGTCGCCATTTGGAGTAAGAAGGTGGGGATATAATTGAACATTCCCAGTATTCGTTGCAATTCTTTCTTATTAGAGGGGGACATCAGGTTTGTCAGTGTGGTTGCTTTGTCAGGATCTAACTGCATGCCTTCGGCAGAAAAGACATGGCCCACATATTTAACTTCATTCACTTTGTATTGTAGTTTACCGTGTTGAATTTTACATTTTTATCTCGAGCCCTTTCTACGACTTGGCGAACTGTTTCATCATGGGCGACCTCAGTTCCCCCATGCACAGTAAATCGTCAAAGTATAACACTGTGTTGGGTATGTCCGCAAAGTTACTCTCAACTACATACTGAAAGAGTTCAGGTGCACTTGCTATTCCATAGGGCAATCTAAGATATCGGTAGATGCCAAATGGGCTGGAGAAGCAACATTTCAGGGATGATTCCCCTCCTAATAGGATTTATGTCAAAAACAGAAATATTTTTTCCTGCTAACTTTTCACTGATGTCACTCAATTTGAGAACCATATGATACTGTCATTTTACATGTTTGTTTAAGTCAGTAGGGTTGAGACACATTCTTGAGTTTACCATTAGGCGTCTCAATAATGACAAGGTTACTGATCCACGCTCATGCATCAACTTCCGCAATTTTTTGCGTAACATTTTTTTTCCTCTAACCTGTCCAGCCCTGCTTTTTGTGGTTCTCGCAAAGTGTGCAGTACCCTCCTGGGGGGCCTACACACTGGTTCTACTCCTACTTGTGTAACAATCTTACCTTCTTGAGGAAAGCAGCCCAAGCCACTGAAGACATCCTTGTTATTCAGAACGAAGTTGTCCCTAGCGCTCCTGCAGGCCATGGATATGATTCACTGTACCGGGTTAAGCGCTAGGCAGCCTGACAATACTAGCAGTGGTACCACCTCAAGATCCACCAGCATGAAGTTAATGTAACCCTCATATCCCTTGGCTCTACACAGCAAAGTAACTTTACCCACCAGAGTAACGACACCATCCAATGTTTTTAACTTAACACTTGTGGGTTGTATCTGAAACTGATGATTGACTTTTCTAAAAATATTATGTGTAATTTAACTATCATGCTAGCCTCTTATATTGTTATTTTTTCTCGCCATTCATTAGGATACGTCACACCGCTTACGGTATCAATTTTTACCTGGCCCCTAACCATAACAGGATGAAGTGCTACACTGACGCTGTCACAATAGAGACTTTCTTGCCAGCTATGCGATTCCACATGTTCAACCACTTGTACTTTTCTTACCCTACACGATATTGTAAAGTGATTCAGGACACCACACTTTGCACATTTCTTCCCATATGCAGGGCACACCTTGGGTCCATGAACTGTCTGGCATCGTCTACATTTGAATTCACTTCCACTATCACTGGGTTTGACATCCCTTAGTCATTGATCATTAAACACTTTCTTGACCTCACTGACAGTACACGTTTCATTCTCATTATCACCATTTTTATTGTGTGTAAGATGTGCTTGTTGTTTACTTTGCTCACATGCTCGGCACTGCGCTGCTGCCTTTTCCAATGTTAAATTATCTACCCATAACAAGGCTTCTTGAACAGCCTTGTCTCGGTCACCATGAACAATACGATCGCGCAACATCTTATCCTTCGCAGTCTCAGTATCTTTCTGGTTGTATTTACAATTTTTGACCAGCTGGAATAGTGAAGTAAGAAAATAGTCAAAACTTTCCCCTTCTTCTTGGCACCGCTGAGTAAAGACATATCGTTCGAAGACCTCATTAACTCTAGGGCGAACATACCTTTTAATTGATTCCTTGACCTTGATGTAGTTGTTTCGATTCTCTTCAGGAATGCCGACAGTCGCCTGGATGCGAGACGATGTACTTCCCTTCAAATTTCGTAAAAGGGAAATATTAACCTTGTCCGCAGCATTGTCCTGACCTGTGCTTACTAGGTAGTCTTCAAACGCAGACTCCCAAAACTTCCAATCCGCGTAAGCATTTTTGCTTCGTAAATCCAAGTCAGGTGGTAACTTAACACCTCCACCCACATAGCCATTGTGAACAACGAAGATCGACGCTCACGTTCCCTGCCGTTTCGCAACTTTGGCGTTAGTGTCACTGTATCTAAGTGCTTGTCACACTTTTACCGCTGAGTACTGGCGTTTATTTAGAATCTTATCTTTCCCGACCAACAAATCCCGTCGACTGCTGCCATGTTATATCTATATTTCAACATCTGTGTTACTATTCATACAAAGGATCTACTGCTATATATCTAATCTAAAGCGTGCAAAAGCACGTGGTCTTGGATTTAACCGTGCAGCCATACAACCATTTTATTCCTAATACAAGAAATGTCAAAACAACAAAAACGTGAGTATTCACTACAGAAAATCATCAAAATCTCGTCAAATCAATGATTCGAAGGTCTATTAAACTCGCAGAAAAGTCAAACAACCAAACACATAGTGACGCCGAGATTTACTGCATTCTTAAGATTGGCGGCAGTGAGAACGAATCACTTAATCTCCAACATTGTATCCAACAATCTATGGCTTTGCTATTGTAAATAGAATTTGGATTGATGTTAGAGCTGCGGCAGTACATAATTTAACAGGTATGAGTATATCAGATACTATCGGTTACGTGTTTGGTTATAACTGTAAAGGTTTGAAAAAGACTTCACAAGTAATGATTGGCAAAAATTGTTACAAATAGATCAGTTGTGGTGATTTTTACCGAGGATTTCAGCATGGCTTGGCAGATGGAGGAAAACTGAAGGAAAATATCAATATCAATAAAAATTAAATTGTGCTCAATTTCAAAAATTGAAGTTTTTAATTTAAAGCGAATATTTAATCATAAATTGACTTGAATAAGTTGTTTTAATGACATGTTTTGGCTGTTGGTTTAAACAAAAATGCATTTTAAGGTTAAATAAAATATTTCTCATACCTAAAATCCAAGTCCGCATCCTTCATTTTCCTGCATGCTCCACTGAAAAATGAATAATCGAGGTTCCATTGTATACATAAGAACACGAATCTGCATATTATCAACACATTTTTTTTCATAAAAAAAATACCACCATTCCACATGAATTAGGCAAAATGAAAGGAAAATTAGAACCTTTGCTGGACTTTCAAAAGTGCTTGTCACAATGAATGACTAACTTGTACTGAAATCAGTTGAGCCATAAACAAACAACTTAAAACAGTTGACGACTATTTTGCCTCTATAACTGCCAATGCCATGTATCTGGGTAACGGTAGCTCACTGTTCACATAAATATATATATTTTTAATGTTTAACACTTCGTCTGACCCATCTCTAATCCATGCATTCAGTATTAAGAATTAATTGTACCTAAGCAAATCACATGTACTGAACCCGTTCAACCATAACATCACTGCTGCCGAGAACAACATTCTACAAAAAGGTTTCTACTTCTTCCCCTCCAAAAAGTTTTACCACTTTGACACTGTAAAAGATGTCCTAAGCTTCATACGCAATCTCAGACTCAAAACACTTTGACAACCTCCCCACGCCAAACCATAATATTTGCTCCATTGATCCTGCCCTAACCAAGTTTGCACTCCCATCCACTCGGGACCCTTACCACCAACACATCCCCTTGAGCAGTTCATTACATACATCCTGGTTAACATTGCAGACCCCGACTTTGCCATCGCATCTCCTCACAAGAGCAACATAACCTCTTCAGAAAGAAGAGCCATCAAAAACCTTCAAAACAACCCAGACATAATGATACGGCCAGCCGACAAAGGCACGGCCACAGTGATCCTCAACAAAACAGACTACATTCTAGTAGCAGAGAACCAACTCGAAGACACATCCGCCAACAGACGTCTAAAAGACCCAATCACCAGATTCTGCGACCATTTCAATCAATTTCTTGTGTCCCAAGGCCACCTCCAAGACCTATCCGAGGCTTCAATTAAACTGGCAGCCCCACTGAGAGAATCTCAGCCCTTGTTGATGCCCACCTTCAACCTTGAGTACAACAGCTTTCGTCCGTCACCGACACTGGCCACTTCCTTGAACGCTTGAGACACCTGGGCCCCATTCCCCAAAATGCATACATGGCCACCATAGATGTTACATCTCTCTATACCAACATCACCCACTCATCAGGGGCTACCCGAGGCACCTCGTCCCCAAACAGATTCAACAAGCCATCTCAAATACCAGAACACAAACCAAGGTCAACAACTCTGATATACCCTTAGTGGGCCAATATCATGCAGGCCAGTAAACTCAGAAGCATTCTCCACACTGGATAAAAAATTCTGGCTTCTTCACCGCAAACACAAGACCTGCTCTCCAAACCGCCCAGATTGGTCTTCAAAGACCACCTAACCTCCACAACTGATTCGTCCAAAGCTGCAACCCACCACAAATGTCAACCAAACTATCACCCCCAAAGGATCCCACCCCTTCAATAGGTCATGCTGTGGCTCCTGGGCCATCCACCAACCCTCAACTTTGCAATAGCAGACTCACTAGCCATACATACCCCATCCAAGAAAACTACAGCTGTGCAACAGATAATCTGATTTATCAGCTACAGTGCCAATGCTGCAATGCAGAGTACATCTAACTCACCACTAACGCACTCGGGCAGAGAATGAATGGCCAATGAGCAGACATCAAACAAGCCATAGCTGGTCACATCAATAACCTGAAAGACAAACCAGTTGCAGCACATGCATCATCACACAACAGCTCAGAACTCAGACGCTGGGAATTAGCTCACCAATTTATAACAGAATCTAGGCAGCCACCAGGCCTTAACGTAAGATAAAATCACAACTCCTAACCACACTCATCAGATGTACTGGCAATTTTACAATTTTTCCTCCCCAACCTAGTTCACCAGCCTGGTGAACTAGGTTAGCATTGGTGAACTAGGTAGCATTGCAGGTTATGTATTTTTTAATATTTTTATAATAATTTTAAATCAGATTTTTGGTTAAATTTCTTTTTCCTTTTGCACGTGCATGTAATTATTTTAATTTTTCTTTGGTGCCATGTGAAATAGGATTTTTTTGTGTGTTTGATGTTAGTGGCATTGTTTCGAGGGTTTATTAGTAGTGTGTTTGCTTTTTCAAGTACTGAAAGTTGCGTTGAGGTTGAATCAGTTGATAAGTTTTTTTCAACCTCACTTGCCGTTTTCCGATTGTAAGCAAAATTTGTTTTAAAACTTTTATGAGTTTTGAAGCGACGCAGTTAAATCTAGACAATAGAAAGAGTTTATGCAAAGGATTTCCATATTTGGAAGGAGTAGGGTAAACACAGCTAGTGGAAGGGATTTGAGCCCCAGGCAATTCTATTTTTTGTAAGTGAGGAGAGGAGATAGAACACACACCATATTGAGCACAAGGGCCCAGGATCAGAAAGCAGATGTCTGACTGCGGGCGAATTGCTTAAGGCGATCTCACGATGCAAGCTTTCATGTGATGTATTTTTTTAATTGAGCTACTGCTGCGATGTTCGTGTTCGAGGTCTTTCCATGAACTGTGTATGATTCTACAACTTTGTATGATGGTGAACTTGTTATATGAAATTTACAAAATGTAAAGGAAATACAGCGGTACTTAAAAATCTTATGCCTGTGATGATTTATGTATCGACTTGAGTGGCACGGTTGTTGAGAGATGCACTACACCAAGTGCGCGGTTATAGGTAGCTGACGGGAGGTGTTAGAAACCTGACTTACTCGGAAGGTCTTCGGTTGGTTGGTAACGTGAATTTACTGCCTGGGTGAAACTGTTGTTACAGTTCTCGAGTTAAATTACGTTGTACTTCAAGTTCTAGTCCACTGACTCTTGACTCCAGAAGTTAGGATTGGCTAGACTGTACCTAGCTTCAGTCCGGTAGACTAAACCCCTCACCACCAGGTGATAGTAGGCACTGGTACAGACGAGCGGTGGAAAATGAGTATATCTTACCACGTGGATAGTCGAAACTGCCCGTAATCTCTGTGAGATGCCTGTCTTTCCTGCATAGAAGGGGCTTAGGTGAGTCGCGTGGGCCACCAATACTACTACTGGATGTGTTTCCAGCCAAGGCCAGGCCGCAACACCCCAGCCAATACCATCTCCAGCACCTAGGTGTTTTGATAGGTGATACAACCTAGGTTTGCTGTCTCTCCTTGGTGTAGGTATTCCTAGTAGTCGTGGCTCCTCTGTTCATTCCTCCCAGCACCTGGTTTTCTCCTGACGGGGGGGGGGGGGCGGTAGGCAACAGGCGGCCATCTAATGGGTGTGTTCCAGACTACTGGTCCCTAGCGAGAAAAAAAAAAAAAAGGGGGGGGGGGCTCAGTCAACCTAGTTCGGATTATAAAAGTACCCGTTTCTGTCAGTATTGCACAGTGCAACTTATTCCTAGCGAGCGGCATAGCCGTTACTCTAGAAATAAAAGTATTAGGATAGAGAACAAGCTGTATTTATTGAGGACTCAATATAGTGACTCTTGCTATCTCCTACCAAGCAGACGGAGTACTGAAGGAAAACTACGGTAGCCAGGTGTAGGTAACATTGTTCTAAGCTGGAGGGAAAGTGAACTAGAAAACTGATATTTAACTACTCAACTAAAGCTGTCTAATACGGGTATCTGTAAGAGACAAAAGAAGTTAAAAGTTTAAGTAACAAGGTATATTAATGTTTGGTGTTGAAGACTGTTGTGGTCGCAGAGGGTAGCCGTTATGGCTACATAAGCTGGAGGCCCGAGCACTAAAGAGTGATCGGGGTGAACTCAAGAGAAGAATCAGGATGACTCTGGAGCCCCGCTACACACCGAATTATAGTCATAAGTCTAGGCTGCAGCAGCAGGGTGTGGTGGAGGCTGGCGTGGGAACCCTCTTGTCAGCGTTCCTTGATCTTCGGCGGTGCTCGGCCACGCCCGAAGTGGCCGACAGTTTGAAGGCACTCCGCTCAGGGGGAGTGGGAGCGACGGGCTCGCTGGTTGCGTAACCTTCTAGCCACTTGCTCGACCACCCGGGAGATTTAAGCGGCCGAGAACTCGTGTATAAAGTATTGTGCGCAACAACTCTCATGTGGGTGGTTGAAGTAGACAACTCTTACGTAGGTTGAACTAATGCTTTACTTCACGTAAAGAGCGATGAGTCGAAATCGTAGTGTTTAGTAGTATAAGTAGCACATGCCAGACTGACTGAGCTAGATTGAATTGTAGTGTCCAGTTATCCACCTTTTGGCACTGCAGCAGGACTATTAACATGCCTTTGCCACATTACAACCCCGCCGCTAGATTTACTATTAACAGCGCCCTTCCACCATACTGCAGTAAACTCCCCACCTGATAAAGCTGGCTTAGGCAGCGAAACTTTGCAATTGCGCAACCACGTGGAAAATGTGCGTGCCTGTCGATAAGTACTACACTGCGAGTACTTGAATTCCTGTCCTTTTATTATTTTTAAAATAATGGACAGCTGTAAATTATCTGTAAATAAAGTTTAGCTAATTAAACAAACACAATAAAAATGGGATTTATTTAAAAAAATATTACAGCATGTATTACTATAAATAATACATTAAAAAACGTTTCTCAAATAGTTTTAACAAAGAATACATTCTCAAAATACTGCATGTAACTGATTGTAATCAGACACCAAATGGAAGCCAACCTAAAACTTTCAAACTTTCTGAAAATGAAAATAACATGACACTGAATGCAAGGCAAATTGAAATTTTGAATGTCCCATGCACACTCAATCAGCTTGAAATTTTGAACGTCCCATTCGCACTCGACCAGCCGAGAGCACATGAAAAGATATTGACTGGCAGTGTGTTCACGGCAAGCGCGACTGCAACTGGAGAAGCTGTGGGAAGGGAGAAGGAATGCACCTCCTCTTCATCATGTTGCAGACACTTTGCACGCTTGGCAAATGTGTGTGTTTTAAAGTAGGTAATTAATTATATTACATTGAAAAAAACTGTAATTTTGAGACAGAAATTAATAAGCCAGTTACAATTTACTGTCTAATAATTATTACTTAATCATTCAAAACCATGTCCTCTGATTTTCCCTGTTGCGAGTTATGCTGCACTTGGGCTCAGTACTTACCATTACTAGATGACAAAATGTGTCAAACATGCCCTTACAGGATATCAATTTATTCAAAAGATGTGTGTCTATTGAAATACGGGAAATTAATGTAAATCCTCAGATTTTCCCACAGGAAGTTATTGAAAATGAACTTTGTGCTTGGTAATACAAGTCGCTCGATGTTCAAACAATTTTTGGCGACAAGGAGAGGTCAAGTATATGCTTCTAGAAATATAACTTTATTCGCGAAGATGCTGTCAATTGAGTTAAATTAATATTTTCTTTTAAAATCATGTTGGTTTCATGCCACATACAATTACACACCAAACATTAATGGAGAAAACTATCCTTATAATCACAAAAGAAAACATCTTTGCAGACATTAATTGCTTGTTAAAATGTATTGCATAACATTTTCAGGGGAAACCATTTGCTTTGAATTATTAGTGATGATAGGTGCAACTATTTTAAGCAACGGACAACTTTGATAAAATTTCTACGATTCCCAGGCGCACTTTACTTGCTCTGCATCCAGGCGTGATGTGTAGCAGCCGAGAGAAGGCGCACACTTATTCTTTTGCTAGGCAACAACTTCCCCTCTAAAAGGCTTATGACGGGAGGAAGAAGGGTGAGAGAGGATGCTAGGTCACCACGCTGATTGCTAAGTAACCACTTCCCCTCTAATCAGGCATGTAAGGGGAGGTAGCAACCATATCACACCATGTTGCACCACACCGCAGACATGTTGGGAAGACTGACTACACACCGCAGAGCAGTGATAAATGGCAAACGGCGGTGCACATGTCATATTTCACATCCAGTTACTAGACGTTTATATAAACAAGCTTAAAAATTATCATTGTACAAAATCTTAGCGACGCAACATCTGACAAATGATATAAGCGGGTAGTTTTATTATTACAGTGAAACCCTGTTAAAAGTTTCCCTGCTTAAAAAGTTGAGAATTGTGCACATTGTGTACTGCACATGTGTAATTTGACCCTGTTAAGAAGTTTTCCTGTATTTTATTTATATTCGAGTTTTGCCGGGACCACTGAAAATTAACTGTGGGTACAGTTTGCCGTTACAAGAGTTTTTGGTATAAAAGTCGACTGTATTCTGAAGACCTCCGTTGCTCTTTTTTTCCAGGCAATAAACCACGGAAAATGGACTATTACGCTAAATTTGTGCACCCCACAATATTGGAACATTTTCTATGACAAGGAGAGATCAAGTACACATCTTGGGAAGGTATCATTTCACTCAGAGGACATCTTACTACTGAATTTAATTTATATTTCATTTATAAATCACATTGGATTTACGCAAGATACATTTAAAGTAACATGAACTTCAAAAGAACACACACTTTGAATAGAATTTCTTAATTTCTCAGGGTTCATAATTTTAGACTATAAGTGACACATTTATTTAAAAACGTGGTTAAATGATAAAAACTGGCAGAAAGGAAAAAAGTAACTAGGGCCTCAAATGTGCTCACTTTACCACGAACAGCCTGTAGTCGTGTTTCAGTATTTTAACATAAGTGAATTTGGAACAGTATTTTCAGGAATAGTTGACAGTTGCAAATTTGGGGGTCTACTGTATTCAGTACAGTAAAACCCCTCTATTACGACCCAATCCCGAGGAACCAAGAAAATTTGGGTCAAAAAGTCGAAAATTTGAGGCACGTCTAAAACTAGATAAAGTAATCCCTCGCCAACCGCGGTATCTTGTACCACAGTTTCAGTTATGAATGGATTTGTTTTTGTAGACCTATTCTCCAACCTCGGTACTAGTGTCTATTATCCACGGTTTCCAGTCTATGGAAAACCAGCCCTTACTGATGTTAGTGGTTGCGCATTTCTCAAGCTATCATATGACTTTGATATTTGTTGTCCCAAACAGGGTGAAGAAATAAATTACTTAATGACAGAAGGGGACACTGGTGTATTGTCCACAGTGCTTTGGGAAGGAGAATGGAAGAGAGGGAGTTGTAGGCCAAGTCAGTAAGGATTCTTTGTCCTAATCACATGCCACCACCTCTGCCTTCCCCTCCCTGTCTTTTTTCGCTTCCATTATCCCTCCCCCTCCCAGTCTTTTTTCGCTTCCATTATCCCTCCTCTTTCACTGATAAAACAGCAGCACATTACACAGATTAGTTTCTGAATCAGTGTTATAACTTCGAATTTAATTCAATGCCCTTTTTTTAATGATTCTTTTTAAATTTATGTGCGCCCACGCCTACGTAATATGCTAATTTTTTTATGGTGGGCAATTGTATATTTTTGTGAGGTCAATTTTATGTGTAAAGTGAATAAAGATAAGTGTGTGCAAATAAAATGTGTTCTTATGTTACCAATACCATGTTATGAGGAATGAGGCAGTGTGCGTGTATAGGCAACATCAAAAGGTTTTGATTAAAAAAATGGAATAATTAATCCTGTATTTCAAGTAGACCGCACTAAATATTTATGTAACAGTAAATATTGCCGGGGCTCATCGTGCCAGTGCAGAGGCCAACATGCCACCTACATTTCGTATAAATTCAACACATTGACGTGAATTGCAACTATCAGCACTTTTTCCCAATGCCGAACCGCTGTTACGAAGTGAACCGGCCCTATAACGATGGCAGTGGCGGCAGGCAGGCGGCCGCAGCCCGCCAGGTGAGTAATCTGGTAGCGACAGACTAACAGCTGCCCGGCCTGAGGATCTAGGGTCGAGCTTCAGCAGCAAACGGCCACGCCCACGCTACGTACATGGCCAGACCAAAGCGAGAGCACGGCACGCACACACATACTGCGCAATGCCACCTAAACTCTTTTATCACTACGTGCCTCATAGCAATGTATGACCCATGACACCTGTGTAATAGATCTTTAATAATAACTTTATATTTTAATAATGCATAGTCTAATCTTTACACATGCTTTCAATGGTCATGTCATACTGTGTTTAGGCCTTTTTTTACGATAAGGGGTGGTCCAATATACCTTTCTTGGGCATCAAATTCATCTGGAGACATCCAGCTATTAAAATATGCATACACTATTTATATTTAATTTAAAAAGTGGTTTTTTTATGCGCTAGAGACGATTGAACATGAACTTCATGCAAAAAAAGGCAAATTTGGGGGCATAGGGGTTAGGGGTGGGTCAAAATTGGCCCAAAATTGTTCAGATTTTTATCCCCCCCCCCCCCCTTGCGACTCAAACCCACCCAGCTATTTCGACCCTATTCTCGGGAACCATGAGGGGTCATAATACAGAGGTTCTACTGTATTCATTGCATTTGCAAGCAGAATATAAGTTACAATATAATTTTACATAGTTAAAGTGAAAACATTTAAAAGTATGTGGTACAGGAGTGTAAAACATAACCCTGCTTACTAGAAAAGATATGATTCAAAATTTTGCAGAAATCTACCTATATGATGATCATACCGTTTTACCACAAAGGAAGAGGCTGTTTTTTTTACAGAAAAATAATAGAAAAAAATAAGGGGTCGTCTACAATTCCTGTTTGTCTTAAGTCCTCCAAAATTGGTGTGCCATGAGAGAGAGGATTCAGACAAAGGCTTTTCATGCTTTAATACCTATGGTTGTACATATTTTTGTAGTGCTGAGACTACCTGTCAACTTGACAAGGGTCCCCTTATCTGATGTCACCCAACTGTAATGAGGAAGGGCTTTGCTGGGAAGCAAAATGGCTGATGTCACAAACATAACACCCAGAAAAGTTTTACGTTGTAAGAAAGATGCTGCTACCATAGAGCCAGGTTAGACACACCTATTTCATTGTCATTAGCTTTCCTTTAAAAGTAAACAAAATACAATAGTCCCGTTATAGCGAGCTGTCAGGGTTACAGGTTCGATCCTCGCTATAAAGTGTCCTCGCTGTCGCCGAATTAGACCGACTTTGATCCATAGTAGGGCCTACTACTTAAAAATTGTCCTAAAATTGCTTTGAAATTGTGTTCAAACCACCATAACGTAAAAATATCCTCTTAGATGATAACCGATTGTGTGAAAATGAGCGTAAAATCTGACCGCGCCACGTAAGTATAGCCGCTCCGCCTGCAATCAGTTGCCCAGCCTATGCAGTATTTCCCACTATCGCTTACTCGGCCGCCGAAGCACTGCCCTGCAAGTGATAACTCGCCCGTCACAGCTCCACATGCATAATTCTCACACCTTTTTTACAGGATTTTAGTGCCAAAAACTAGGGTGCGTGAATTATGCAAGAAATCGCCAAGACACGTGCATATAAACATTAAAATAGGGTCTGCTGTAACTAATCCCTCAACTGCTGGGAATACTTTTTTTTAAAAAAACAGCACTTTATTTATTGATAATAGATATAAAGATACATATTCAAAATTAAATCACTCGTGCGATGGGGCTAGCAGGGAAAACATAGCCGTGTGCATGTCGCTGGGCGAGCACCTAGATCCTTGCAGCACGGCACGACGCAGCAGCTTGCAGCTGTCAGTCGATTGCTAGACGATTATCTGGTGGGTGGCGGCCAGCAACCACCCGCCACTATCGTTAAAGGTCCGATTCACATCATAACACCGGCCCGAAACTTAGAAACAGTGTATTTTTGGCCCGCTTCTTTATTGCTGTGTTCCTCCGCACACGCAATTACCTGAAGTTTAAATGCAGCGGTTTGACTGGTATATTTACCCATTATGCATTTGTACTAAACAAGAATTAATATAAATGTAAACTATTCCTTTCGCATTAAAAAAATCACCCGCATACAAATAAACTTCTTAAATGATTTTGTTTACATTTTTGCAGCGCGGGCACTGCGGCCCGCAATCGATAACAGGACCAGTGACCTTAAAAGTGTCCGCAACCTGGTGCAGTCAAACAAAGCTCGCGTCATTCGGGCCCGTTAATATTACATGCCTCGTTAAGAGACACAAGCTGCATGAAATATGAAAGAAAATTTTTTTTTCCCTAACCCAGCACCATAAAATTTGGGCGCGTTAATTGTGCCAGTAAATATGGTAGTAACTGGAAAATTATACGTTTACAACTAACAAAACCTGCATGGTGCAAGACTTACTCAAAACCAGCAAATATTCAAGATTACTTTATCAAAATGGATTAAAATTACGTTCGCTATAGCACAGCGCTAGTGTAGTAGTAGTAGTGGTGTTCCTATCTTTAATTGGTATGCCACAGTATGGGAAAAAAACCTGCGAAAATCTGTTAATATGTAGCTGTATTTGATTCCACCTATCGCTTGGACTGTTATGTTTAATTGGGATTTGTTTTCATTTAACAATAACGTTCAACCCACATACGCCAAATTGTTTGAAACCAAACACAATTGACAGCACAATGACCGTGAACTACTAAGGAAAAGCGGAACTGGTTCCTGAAAACAGTGTCAAGGTAGAAAGGGCGGGATTCTATTTATTGAACAAAGCCCTAGATTCTGTTAGAGGGTGGTTAGGAAGCAAGGGGGAAGAATGAGAAGGGGGGGTGAGGTATTGGAGTTATGGCAGACAACAAAAGCACGCTTCACACGGTCACGAGTCCCGCCACAAGTCTGATTTACACGGTCTCGCCGTACATGTTTCAACTCGTAAAATTACAATTTTTCATGGATTATTTTTGGGATTTTTTGATGGTTCCTCAAAAAGACCTCGTTATACCCGTGTTCTCGCAGTTGCTGTGCTCGCTAGTCGTACTCTACTGTTTATCATATTATTCACACAATAGCATTTCTTCTTGAAGGGTTCGTCATAAATTCATGCAAAAATACATTCAACCTAAATCATTTTTTTAAGCACTTCACAGGGATAGTCTTGAATTCAGGTTTAAATATTTTCCCCTCAAAAATACTTTTTTTAGGAAGGGATTGTCTTACAATCAGGGTCGTCTTCCTTTCGGGTACATACGGTAGATACATAATACTATGCAAGTAATGTACTGTATTAGCCACTCCAAAATTCTTGTTTTAAAAACCTTAAAAGTAAATTTTGAAATTTTTTGTAGTTCCATGTTTACTTTTATTTTTATCATTGAGCTGGCAGATTGAATAAACGACATTTTATTGATATGTCGTGAAGAATTCTTATTGTAAACATACTGGTGTAAAGAAATATAAAAAATAAATAAAAATGAGGTTGAAAAAGACACAAATAAAACTTGTTTTCAAGTGTAATGGTACATTTTTGCAGAAATACATCTACAATGGAAATTATGTACAATATACGAGACAAACATTAGTATAGTACATGCGCTGTAGACAAAGGAAGACCTAGCTGCTACTACTATGCATCTGGCTGTTTTTATAAATAACAAATAAAATTTTTAATAGTTTTAATTTTAAGGACTTTATTTCACGTATAATACAAAAAACTATTTTTTTTGAAGAAAAAAAAATCACTTTTGAAGAATTACTTGCACTTGCTATTCTATAATCTGAATATTAGCATTACAATTTCACACAAAATAAAATAAAGTTTTTAAGGTAGCAAAGCTAGACTTTTAAAGGAATTGGTCCAATTGTATTATTTATATTTAAGAGTTTAATGAGGCGATGCAATGGAACATAAAAATTTAATACAGCAATATTAACATTATTTGACCAAACTGATAGAAATGTCATACGAAACACAATAACATTTTAAGTCTACTCATTACTGACTGCTGAATTCTGTATTTTGAAGGTTAAAAATTACAAATAAATTACAGGAACTGAAAAGAAGTTGTCCTACATGATATGTATGAAAAATATTTCTAAAAAAATATTATATTCTCAATACTACACTGAAACTTAGTTTGCATCATACATTCCAAATTTATGGATAAAAACAGAAAAATTATAATTATTTTGTAATATAGTATAAATTTGGACAATCCTACATCAATTTTTAATTTTTCAATGTAACAGATACACATCCAAAATTTGTTTTTGGAGTACGTTCATCAGGTCATTTTGATCATACCTAAATTACAACCTTGAGATCATGTCTATTAATTTAAATTTCAAGCATCATAATGATCAATGAAAATGATCATTTCTCAAACGCAGGGGAAAGAAAAACTAATCTAAAACTGACAAAAGAAGAAAAACAACTGTAGGTAAATTTGTTCTTTACAATGTACAACACTTTCTCCCCCATACTAAACACAATAAAGTATGCACAAACTAATTAACATGTTCAAGGAATGTGATAAAACAATGTTTGTTTAAGTATCACTAACAGAAGAAAGAACATAATATATTTGTACAACCATTGCATCAATTTACTTCAAATGTGTGGATAATCTGCACAAACAACACAACCACTTTGAAAATATATTCTTGGCCTACCTGAATTACAGCGCAAAACAAAGTACAATGCACACACCAAGGAAAAAAACAGTCAATAAAAATAATTGTAACTATTCGGCATGATACCAATGTGTACATACCTATGATACATACATAGAAATATCACGCTTTTAGTTAGTTAAAGCAGTTAAGGGCTTGCTTTCAGATGCATCTACTTCTGAAAAAACTTTTAAGTTGAAAATACTTTCCAAAAGTTTATTACATAATTTAACTTTTATTACATTAGATTTTGTATCTAATCTCTGAAAATTTTATGTATAAAGGCATGTTTGCATGCTCCATGTATAAAAATTTTTAATATAAAAAATACACACATTTGTTTAACTTCATCAGTAAAATACATCTGAAGGCAGTATTGGTATCATGCCACAAATACAAGACAGAAACCAAGTAATACTTTTCTTATGAGAGCAAAATAGCTATGTTCATTTGTACTGTAATTCGCAATGTTTTTATGGTTAATCCTATTTTCACTTAACGAATTCCCTGTAAAACACCAAAACATTCTAATGCATAAAAAATTATAGAATTCCAAGAAATACTGTGGAGCTACAGTACACATGCGAGATTCCATATGCAGCATCACCAAATTTTAGAAAATCTCTAGTCTTCTTTTATTTTAGGGAGTGAAAATTTTATGGTTCGTGGACCTGCAGTAGATACTATCACTGCAATTCAAATTGTTATACAGTTGGTTGCCGTAAACTTTTTTCCTTCAAACAATGGCAATGTATGTGCAGTAGCTAAACATATTTTAAGCACATACTTATCCAAATTCTGTGTGCAGAAGGATATAGGAGACCCGTTCATCATCATTTCTCCCCAGGTTCCTGCCATAAATTGAAACTACAGTTAAAAGGTGATAACTCATTTCATCAACCAATTGCTTTTCACAACACTTTATTGAAAATGTAAATAGAAATTCAAAGTACAGTACATTTTCTTATTGTCTCAGGGATCTTTGGTGACTGTCGTTTATGGGTACTTCCTAGGGCTGTAAATCTACATTTCTCAAGACATGAAAGGGAGAATTTCTGATGAAGCTATAGGGGTGTGCAAATATTATTCTCATTCAAGACCCTACTTAACTGCAGAAATGGTGGGGGTGTTGTTACTGGAAGGGGGAGTCAGCATTCAAGGACATGAATTCAGTTAGTGATGCTGACATTCAACTCACAACATGAACATGCAAAATATTTGTGATATTAACATGTGTGTGAATATCAGGCTTATTAATTTTTGTGAAATACCTTGGTTGATACAAAACAATGAGTACAGTACGTTTAAGTGCCTTTTCTTCATCAAGGTTGAAAATACTGCACTGGATTGTAAAAATCTAACATACTGATGTGATTTTGTAAGATTTTAGTTTAAGATTAACATTTAATTACTTATCAATTCATTTAGAATTCTGCTGAAAAAACGAACCTACATACGACTGACACACCCCTAAAAGCTTACCTATTCTACATCACAGATAAAATGTTTCGTGTGTATCTGACAGGAGATTATATGATTTTGAACTTAACTAACAAGCTGGCCCCGTTTCCACATGAGAAATTCAACACTATTTATGCCGTACAACAATTTGCGGAAAATGAAGATAAAATTAAACGGGAATCCACTGAGTTATGATAAATTTGTTATAAATTTTTACGACTGTCCCAGATGAATTTCTGAACTTGTACAAATACAGTATACTTAGCCCCTTCACAAATGGCAAATGACTGTAATTCACTAAAACTTGGTCAACTCATGTAATGACAAAGCCAGAAATTTTTTAGGGCTTGTTTTTTCCATCACATGCCTCACAACACACTCTCTCTCTCTCTCTCACTCGCCTACCAAGGAAGATGGAATGCTTACCTATAATACACTAATGAGGGCTGTGCAGGTCTGCTAAAAAAAAGCTGCAAATACATCGAGACAGCACATTTTGGGATCAGCAGTCGGTCATGCAGGTCATATCAACTGATACAATGTTTACGAGCTTAACATTTCTTCCTCTGCTTCAGAATTTCTATGGCTCATACACTCTTGTACAATATATTTCACAAAATTTTGGTTCCGATAGGTAAATACAATATTTTAATTATTAATAATATTATTAATAATAGAACTGTAATACTACACACTAGAACTGGCCACACACAAATTTGCTGTTTGCCATATGTATGCTTCATTATTTACAATAAATACACATATATTTTCAAATCTAATAGTTTTTTCTCTCTCTCTTTTTTTTTAATTTGACACGCTTATTTTTCTTCTTTCTTCAGTTCTTTTGTTCCTATGTAAAATAATTTGACACTGTTCACAATCCTTGGATCACATTTAGAATGTCTTCCGCCAACTTCCACGCAGTCTTTTATTCATTTCACTCGCACATGTTCCTGCTGTATGAAAAAATATGTACACGATGTCTTCTTGACAAAGAATGTGATGAATACTATTATTCCCTTGACTGCTTTGGTGTGTTTACTTCCTTCAGACAAAAACCATTAACAAACTCGAAACATACGGAACCCACTTGTAATGTTTGCAAATTAAAATTCAGATTTGTATTCTTGTCAATTGAAAAATAATTCAAAATATAAACGAACATCCTTACATTTCTGTATAAAAGCAATTCCATATAAAATTTCTACATTAGGTTACAAAGTAAAACAAAAACTTCAATTTGTGTACGACTGCACAAATGCTTAAATGAAATAAAATACAAAATTTTTCAAGAATAAGCATTGTCACTAGAAAATTACGGTTAACAATTGTTGTACAGCAGATTAGGCAAGAGCTTAAAATTCTTTTCGAAAAAGAGGTATTAAAGTACAATAACCTTTTAAAGAGTTCTCAGTGCGAGATGTGTGCACTGAAGAATATAGGAACACATTGACAAATTGTTTCAATAAAAACTGTTCATTTATTTGGCTTTCATGTTGCAGGAAAGTGTCCACTCCACAACATAGTAAAACTTCTAGTTGTTCAATAACTTGGGTAAGAAGTCATATAAATTAGATAAAAGGGAAAGAAAAAAATAAAAGGGTGACTAAACATTACCTAACATTTTGTACAAACTTGTTTCCCTCACTCTTTTTTTCTTCTCTGAATTCAAACAGTCAGAAGTTTTTATATAAAAAAATTCTTCACACTCAAAAGGTAAATATTGATCGATTGCCTATCTTATGTTTAATACAAAAGGAACGCTTTGTTTTTCTGTTTACAGTAGGAGGGCATGTATGTTTTTAAAATAGTCACTCAAACAGCGCCAGGATGTCATCACTGGTCGTATTTCCCGGCGTGCCATTGTTGCCATTGCTGCTTGCACCACTCGACGGTGGTGTGGCAAGATCTGGCGGATCCAGGTACGACAGCAGTTCCATCGGATCCACTACGTTGTCCGGCAGCAGCTACAATAAACAACAAATAAATACAGTGGAAACTCTATCCATTGAATTTCGGGGGACATAAAAATTCTATAGATGTAAGGTGCGTGAAGTGAATTGTTATATATTAATGCATGTTCTGGAAACGTGTATCATAATAAATACAGTCGTGAATTTCGGGAGGAATGAAATAAATTGGTGTAACACACTGGAAAAAGTGTAAGGTACCGGAATGCAAAAGCGAGGTTCTACTGTATTCCAATTTTATTTAATCTTAAAAAATATAACATTCACACAAACTTAACTTAAAAAAGAACAAAACGTAGCAGCTGAAATCCATCACTTACGTTCAGACCTTCCTGACCCTGTCCCTCGCCGTCAATGACAGCCGCCGGGTCAAAGTTGAGGTCCGAGGGTATATCCGGCGTGTCAGTGGCCGTGTTGCCATTGCCGCTGTTGCTGTTGCTGCCGCTGCCGGGGCCAGCACTCGTGCTAGTAACATCACCAGAGCCCGCGGGCGGGACGCTGGGTGGGCCGTTACCTCCACCAGGGGTGTGCGCGCTCCCAGGTGTGCCGCCGGGTGTGTGGGGGGTGTGCGGGGTGTGTGGCGTGTGTGGGGTGTGCGGCATCTGCAACACCACAAGCCACATCATCGTTAAGTTGCACACACACAAAAAACACTGTGTGCTACAACATGTGATGCGCATTACTGATTTTTATCCTAACCACATCCATTAGAACAACTACCATTAATATAGATATTAAACATTCCCTGTCAGAAAAAAAAAATTACATTTGATTTTATTATAGCACAATGTCAGTGACTAGGAAAAAGAGGATACAGAATGAGGTGGTATAAGAGTTAATGATAAGGAGCAGATGAAGATTACTGAAAAAACATGAGTGATACATGAGATGATACGGATATAACAAAAAAGAAAGATGTGAAATATGGAGGTAGAAGACCTCAAGAGGGACCCAATGAAGAGATAAAAGAGGGAAAGAACAGCAGAGGGGAAGATTAAGAGATGTGTTGCCAGAGGAATTGCAGAAAAGATAGAAAAATATGTACAAGTACAGTGGTTTACAAAGCTGACCCAACCACAGACTAGAAACAGGATGATTGTGGAGAGACACAGAATGGCTTTAACGATGACAAGACCTTTAAGAAATGACAACACATAACACAAGGACAATCTATCAAAGTCATTCTCAACTAAGAAATGAGCCTGTTTCTAATTTACACATATAATATGCATACTCAAACTTGAGCTATTAAACTTTTATTTATTAGAAAATCTAGGAACCGTAAAATGGGGTGATTAGAAACACTGGAGCGAAAAGAAAAAAACTTCAAATGAAGTCTGAAGTCGTAAAAAAAACAAAACCGAAAAATTGGACAGTATTATTTGTTGTAGAAAAAAAATAGTACCGGTATTTTCACATTTTCTTGATTCGTCTATCAGTCAGTATTTTACAAAATTTGTTTCGAAGTTCTGTTTCTTTTCACCCTACCGTTGCTGATCACCCCATTTTAAAAAGGTACTGAATTTACATTTAACCTTATGCAAGTGACTAAAGATACAATTTACAGATAATTATTACTGTACAATTGCTAACAGTGGAAAGCACCTTTTCTTTTTACAAATGAGAGATTATGAAATAAAAACAAAGCAGTTCTCTATTCCCTACAGTGTTCCACTTTAATTTACCCGATATCTGTTTAACAAGCAACAAATGCACCAAAAAAATATTTTGGTAATTGGCTAACATGAACCATTACTTAAAAACATTGTAGAATTCAACATTTACGAATTTTATTCCTAACCTCAGAGTTTAGTGCACTCAATGCAAGTAACTCCCCCCTAGAAAATAAGCTCTTTTTAATAAAGAAACCTCATTACTACAAACATCAAGGGATCTGAATTTTTGCAGTAAAAATTACTATTAATTCTCTATCTTACCCCCAAGAAAAGAGCAAAACTTTATATTAATGAGAAATTTGTATTAATGAGATTTGACTATACTGCAGTAAGAAAAAAATAAAAGAGGCTCACAGTGTATACCTGCTCGTTGAGCGTCTTCTCCATTGCATTCAAGGGGTCAAGGGAATTGACAGACTCGCTGAGGTGGGAAAGTGGGCCACCCCCTCCTGCATACTCGTTGCTGCCTGGATTTGACCCAGCGCCGAAGTCATAGGAATTACTTCGTCCCAGGCCGCCCGTGCTGTACGGAGGTGGGCCAGTGTTCATCATCGAACCACTTGCAATGCCTGTGAAACAAACCCGAGATTATGTTCACTCTGGTTTCCCAAGCTTGCATTTACTAATATAGTACACATAACATACGTTTCAAAATCACTTGTCTTTAAAGACAAAAGACAGCGGAATTAAGGAGCTAGTACAATCTTTCCTGAAGTGTGGCAAAGAAATACTTTTATCTATGCACTGGGGAAGATGGGTCATTGAGCTTAATTTTTTTGTCTATTGTGAAGAACACCTGGAGGAAAAATGATTATCAGGAGTTAATTTCACAACAAAAACCCAACGTCAGAAAAGTTGCTTTGAGATTATGATTAGAGGTAGTCAAATATTGTTTATTATGAAATTGCTACATTTTTTGAAAAACATTTAGAATGTACTATTTACAAATGTGTTTCCAAACATTTAACTGATTTTGCAGAATTTCATTTTTACGAAATAGGCAGTGATGCAGTGAAATTCAGTATTATTGGTAGGGGCGGTCGGGTACCCTAAATTTCAGGCAGTATTTTGGGTAATGTAAATGGCCGGAATACTGGACGAGTAATGTGTCTGACAGAAAATATCGGGCCAGCATTCCTTCCAATATTCATACACCCATTATCACGGCATGCGAAATCACAAAATAAATGCAAAATACACAGTTTCTCACGAAAAATGACAAAACACACTTCAACAATGCTAAAAAAATTCATTTCCATTGCAAATCCCCATGTTTATGATGCTAATACAATAAATTGTTTCAATATGTAGCGGAGATCGAAAGTCGACAATCAATGTATCGAATACCGCCAAAGCAATTTCGCCAATGAGCATCTACTACGGGACACCACTATGTTTCGGAAATAAACTTATCTCTGTGACTTTCTAAAATAAAATATTTTGTTCGCATTTAGTCCTTTTTCACTTTTCGTCACATAATTAATATAATTTTGTTGGTAGTATACAAATTACATAAATTGGAATATTATCAAACACTTATCTCAAAAATTGTAACAAAATTTCCATTGCCACTAGGTGCTGACCGCATGTTTATTCGGCGAAGGCACTCAGTACGCTCCATAGATTCGTATATCTATGATTTATCAAATTTTTTTTTTTTTTTTTGTTTTTAAAATTGTCAAGATTATGCAAGGACCACTTGTATCTGGAGCAGTTTTATTTTTATTTTGAAAAAGTAATATAATAATTAGGGTTCTGTTTATTTTATTAATGGGGCGGGGAACCGTTAATCAAATTTATCTTCTTTAGCGAGACGAGGTTGTTTAGCGCCTCTTCATATGAGAAAGTAGCAGTTACAACTGCTCATTGTTTTGATGATGCAGTGGAAAATATTGCTCGTTCAGAAATAACATTCAAATTACTATAAAACATGATAAATGTGATCCTATTATTCGTACCTATGCGAGAATCACACAGTAATGTAGACACTGAAATAAGTTTCTCAATGTCAGGAATATAATGACTGACAAAAGAAGAAACTAACAGTCAAGTAATATGGTAGTAATTAATGACCGTTTTGCTTTTTTTGATTAAGTGTATGCTACTTTATTTTTGTGCCATCACTAAAGCAACCAAAGTTTGTTGCAATACCGCTTAATTATTGGAAACTAACTGTGAACAATTTTAGACTAATGTGAAGTAGGGCCAAGCCAGTATACGCCATTCCAAAGAAGTGAAAACAATCATAATCATGAAACTTCAGGTAGTAACACAGACATTATTTTCAAAACACCTGTTCATCCACATACTCTTCAAATACCATCTTGTTTTTCCGTGCTTCATAAATAAATTATGACAAACAATGCTACCACAATCATGATGAAACAATGCTGCACACAGCGCTCTAAGAGATTGTTCCTTCAGTAGTGTATGTATTTTATTTCCAAGGAAGAACTTCAGATAATTGATGGCCATGAATAGTTTTAATCTTCGATAGTAATGAAAAGAAGGTAAACAAATACAAGTTGAGGGATGGTTGTGATTTTTCTATTTATGTTTTATATTACATTGGTCATATGTAGAGACCTGAAAGAGTAGGTTTTATTTTTTTCAGAAATGTGTTTTTTTTTTAAGGTGTTATTTTTGTCAGAAATAGCTGTTATTTTCTTGCTACAAAAATGCAGGTTTCTGGATAAGATTTGTTCAAATTTTTAATGTGCTCTTTATAAAGACATACCTAATTTTAGAAATGTCACTATTCATAAAACCTGAAATTGGCAAAGTTATTCATAATGTTAAACAGTGTTTTTTTATCAATTGTTATTTCCTCGCAAAAATCCCTCACTACCAGAGAAATACACAGTTACCGTTTTAAGACAGAAACACTAGTTTCCTCTATCAACAGACAACATTGAAAATAATTTCAGATTTTACTTATGGTTTTGTATTCTGCCTGACCCCTCGAACAACAAACACTTGCAATGCACTGCCAAGGGCACGATTCATGAAAAGAATAATGTAAACCATTTATACACAACTATACAAGTAATGTTAAAAAATAAATGAAAGTGCCTTGTATGAAGATAAAAAAAATTAAGAGAAATCTGCCTGTACGTTTTTGTACCATAGAAACTTTCAACGACACATTTTTTTAGCTAGGCACGTGCTGGGAAAACTTTTGTTTCTTCAAAACGTGTCATTTTTTACTGCATATATTTACAGGTAATGAGTATGATAAAAATCCCGTTAACTGGACGAATACAAGTTTAAAATTTGTGATAAATTGATTTACAAATATATTCCACATAAGTAAATACATATGAACACATTTTTCACTGCCGTGCGCTGGCTTTGTAAAAAATATATAAATGTTGGTTAAAAGGAGACATGGCGTGAATTCCATAGATAACATGGTCGTTGGTGGACGTGAACACTACAATGGCATGTTTTCCTAACGAACAAATAAACTTTTGCAGGGCTGTGCAGTAGAATTTTCACCCAGTGACGCATCATCTATTGCGATCATGTTATCTATTTTCATAAATACACATGATTGAAAAGTAAAATGTTTTCGTTTATGACGATAAATCAAAGAAATCTACTGGCCAACTTATGCATGCATTCATATTCAAATATCCAACAACACATAAAATACGTCTTAAGAAGCAACTATGTGGCATAAAATAATAATTCACGAAAATACTACAGGATTTTGTACAATTCGTGAATTACAGCTGAAATTCTCAAAAATCGCAATTTTTCATTTTATATGTGAAAATGAAAGTTATTTTTCGCTTCATCACGTTTGCTAATTTTTCAGATCTCTAGACATGTGTACAAAAGTGAAAATTAATTAGTAACTCGTACGTTCCACATAAACTGTGTGTACAGAAGTTAAAAAAAAAGTCCCATTAAAGTTGTCTACAGGGGTATTGGAAAAAGAAAACTATTTCCTGTGCAAACAGAGATAAACGAGAAGTAAAAAATCACAGCCTACAGTGTGAATACATTTTTACCACACAGTTATTTAAAATTACTTTGGGCTAGTTTTTAAAAGTAAATTTAAATGTCTTCTGGTGAAAATCTTTGGTAGACTTTGGCGGAGGTTGCAACTATTGCTCCCAGTAGGAATGAAAATTGTTAACATGGTTACTTGATTTTCAACATTCACAAACGTTTCAAGAAAATTATTAATTTTTGGTCGCCAAAATATTTTTATATCCTTTAACACACACATTTGTATGAATGCTTAGAAACTTTACATCTAAATTATACTGATGTAGAAATATATTTTGAATGAAAATACTAAAATGAAAAAAACCCCTTTTCAGGTTTAAAAACACCGCTTTTTGCCATTTCAAAACAATGAGATTTTCTTTTCTCAACATAAATAATTTTTAGAAACAATACACGTGTGCAGGCTCACCAAGAGAAATTCCGGGCCCCTGAGCAATACATGCTGTGTGCCCCCTTACCTTGTCGCGATTAGATTTTTACCTCATACTTTGCTTTATAAATGAACATTTACACATCGGGCCCGACCCAGGCCCCTGAGCATTGCTCCCTCCCCCTCTCTTGACAGGCCTGCACGTGTGTAGCCAGACACACTTATCACAGGTGAAGATTTCCAACGGAATTTCTGATACTATGACTTTTAAGTAGCTGGTGTTAATATCTCAAGCCTCATTCTAATAGGTAACGTTTACAGTTAAACCAACATTAAACTATTCTGAATTACCAAAAACATGCCAGTTTTATGCATTGTTTATAGAGTGAAGGGTCTTGAATGCAGTATTACGAACTCACTATTCATGTCAGGAGGAATGTACGGAGACATAGCTTGACTCATGTCCCAATTGTTCATCGTGGGCAGTGTCATGCTGCCAGGCGACATTGCCTTGTTCATCCTCTTTGCACCGCAGGAGTCGCTGTCATCTTCCGTCTGAAAGAAGGCAAAACATTACCATATACAATCCACCATCCACACACACACACACACACATAGGCTTGCAATATGTATCTTGTATCTGTTGTAAAAAAAATAATATATGTACAGAAGACTCTTGATACAAAGGACATACACTCTACTCAACAAGCTCACATCTGCAAGGGATTTGAAAGATGTACTGTATGGTGAACTACACTCAAACCTCGTTCCTTTGGCACTTGTTTTGTACAGACACCTCATTCGTAAGGACCAATTTTAGGGGGGGGGGGGGGGAAACCCCATGAAAATATATTGCAACATTTAAAAACAATACAGGCTGTACGGACGCTACCCTTGTGCAATGGGTCGCATGGTGATGGGGGGGACGGAGACAGTACAGTAAATAGCTGGGGCCCTCTTAGTCTTGGCCCTCTAGACCTTGACTTCTAGTGATATAAACATACAAGCATAAGTTTCCTTACAAAAAACAAATGAAATAAAAACATGTACTTTCTTCTAATTAACCACCACCAAGGGAACGTTTGCAGTGAAAATTATCACAATAGAGATTAAAAAACCAAATTGTTAAAATATTAAGACGTTAAAAAATTAAAATTGTTAAAACTGACAATCATAGCAAAACATTAAAAAGTATTAAATAAAAAATAAAAAAACCTATTATCTCTACACTTATTTAATATACCGCGGCTTGGAAATTCCAACAGGAGAGATAGGTGACATTAGCCTGGTCTTACTTTTGCCAGTTTCCCTGGGAAGGCTATCACACAGACCCTGGTTCTCCCCCCTGAGCGAACAAAACTATTGACTTGACAGCTGTTTCACAGCACCGCCCCTGCTGGTACAGTTCTCTTTTGTCAGCTGTACTTGTATGCTGATGTGCACATGCACAGCATGGCACATTCCATAACACGCCCCATGGCAGTAGCACCAGCCAATGTTGACATTGATGCGCACTGCACCGTAAGCAACAATATTGCCTTTTATACTTCTTTTCTTACCTTGCCTGTCACACCCATCTTGGTGAAATTTGCTTGTTGTTACATACATGTTCGATTGTCCAGTCCTATAATAATTGAGATTTTTGGCTTTTCTTCATCGAATAATTGGATTGATATTATTTAAGACTTCATTACACTATTTCACTTGGATTTTGATTTCTAACATTTTTTTTATATTTATTTTGCTATAGTTGTTGACGACCTTACCTACTTTTCAGACAAGGGGGCCACGGTTGCTGAGTGGTTAGCCTGCTCGCCTCCCACCAAGGCAATCCGGGTTCAATCCCCACCCGGATCACTCCAGATCTTCGGATGTGGGAATAGTGCCGGACGATGCCATTGGTCGGCTGGTTTTCTCGGGGATCTCCTGTTTACCCCGCCCTTTCATTTTGGCACTGCTCCATTCTCACCTCAATCACCCTCATCGGCTCTCAAGACCTTGATGTTAAGAGCAGTCCAAATCTCTTCACTTACTTTTTGGACAAATTTTTTGTATTGTGATTTTAGCATGCATGGAAGCAAGATGCAAGATGCAAGCCATCACACTTGGGCAGAAATATGAAATTATACAGGAGATGGATGCAGGTACACACTTGCAATGTTTTTTTTTAGGCCCTCTACCACCTGCCCATATGTCATTAAAAGGAAAATGCCAGATTTAATGATGCTGCTAACATGTTTTAAAAAGTTAGATTTGTTGACTTCATAGCAGTGTTTGTATCTGGGGAGGTCAAAGTATACTCCTGTACTAGTTACACAAACAGTGATATGTTTTGACAATTAGCCTAGTCTTATCACAGCACAATGAAGAATGTTTGAATTAGGTAACAAAGTCCACAGTTTTAAGTTTTTTTTAGTATCAAGGCATATACTTGGAAAATAACATTTGTTAAGTACCCAGTACTTATATTATTTGGGGAATTAGTGGAAGTATGGAACTGAAGCATTAAATCAATCCATCCCAAATTTTAACACAACACACAATAAAACATTTTGTTCTGAAGCCAGTAGATTAAAAAATTAATATTGATGCAGGATAGCTATGGTAAATGCATGCAACAAAATAATACAGTACGTAGCAATAACTGTAAAATTGTTTAAATACTTTGAATGGATGCTGAAACATTTTGTCAACAACACAATTCCAACCCTCTCACCTAAAAAATTTGTCAAACAACCAACCAGTGACTGCTCATGATTAATCAGCAAACCTGCACTTGTGTAACAAGATGATAAGCTTATAAACTGTAACACTAACCTTTATCCCCTGAACATTCTTCGCTGCCTTCCAGTTTGCTGATGAATCAATGGTAACCTCCTCAACATCAGAAGTGTTAAGTGTGTTCAAAATGCCCCACATATACTGGTCCACTTCGAGGCCTTCTAACTGAGCTCCCTTACTGCAAAAAAATACAAGTACAGACAAAATGTTATGTGAGGTGTACTGCAATTTCTGATATTGTTACGTTTTCTAAGCACTGTACTTACGTTTGGCAACACTCGCTTCCACACTACTGTCTGAATGAAAAAGGAGGATACAAAATGGACTCAAAACTGCATGAAATTGGCTTGTATGTGACTTTCACTAGCATATTCCAGCACTCCTCTACAAAACAGTACACGTCAAAGGCTATAGAGAGATGGAAAAACTCATTTGTGGGGTAATCTGATAGCAGTCACAGATCCTGGGAGGAAATCTGTCTTGCAGCATGTGGGAAAGGAGACAATGTAGATTTGGGTGTACCAACCTATCTACTTGTAATAGGGAAGTATGTTTTCCGAGTCCTCCACATGAAACAGAGGTCAGATACAGAGGTATCAGAATGGTGTAGGGTGGCCTCTTCAAAGATTTCCCCATACGAGTGATGGCTAGGCCATTCTCTATCTAAGTGTTATAGCCGGGATGTAGTCTCTCAACACTCACTGGTAAGTGAGGTGTGTTCACTTACCAGGCAGTCTTATGCAGGAGACACAGAATGTAGTTCATACACTACAGTGCTCCACACAGCATCACAGCGCCATGCACCTGTCTCACTCATGCAAGATGTCTACAAACTTTACCACTCGAAATCATTGTCAACAGCGCCATTTGACAGGGTGTACCGTATTTTCCGACATAAAAGACCACTTATGGGTTTGAAGCAACTAAAATTCAAAAGAAAAAATAGTTAATTGGGTCTTGCAAGTAATTATTGGACAAATATATAAACCAGGAAAATAACCATTTAGTTACAACACTTTTCTTTAAAAAAAAAATAAGAGGAAGTGTTTAAATATGGTCAAATTTAAGCAGGCACGTGTAGTCCGGCAACATCATTAGCTACTGCCGACTTGGCAACGCCACATTGCAGCCACAAAGTTTGGCAATGCGTGCAAGGCGGCGCGTTGCATTTCAGCTGATATAGAGCAGCAATCTAACACACTACCGCAATTGTGCAGTTGTTATATTTCCCATGTCATTTTTACCTTCTACTGGGCATTTCTCATAGTAAAATAATGCCATGATGGACAGCCGAGTAAATTTTTTTTTAGAAGCAGTAAAGCACAGAAGATGCAAATAAATATGTTTGGTTATCTGCAATCTGATGGCTCATTATGTGAATATCTTTTCCTAAAGTATTTCTAATTAATACGAAAATATTCCAGTCGTGATGAAAAATGTGCTTCTGCAAATAGAAGTTTTCTACATGGTGAATGGCATCATATCTTTATCAACCTATTCTAGCACACGGAATATGCATTTGTGGACGTTTTCATGTGAAATTGTGGAAATATGTATTTGACTTTGATCCTAATAAACACAATTAACATATTTAATATTGGTATAATACAACTACACAACTTTTAACTTAACTTTCAAGAAATTTCTGAGTTATAAAAACTTTTGTACCATCATCTATGACTAGAGCCAAGATTATATACAGTGTACAACGATAAAACCAATATATTACCAAAATGCAAGTTATACACCGCCAAACACCAAAATTTCATTAAAACACAAAATAAATTAAATTAAGCCCAAATACATTATTTTATCTGTGAAACCATGACAAAAAAATTTGTATCGAGAAGTATATAAACTGCATGATGATAAGAATAATTTAAGTTTCCATATGATGGGAAGAAATTAAATAAATTTTCAGCTGTTGTTATTAAAGCTGAGTGAATAACAGCAGTAAATATTGAATACCAAGAAGATGAGAAATGATCATTTAAATAGAATAGCAAAATTGTAAAAACAAATATCAAAATAATTTTATTTGCAGTATTGAATGTTTTTCTTTATAAAAATATCCGTGCTATGTGTGTAAGACTGTAACAAAAAAATCAACTGTTTAGGAACCTCAACATACAAGTTACGAAGAAACAAAACCTTTAAAATAATTTTTTATAACCTATGGTAATGCTCTGCGTTACCTTTGTTCAAATAAATTGTTTTCTCTTGTTTAAACAATTGCATAAGCATTAAAAAATTTAATGGAAATATGCATATAAGAATACATTAGCAACAACATTTAATAATAAAATTTGTATTAAAATAACGCAGTACAATGTCGGCAGAATTTTAGTTACGACGCTTCAATTTCTAAGACGTTCATAATAAAACAGATACCACCAAAATCAGGTATTTTTAAAAACGAAATTTGCCTTAAAATAACACAACAAAATCTTGCCCCTATCTATGACCAATAGTAAATTTTTTAAGGGCCCAAGATGCATAAAAATTTGTTGTCTTATAAGCTGGCAACTATGGTATTTTGCACATTGAGTGAGTATAGATGGACTTAGGTGCTAATGAAGACTCATTGTCTCTAAGCGCAAAGTCACTGACCATGGTGTATTTTTTTTTGACAATTTGCTTTTGTCAGTGGTGGGCATGAATTTAATGGAATAATAAAGGAAGGAAAGTAATGCTGTTAATGTTTGCTATTAACATTTCATGAAAGTAAAACAAATTTTACTACCATCATACTCTTTTTATTTATTCTCAAAGATAACTGTCTACATAGATGACACATATATTGAGTAAAATGTTAAAGGCTCGCACCACAAATGTTGTTTTTCTATAAATCCGCAACAAATACTACATATCACTAATCAAGTTTTTATATCTCAAAATGACTGTGAAAACACCCATACATAGCCATTTGAACATTGAAAAAAAATCAGAGATGGAAATAGCAAACAAGAAATAGTCTTCCAGTGTGAAGTTCCCTAAATCTTATCTGTAAGCAGCAAATACTCAAAAACATAAAGCAACTTTCGAAAAGAATATTTTTTTTTAACTTTAAACTGTTCAGCACTTACTTGCAAACAGGGCACCTCCAGGAACCTCGCTCACAGTTCAGCTGGAGGTAAGACTCCAGGTCAAAACACTGGATATGTTTACAGTCGTGGCCGCGCGCAGGAAGTGTGATTCTTTTGTGGGTTATCGGACACTTCAGGGACACCTGGAAAATGTAACAATGGGATCAATCTATTTACCTATAATAAACTAATGGAAAAAGGAAAAAAATTTGAGTGAAGTAAAACCTAGCGTGACTTTCAAAGAGAGCAGTTGTGAGCAATACTGAAAGAACCACGCGAGACATACAAAAACTGCGCAAATGCATGCTTAGTACGTATTAGTTACCATTTACAACAACTTTGTAGATACATTTTTCACATCACACTGTATGCTTAATCATGAACATGCACCGAAATTCTCAAGTGACTGTTAACAGATGCAGTACAGCCGACTCTCAATGTATCGTTATCGCATGTATCAATAAACCGCATCCACCAACAATTTTTTGTGGTCCCAATGAAATCCCTATGTAAATAAAGTGAAATCCTGTACTTACGAGTACGGCCTATTAAAAGAATTCCGTACCTACAGCAGTTTTTTATTACACCGTCATATAGTACTATACTACCAAGGATAAATAATCTGGTTACTGCAAGTGAGAATCTCACATAAAACACAAACACCAAACTAATTATATTTCTTTTATTAACTGTGTAATGAAATGATAATTTTATTCTGACTTTTTATTACAACATTCACCATAACTGCCAAGGTAAAAATTTTTTAATACTCTTAATAATTAACTTAATTTCCAAAATTTTTATTGAAAATGAAATCTAGTTTTGTGTCATATTACTTGGTTTCCTTCTCAGGTGTTTTTCCCAGATTTCATCATTGAAAAAAGTGATTTAACTTATATGCGAGCCAACTTATATTCAGGTCAATATGATACATATGCCGGGGATTTGAAAGATGCACTTCAAAGTGAACTACTTTAAACTAAGATTTCGCTGTGTACACGTTCAGGAAACACAAAGCTGAATGTTCCGAGAAATGCAGCTGCACACGCGTACCTTGAGCGCGGTCTGCTCAACTCCGTCCCTGTCCGTGCAGAGGGGCCCACTGGATGACGCTGTGTTGCTGAAGTTGCGTTTGATTTTGGAAATGCAATGCTCTGCTGTCAATAGCCTCTTGCGTAGCAGGCCTTGCAGCACGCTGCGAACGCTAGGCCGGTGAACCAGTTGCAGAACAAACAAATGCGACTGCAACAGTTCAGGCAAAACTAAGTCATCGTGCAATGACACATCTACAACAAAATGACAGTACGTGTGAAAAGGACACAACATTTGGCCTTATTCAGAACTATCTGTGTTCTGCATGATATATGGCCAATATTTGTTAAATCCGTTAATATTAAAACATTTGGCATAATTTAGTCCAAGATAACAAATACAAAACCCTCCTAAGAAGTTTTCTGTTAAGAAGTTTTCCAGCTTAATAAACTTTAAAAATTTTGCACTTTGGCTATTACAAATACATAATTTTACCCTTTTAAGAAGTTTATCTGCTTAATAAGCACACATTTTTCAGTATTTTTCTGAAACTTCTTAACCGAGTTTCACTGTATACTGTAAGCGCAAATTTTTTGCTTGTAATACATTAATGCATTACTTACGAGACTAAAATTAATAAAAATTAAAAATAGCCTGTAGTTTCATTACACAGTAAAACACTTAGTTTATTATAGAATATTTTTTTCTGCTAATTTAAAACAAATGCTGTCACAAATATGGGGAAACTCACACAGCAACACGCTGAAACTGTGATCTGGATGGTGTTCCTACCCGGCTGGCACACCTCCTTCAGGTAGAGCGGCTTGTGCGATGTTTTGTTCTCGCCTCGGTCTATGCTCAGCGGGGTTGCGTTCACAGACACCTGGACGCTCGCTGGCCAGTTGGTGTTCATCTGCCGGTCCTCGTGGTGGAAACACTTAAGTTGGAGCTCCAGGTCGGACCTGCAAAAATACAATTAATACGTCTGAAAATTAAAAGCTGTAAACTACCAAATTTTCTACCCCAGCAGCACACGGTGTTGACCTAAATCAACATATCTAATTACAATATAATCCAGTTATAAGCTGCATTATTAACATTATTATTACATAGTCCTGCCATTTTTCCACAAGGTTTAATGGTTTCATTTCCTTCCTACAACAATGTTCATATTTTTCATTTCCTGCAAATATCACAACAAAAATGCAATTATTATCTTAGCAAAATTTTTACAAACAATAACAATGCAGTAGCCTACAAACAGATACAGAAAACTGTTGTTTATATTTGGAATATTATTAAACATATTAATTTTAGAAGTAATCCCCAGAAAATAACTAAGATCATGAAAAACAGCTGATTAGTGATCATGCCTACAGAATGCATGTAACTGTGCACATTCCTATGTAGAAGACCTGCATTAGATGCTGTGGTCTCAGGAATTCAGATCACTAATGATATGTTCACATCCCATGATATAGATGAAGATGTTGAAGGAATTGGAAATAGTGTCTTTGGTTTACCTTCAAACTTTTAAAATCCTCTAAACTATATGTAACTTTGTTGTAAATCCAAACTGGTATACCTAAGAAAATTACCAGTGTTTTGTGCAATTGGAGAACCATTTAGATGTGGCACCAAAAAATAAATCAACAAAAACTGCCATATTTTTTAAAAGAAAATTACAATACTAACGTTTTATTTTACTGACCGCTTGAAAAATGTTACACCCTGGTTTTGCTTTAGAATTATCAGTCCTCAATGATAAGTCATAAAAAAAAAAATTTAAAAACTACTACTGGGAGACAGTTTTACCAACTGCACTTCACCTAACAAAAATATGTATCAATGATATCAGATGATTCAAACTTGTTAGCCAGTACGGCAACAAAAATTTTGAAAACGTCATACACATTTGCAATATTCCCAATTGTTTACAGGACTATAAATTTTTATTAGCTAACTCTTGTTAGAAATCAAATTATAGGTTTTAAGGCTTAATCACTATTTTAAAAAAATGTTATTTCCAACATTAAGTGCAGTGACTTTTCTTTCTGCTCTAAGACTATCCTCCCTCCCACTCTCCTTTACATACCAAGTACTGCAATAAATAAAGATTCTTTCTACTTATCCTCTCCTTCCTGCAAGCACTGTACTGACAACTGACGTAGAGATACTGAACATGACTGCTAGACCTCACAATTTTATGAATAGATGAGAGAACAACTATACACTGGTTGGCACATAATACAGTGAAACAAACCCCTTTTCACAATTCTCAAGGGACCAAGAAAATTATTTCCAAATGCAAGAAATTATAGAAAGGGGGAAGTTTATATTGTAAGAACCGTAAAAGGACCCAAATAAAGTGGATATAAATGCACGAAAATGTAAAATAATGGGGTGTAAAAAAGGTTTTTTTATATTACTGTTTGCATGAACTAGCTATATTTTTTGTATGGAATTAATGTAACTGGGCATGGCAGGTATTTTTATGGATATCTTGGAGCACATTTTGTTAACCCGTAGTTTTTGTAGGTTGAGCTTGTTCTACGATGTCAACTTATAGATCAGGTTACATTGACAATGTGGATGACTCCAGAGCATTCATTCATGATTTAAAAAGTGCATCAATCAGCAACATAAAATATTGTCTATCTGTAATTTATGTTCCCAACTGTGATTCAATTAATCGGGCAGTCTACAGTAACAAAAATATTAATAAGTTCCAGTAAACAAAGCATAAACGGTACTCAAGACCGTAATGTTGTACTTGTGAAAGAAAGTGATAAGTTGAATCAGTTAATAATCATAAAACTCCTGAATTTCCAAAGTAGGTTCATTTTGCATTTCTAATTAACTTACTTTAATGACTTAGAAAGATTTTTGACCTTGCATCATGGTGACTTGGCAAAATATTGCACTTAACTGAAGTTTATCTCTTTGACCAAGTCAGGATTATTCCTTAATCCTCAACGTGTTGCCTCTGTGTCAATACCACAAGAGATGTAACTCCTTCAGTGTACACATATTCTTTTCAGCAAACAAAACAATATGCTGCATTATATTTAATTAAAAAGTGCTTGATATATACAGGTCGACAACTAAATTTTTATGTTACATTAAAGTTAAGTATTTTCTAAATATGTGCATACCCAAACTTTCTGAATAAAATGAAAATCTGTTCAAGCCAATGCTTACACTCAAGAATTTCTAAAATTAGCCATTAAACCTCGCATGCAATAGGGCAGGAGGAATGGTACGTCATGGCAGAGGATCTACAAGTATCACGAAAAACAACCAGCCATCTTCAATACCCGCCAACCATTCCTATTAATCGAAATATGGGATGCATTATAAAAAGTAGACAAAAATGGATAAATACTCACAGGGCGGTTCTCGTGGATAGACACAAAACAAAAGCTGGAATAATACACTTTCCACGTGAATGCGCAGATGTGTTTATCCGACTTTTGTTTGTGTGTGTCTATCCACGAGTACCGCCCTGCGAGCACTTGTGCATTGTCTACTTTTTTTATAATGTATTCAGTAGCCTGTGTGCATTTATGATGTTAATCACCACAGGTAATTAATTATGCACTCTGCAAAAAAAAATATTGTAAAATGATGACAACACTGTGAGCAAGCAGCGCCAGACACACAGTAGAGAAACCTTACCTCCACATCAGTGTCTGGTGAACGGTGGGCTTGAGCTGGAAGACGTGGTTACTGACTGCGAGATTGTGCTCCAATCGGAACGGGGGTAGTATGATGCCGTCTCGGACAGGGAATGTCAGACGCAGTTCATCATCTTCTGGGAAAAATACAAACACGAACTTACAGCTCTATGAAATATCTGCATATAAGAAAGAAAAAAAAACTCAACCACAATCACTGAATACATAAGTACATATCACTGTATACATTTGTTACTGTCCATTCATTAATTAAGTTAACCACAAGAAATATTTATAAACATGTGCAAGTGAAATCTCGAACTGTAAATTGGGATCAAATAATATGAAAATATAAAGTGCATATAAAACTTCCAAGCTTGGGATACTTGTTTTAAAAAAGAAGTAAATAAACATTAAATGAGACATGAATGTTTTTAAAATGGCAAGAATGCAAATCTCTGGCAAAATAACTGTTACAGTAAAAAAGGAATGAAGATTACAAGGTGAAAGATCCAGAAAAGTGTGAAACCTTGTACAGTACGACACAGCTAATTCATACTTTCAGCAACTTTTTCGCTTCACGAATCTACACTCGGGAATTAAATAGTGCAAAAGTTTTTTATACTTAAATGTAAATCTTGATAATCTCTCTTTATGGTTATATATAATACCCATATTGTAACTGTGTTATAGATGTATACAAATTGAAGTTTTAGATGGTATTCGTGGTACTGTTAAACTCACACGCTATAGAGAAGTACATACTTCTTTGCAAAAAAAATTGAAAACAAACTAGAACAAAAAAAGGAAGAGATACTAGAAGTGTAACAAGAAAAATAAAAGCAGCAGTCGTTACTCACTCTGAATGGGCAGGGGAGGCTTCAGGTCGGGGAAGCTGGGCTTGACATCGGCGTTGGGGCTGATGTACGGGGGCATACTGCTGGCCGGTGTCAGCGGTGGTGTGGGATTACCCGGAATGGGGCTGTGCTGGTAGCTCATGTTGCTGCGCATAGCTCCCACATCCTGGTCAAACTGGGCGCCCGCGCCCGCCCCGTACTGCCCCACAGCTGCCGCAGCCCCATATTGCGGCCCCGCCCCTGCGTGATGGGACGGGAACTGGGCACCCGCCGTGGGGATGCCACCTGCACTGAAGTACTGGTGACTCGCTTGGGCGCTGGTCGTGTATGGAGGTGTTGCCTGCCTCATGCCCACGGAGCTCCCACGCACCCCCGTCGTGGGGCCGAACGTCCCCGATGGACCCATGGCCTGCTGGGGTGGGTATTGCGACTGGAAGCCTGGCCTTCCATTACCGTAGCCAGCTGGGTACTATGACAATCCAATACATCCCCATGTTACAATGGCAGTAGCACTTATATTACTAATGACACTTTGCAGTTTTTTAAGGTACTATTCTGCTTGACGTACACTACAGGACTTAGCGAAGTGATATAGTGGAACCCTGTTATAACATCCCCTCTTATACCATTTTCCTGCTTAATAAGCAGCCTTTTCTTGGTTAACAACCGTGTTTTTCAATACAAAATTACCCTCAAGAGGGTCGTTATTTCAGAGGTCTTAGAATCGAGAGTTGACTATACATTGATAAAACACCCTGATTATCAATTTATTCTTAATTCAGTGCAATACACAAAATTTCATCCTTTGAAATTCTAATGAGTCATCAACAGAATTTATGTATACCTATGAACGCCAAAACCACACAGTCTTCAGGATTCCTCTGACAAAAGTTGTGACAGACATGCTGAAACGTCAGGACAAGTTCTCACACAGATGTGACTTCACATACAGACTTAGGTCCATGTAACTGGCCACAAAAACCAATTACTAATATTGAAGGTTCATGTAGCATGCTCACCTGCGGCGTACCAGCAGGTGAAAAGCCCGGCTGCATCGTGGGGCCGGGCCCAGGGCTAGGATACCCCTGCTGCTGCCTCTTCTGCGACATGTGCATTGCGGGGTTGGGGTAGGGAGTTATCCGCCTGGGATACACTTGCGGACCGGGGCCCTGCAGATACACAAAAACCATGTGTCACCAAATACAAAAACAATTATAGGCCATTCACAGTAAAGTGAGCATTTTTGAAAACCCTCTCATTTGGAGTAGTAGTCAATAAACATATTTTATTTTAACCATAGACGTTAACTTCCGAGTGCAGTGGAATATGCACACTGTTATTATTACTTACATGGCAATATTTATTTAAAAAGGTGGTTAATAGAAAAAAAATGGCTGAAAGGAAAAAGTAACTAGGGCCTCAAAAGTGCTCCCTTTACTGTGAACTGCCTATCAAAAACATTCAACACAAGTCTTTTCCTGTAAGCCCAATACACACAATTCATAATTCCAAACTGCAGGCTATTTAGGGGCCAGGGCATTAATGCAAATTCACAGTAATGTTCCTCAAACAAGTCCTTTACAATCCCGGCAACGTGGAATGGTGCACTGCCTGTGGCCGTTGTCAGCAGAGAACATTGTTGGCATGAATGGATAAACTTGGTCCCCAATAACATCCAGATACTAGACAGCTGTTGGGGAGCGTTGTATCAGAAAATTGGGCCCCAATGTTTCCCGTGAAAACATCGGCCAGACCATCATACCTCCGCCTCTGGCCTATCTCCACCCAACAGTGCACCTAGGTACAATACTCTCCACTGGTAAGCGGCGTATACACTCTGCTGTTGATGCATTGAACCAGGAATTGGGAATTATCAGACCAGGCAACCACTTTCCAAGCATCCACAGTCCAGTGTCAATGATTTTGTGGCAACATCATTCACTGCTGTCGATGATGTGCGGTCAGCATGGGAGAATGAGTGGCTCTTTCCGACTCTGCAGTACCATCCACAGCAGTGTTTGATAAACTGTGTGCTGTGAAACATTGTCCTGGTCAGCACTGTTGTAAAACTGTGCTATTTTTTTAAATTTGGCATTGTGTTACTCCGAACAATGCGCAACAGCCTCTACTGCCATCTGGCATCAATGCACGGTGGTCGACGCGAGGATTAACTTGTTGTCTCCCTATCGTTGCACAACTTTCGATACAAGCTCACAACAGCGGCATGAGAGCAATTAACCAGACATGCCATTTCAGAGTTGCTGGTACCAAGGTGCCATGCCATCACAATCTGCAGTCTGTCAAACTCTGTTAGATAGGCTGCTGTTCCCATTCTGACACAGCGGGCACACTACTAACAGTGAGCCTGTGTACCTGCCCTATATGTATATACCATGCTGCTAGCGAGCGCGACACGTGTCACCCTCCGCACGAAAATGTTCCCGGGTCGGGATGGCTTCATACACCATGAAATTTTAATCATGTTTCTAGAAAACCAGCTCCCTTTAAAGGATGCCGAAAATCAGAATCCGAAAATTCTAATTAGAGTCAGGCTCTCCTTTATTATTACGTTCCTATATCATGACAGCTGGTGTCACGCTTTAAGACAACCTTCACGGTAAGCAGTATCAAACTCCCTGGAAGGGAGACCTATTTGATCAAACTTACCCTGGGGTTTGACACTCCCCTCCTCCTATCAAAGTCACCCCAATCGAAAGGGCACAAGCCCAAACTTCCCAACATGGGAAGACCCCTATCCCACCAGGCAACCAAACTTCACCCCCAATTGAAATCTTAGGTGAACCTCGAACACTATACTGTCAGGAAAGATTAGCATCCTAACCTTAATTAATCCTTTAATCGAGAGACTGGATCAGCATCAAATCAAATGGAACGTTTGCTGTAGATTTACATTGTTCACAATGGCTGCATTTTCAAACAAGTTCACTAGATTTGTTCTCAAAAGTTACGACCAATGTCTTCAGTGTGTCCTGTATTGGATATATTATTTGATGCAAATCCTTCGCCTTCTCGCCATATAAGCTTGATGCCTTAGCAAGCAGGGCCATCAAAAACCCTTACATTTTCCAAATAAAAATGTAAAATTGCAAAAAAAAAAAAAAAAATTAAAAAAAAAAAAACACCACCACGAAAAATACAGTTACTTTACATCAACAGTCAAGTCACACTAAACAAACATGCAACCGAAATTAGATGATAATTGCGATAAAGAGGTACATGCTTTAAAATATAACGGTATTATTGAATCACTTCACTGAACTATATGTGAATAATTCCATATCCTACATTTTTTTAGGTTTAGTTTTGCAATGAATTTTTCATAACGAATAACTTGCCAAAATGTTATGAAATTCATTAAACTTTCATTACTGCAGAGCTCTTATGAAATAATTTTAGTTTTCACTTCTGTTTCACAAAAATTTCATGAGAAAAAAGTCGCATTCACACGACCTTAGACATCATCAACGGGAGTGTGTTAACAGTCTGCTCTTGTTACTCTTGTACACCCGCAGTTTCACAAACAACCCGCCAGGCTTTCAATTTTGCTTGCATGTAAATAATTCATTGAAATCTATGTTAAGATGCTGGAAGTTTAAAAGTCGGTATGTTTCATCGGCCTATTTTAGAGATTGCACATTAAAATCTCATCTCGTGTACAGGTGTCGAAAAACTTATCCTTGGTGTTCCAAACATTACAAAAGGACTTTTACGGGGCCCACCTGCCTAGTGTTTGAACTGTGTTGCAGGATGTTTGAAATCCAGGTATTTTTAAATGAATCTATTAAATGTACATCCAAACAGCTGAGCTATGAAAAAAACACACACTTCAGATGATACCTATTTATTACTTTCATCATGCATATTAGAACCACCATTTCAGAATACTTTAACATAGCTGAAAATTGCTTTTTCGAAGCACTGTATAGCAAAATATTCTGGTCAGATACATTAATAAGTATTCAAGGGTTCTGCATTGAAAATTGCTATAGACTTTTCACCAATAAAATAATATAATCACTGCTTAAAATCCCGTAGGTATATGCAACATGACAAGAACACTGTGTGTATAAGCGATGGAGCACTTGATATGCGTAGCAGCATCACCCTTATTGCTCTGTGCTTCTTGGTCTCAAACACACAAAACAGTTCCAGGTAAGCAGGCTTCTTACTGACAAAACAAATTAATAAAATTATATCCATCAAGCTTAGCAAATCACGACTCACCTGCATGCTCATCTTGTTCATGGGCATCGAGCCTGGCCCCATGGAGCCCATCATGCCAGCGTGCATGCTTCCATTCTGGCCCATCATACCCATGGAGCCCATGGGGCTCATCCCATTCATGCCACCACCCATGGATCCCATGCCCATGTTGGCCATGCCCGACATGGCAGAGTTGGGGTTACTCATGCCCATGGGGCCGTGGCCTCTCTGCGTGCCGTAGCCGCCGGTGTACTGCTGCGCCTGCATTCCATGTTGCGAGACATTCTGCATCTGCACAGTAAGCCACCACATTTCTCATTGCACTGCACTATTACTCCATAAAAAAAACTTTACAATAGACTAATCACTGACCAGCATGCTCCTAACCTAAAAAGATGAGGAACTCTCTTAATCTTACAGAACTCGTTCAAGATAAGATACAGAAGTCACAGATGTGTACTGCTATGTGACAAGAATGAGGGTGCAGTGTCAATGAAAAAGATGCTACAACGGCAAGTGTAGGCTGTTCACGGTAAAGTGAACACCATTGAGGCCCTAGTTACTTTTTCCTTTCATCCTTTAACCACCTTTGTAAATAAATATTGCCATGAAAATAATAAACACAGTGTGTATATTCCACCGTACTCGGAAGTTAACATCTACGGCTGAAATAAAAATAGTTATCGACTATTATTCCAAACGAGAAGGCTTTCAAAAGTTCTCACTTTACCCTGCATAGCCTATAGCTGGCAAAAGCCCAACAAGAAGACCGAAGAACAGTCCAAGAACAGGCAAAATAAGTGGTAGATGCATGTTCGAAGTAGACCCAGCCAATGGCTGGAAACTGCATATAAATGATGATGGTAACAAAAATAATTACAAAGCAATAATAAGAAAAACTAACTATAATTTTGTTAAGTTTCCGAGACTACATAAACAACATGGCAGTAAGAGGTACTCTCCACCAGCTAATGTGTAACCCGTTGGTCCTAAAGTCAGCTGTTAAGGAAGACTACTGCAAGCAGAATCCCTTGTAAATTTAAATGTTAAAACTACAGTATAGTGCAAAATATCTTAGATATACCTGTCACTTCAGGCAAATATCTACAGGTAAATAAGTTTCAAAGCCATTATTCTCAAAATGAGCCAGTCCACACAAACCAATTTCTGTAATTTGCACCATTTGTAGAACTATACCTGTTCTGCAAATAAAATTTTCAAAATTTGTCTTGCAATATCAACAATTTATACAGCATAAACTTCTGGTTACTTTCCTTAAATCCCACAAAAAATATATTCTTACATAAATATACTATACTCAGCAAAACGTTAGCTGCACATTGGTGAGTGTTAAGTAAATTATAATATTAAAAAATATATTTTTGGCAATTTTAATACCTACCATTGAAAATTTATATTCCACCCACACAACATCCGTCAAGTTGCACACACGCACTTGACAAAGATACCTGCGCCATGAAAGCTAAACTCACAATAGTTATCATATCTTTCCAGTATCGCCTTACAGCTAATAAAAACTTCTAAATGTCAATGGTGGCTGGTAACAGGAAAGAAAGGAATCATGTAGCATTTACGACTCTGAAAAACTGTCAATTCACACACTTCAGAAAGTACACTCTACGGCCACAGAGAAGCCTCCCTCCTACACAATACTGCTACTTTTATTCCATCCTACAGTTGTAAGAATAATTTGTTCCAACGGCAATCAAATTTGCAGCCAACCTGACAACTTATGATAAGACAGCTTGAAATATCTGAAACATAAATCAGATCATGGGCATTGCTGTGGCACGATAAATAGAGCTTGAAATATCTGAAACGTAAATCAGATCGTGGGTATTGCTGTGACAATCACATTTCAGTAGTTGCACACACACATGGCATAGCAAGAATTACACTGATTGGTAGTACATACAAATTCGGGTTATTCCAAAGACCTGTCCACCATTTCCTTAAATTATGATTTTCTGAAATTACAAGCTGGGAGGAATAACAATTTTTATAACGGACTAAATGTAAAAGACACAGAGAGCAGAATGACAAATGAGATGTGTTACACCTACAGGCATAAGTGGACTAGGGATTGACCAATATAAACTAACATCTCCTTATCTGGGGCATCAGTACCATTCCTTAAACACCTGAAATTAATAGTGTTTCTGCAGTCTTGGATTTCTTGATATACAGTACAGTTGGTTAGAAATTTCTGCCCATATCACCAAAAATATTTGATTTTCCAAGTATGTACTCTAAGTCAGTGCTGTGGACCCAAAATTTTCTCACACTATACTTTTTTTTATTCTCTTTTCTGTGACTCATACGATTTTTTTTACCCTCAGTATAAAGGACCTTGAGCACTTTTTTTTTCTTTCACAAGAATCTCTTTAGCTAAATTTAATATATTTCATATTCTACAATACTTTTTGTTCCCATTTATACACATAAATAAATTAACATTATTTAAATCTATAATAGTGTAAAATTGTCACCATACCAGACAAGTGTATTTGAACACACCAGCGGTGAAAAGGAACCTGATACTATTTAACACAAGCTGTGTGATGGCAACAACACATAAGATATGCCTAAGCTTACAGCTTCAACAAACATGATACGAGGTACAGGAAGGTGGGCGGAATAGATATATTTCACGAGGGACACGCCCAGGATTTTGACTTGGAGGGGGCACAAAATGTACATTTTAAATTTGCCAAATGCAATTAATAAACATAATTTTTCTTTTTAAGCACGTTGCTATACTGATGTAGTATAGTAAGCTCTCAGTGATGAGCATACGTGCTTCTCTTCCACAGCTAGCAGCAGATGGTCAGTATTCAAGTGGCTTGCTGCAAAACCATTTATTCATTCGCTTCCTTTTTCAAGAAACTTAAAATCCCATAAATGAACTAAATAACTATTGGATTATTATTACTGGCAATTCTATTGAATGTTTAAATATATTTTTATTTGGGGGTAGCACATACCCCACGTGCCTACCGCCTAGGTGCAGCCCTGCATTTTATTTAAGGCAATTTTTTTTTTTTTCGAATTTTAATGATGTGTAATTGAAAATACAGTGGTGAGTGCATTTTTCTAGCAACAACTCATAACTGTGTTCCTTGTGAACGATAGTGGCGGGTGGGTTGTTTATCTTCTATGTAAAGGATTATGCGGTTTCCTTTCTGTGATTAGTAAAAATTTTGCTTTCTTTAGAACAGTTTTTTTTTTTTTTTTTACACCAAATGAAAACAAGTGCAAATTTATTTAAAAATCTTCTCTCTCACAAACAATTTTCATTTATGAAGGGTCAAAAATAATTCATATTAGACCCATAATCTCTTCCTGCTATTATCCTAGAAATAACAGTTGCTTCTTGCACAGTAACGCGAAACAGCTATTTAAAACAGAACAGCAGCATACTAGTAGCAATTTTTTCTTAAATAATGTACATCTGCTACAGCATGAATTTTTTAAGCGCCTTCAGGTTTTGTTTTGTGATAAGTCTCTAAGAACACATATAATTTAATAATTTTTTTTTACACCATTACTTTACCTGGGTGTTTATGGTTTTCTAAAATAAGATGGAAAAAATTATTGAAATATTTTTTTTTGTTATCTATGTAATTTGTCCTCAAACAGCTACAAAAGTTGTATTGGAAAAATTATCCCAGCAGGATGTAAACTACTTTGCATTTTTTCCCACATTGGTTATCAGCAAAAGATAATGTTAGTGTTAACTCCAAATCCAAGCCCTCCACTAGCAACAATGCTTAATAATTTGTCTGTGGTTCAACTACAGAATTATCGCTATGGCAAGACAGTAATACCAGTAAATATTTCAAACACACTTCTCAGCGTGTGCTAAAGAATAAAAGTATGCATAGGCTGTATCTGAATTCACCTGAAGTACATACTTGGGCGTACCTGCCCCCGGAAGTGTCGTAAGTACTGTCCGAATTGCAAGAGTATACAAGTAAACAAAGTTGTACACTTCTTGCATACTTGCAGAATATGTGCCGCCATTTTGAGAAGCAATTTGCAGGTTACAACTGATTTCACGCATAACTATTTTATTTGAAGTTTAATGGGGCAACATTAATACTTCGTAGATATAAGATTTTGAACTAAGTAAAAATTATCACAAGTTTCTCCTCAAGACGGCCTGTCCGAATTCATCAAGTTTGGTGCCAAGGGTAAGTGAAGTACGCAAATATATACCTGAATTTGGACACTGTCTAAGTTTGTACCAAAGTGGTCTGATTGTAATTTTGATCAGAAAGTCATGTCAGTTTTAAAATGTTTACTAAAAAAATTGTGAATACAATAAATGAAACATGATACTATTGAAGCTAATAAGAATTAAAAACTATATTTATTCCTGCAAGTGTTAATGATGAAACGTTCAATCTGATTATTTTATGTAAGGAAGACTACGGCAAAAGAAGGCGACATAAGTCATTTGAGTATTTCAGTAATTCCAATGCTAAAGTATAGGTCATGTCTGGGATTATTCTCAACTGTATTTGATACATATCAATATAATGTTTCCTTTACAGAGATGGAGTTTATTGAGTTACAATATTTTTAAACAATTCAATCACTTAATTCAAAAGTGTCCCTGTTAATATGAACTTTGTTCACCATGATCTGAGCGCTCAGAACATAAGCATCAGGGTCTTCTTCAGTGTCCGCTAACTTAGTTGATAGCCTGTCATTGCTTGAACCTCAAGAATGTAATCCGTGCAACTTCTCAATGTATACTATTTTTCTGTTGCAAGGTTATGTTCTTGGCGCAGTGGGGGTCGTTGGTAATCCGCGACTATATGTGTCCTGTAACGTAGGTTCGAGAACATTGTGGATTGTGTATTTACCTTTATTCAAGTCTGTTAGTTTCCAGAAGAGTGGAATTTGTGTTCCACTATCGCACATACCAGACCTGTATTGCAAGATGTTAACTTCAACATTCCGCTGGCCCAATTTTATGTGCAGTGTGTGCCATAGGAGTAAGTTTAAGTTTGTTGCCAGCAAATATTAGTTTTTTGTGCTACATACTGGAATATTTTTCTGTACGTGCGTAATTTCTGGATAAGCAGCAAGTTCTATTAGTGTAGCAAGTGGAAAAAAAGTTCTGGGTGTGAGTGAAATTTTAATTTTAGGACTCTGCGCATCTATGGTATAATTTTCTTCATCAGCAGAATTATGTTGATTAACAAGAAATCTTTGCAAGAGCTTATGCTAACTTCTGAGCTATAACTAGTAGAAACCATTGCTAGCTAGAGAACATTACATGATAAACTTTCATTTTTTTATAAATTAAACACAATAAAATCCAAAAAGATGCATTAAAATCATACATATACACACATTCATACAACACAAAACACGCCCACAAATAAATACTTTCGCATACCAAACCAAATTTTTTGGTTTATATTAAAAATTCAAGTAGGCCTAAACATACAAATGGTAATGAAGGTATATCTTATTTTCTTAAGCAAGTTCCATATAAAAACCTCAAACGGGTTTGGAACAATGTTCCAGCAACTGAAACAGTGAAATTGCACAAGTGTTCCAAGTAATTGCGGACTTTGGGTTCAGCAACGTAAATGGGATTACCAGTAGGCCTACTGTATAAAATACTTAAAACCTCCAAAATACTTGTTTTGATTTGGAGCTCCCATTAAAGTTAAGATAATGTTTTAAGCACAAAAATATTCGACATTCACCAAGGAAGAGCAAATGTCACTGCCCCACACACAAGAAGTGTTTCATTGTGAAGAAAGACACACGTGAACACACTTGTCATAACGAAGAAACTACTTGAGAACAAGAGGCATGTAATATTTTATAATGAACTGCTTACAAAGGCTTTCAAAGTAAGACTTACCCTTCTGGTAAAAGATTGAAGGATGACTAGTTTTGAGGTATATTAGGGGCAACCACAAAAGAGTGGTTCATGACCCAAACTGCAACATAATATTACGACGGAGGATTGGGACAGAGAGAACTGAATAGGATGAGAGGAACAATAAAAAAAAATTGTTTGATTTTAGAAAAATGGAGAAGAGAGACAAAGAGGATGTATGCTTGCTGAGATGAAATTTTACCTAATTTTGTGCACAGACAAGTTTTCTTTGCCCAGACTCCCCATGTCCTTTCCATAGGATTACTAATATGTTACAAAAGTGAAAATGATTTTAAAAAAATATTAAGGAATGCTACAGTAAATTTCTTTACAATATCAAAATCATATAGGTACCATTACCACTTCCTTTTCGCCACCCCCCTGCCGCGAAGACCCACATAACCAGTTCGGGTCACATGTTTATGGTGCTAGTACATGGATGAAGGTGTGGCAAAGTCCCCCCTCCCCCCTTTCCAAGGCGCAGGGAAGGAGGTGGAGGGGGAGGTTTCTAGCATCATCACAGTACTTGAGAGATCAACACTAAGCAAAAAATAGTCCGGTATTTCAGTAGCACTAACAGTGAATGGTGATGACCATAAAGTGGCACGCGACTGAACCACTTGGAAAGCAGGTAGTGTCATGCTACTAGTCCAATATTTCAGTAGCACTAACAGTGAATGGTGATGACCATAAAGTGGCACGCGACTGAACCACTTGGAAAGCAGGTAGTGTCACGCTACTAGTCCAATACTTCAGTAGCACTAACAGTGAATGGTGATGACCATAAAGTGGCACGCGACTGAACCACTTGGAAAGCAGGTAGTGTCACGCTACTTTCACCCTCGAAGTATTAACATTTTCCACACCGTATTTATAAAATATGCAATACATCCTGTGAAAGACATCATGTTGTGTAAGCTGATGAGTGTATTAACAGTGTTCTCAAAAGGAGTTGCTGAACCACAGTGCTGCTGTTAGTTCACAGACATGTTTGATGAAAAATTCATACTTCATTATTAAAGAATGCATCTGAACTAACTGTGTCAACCTAATCACAGTGTTCTTTTATGCAATAATTAAACGAGTCTGTCTTTGAAGTAGGACTCGCTGCATAGTTATGTTACTTCAAGCATGACATGCAAAATTAATCTCATAAAAAATTCATTATTAAATCAAAATTGCAGAACTGTGATACTATGAATTGTTCTAACAATTCATCACCAAATCCAGACAGTCACCTGGCTTAAATGTTTGACAACCCTCAGCTGCATTTCAAATTTCCCCACAGCCCAGTTTGCCTCCAGAGTGCACCTATAGTCCATTCCCCATTGGAAGCTACTTTCTCGGAGCCCCGCTAAATATCTATTTGCAGGCCCGTTTCGTAGCCTTCCACCAAATGTAAACAAACATTGCCATGTGACTGCCATGTAGCATCTGTCCAAATCAATGTTTACATGCCTTTGTGTGTGTACGTGTGTACATTGAAATGTGACATCTACTTTTATACCTGTCAAATGTGTTGTTTACTGTTTACAGTTTTTCAAGGAATTCTGTCTTGGGTCTATTTCAAAAACCATTCCATACGAATATTCACAGTTTATAGGCCTATAACATTATTTAGGTCAGCTTTATGATGCAGCACATTAAACATAATGCACGTTAATCTGCGTTACACACTGTTACAACTGCAGGGTAATGAACTGTAGTATTTAACTTTTTGTTATTGATATGTGTTGGGATATTTCTTTAAAAGGACTGCTGCCTCAATTCGAATAACGAAGGAATAGACAGTCCTACGAAAAAGCAACATTTAAATCAAGAATGCAACTCGTGTCGCTCATTTTTTGTTATAGAAACTTAAAATACAGCAGTGAACATGCACTCAGATAAGACTACCGTAACTTTTATTCCACTCATATTTATATGTATTGTTACTTACTGTGTATTAGGTTTATTGAAATTTATTGGGGCTGGACTTCGTTATTTTGTTGGGATTGGTGGCAAATCACGTTACACTACTGTGTTTCAAACACCCAGGGCAAAGGTACAATCTTGTGATAAATAAACATACGTAGATGTAAATAAATAACTTTGTCATAAAAACAGTTCACATTTACAACGTATAAATAGTTCCCATCAAATATTTGAAATCACGCACACAGATCCAGCATAACTATCACCAAACAGCCACGCGACGCTATTTCACACACAGCGGTTAACGAAACACACTGTACCAGTGTATTTATTACTGCCGGGGAAACAGATTTATCACAACATCGTAACTTACTTAGGTAGGTTTAAAAAACACGTCTACAAATGTGATGTGGTAATTTGAAGTATTTTTCGGAATAAGTGTATTTTACAATTTTTTGGTAAAACAGCAACATGCCATGACATCATGGCTTGCCACGTCTGCCAAATTCACTTTGTTTCTGCCCCACCTTCATATCTAAATATATTAAAATAAGTATTCAAACATTAAAATCTCTTTTCAGTTGTGAATTACAAATTCAAAAATCATTATTTTGCTGTAATAAGTATGAAATATGCTACAATTCAAAACAGGTACAATTTTTCAACTTACTAGCAAAATTAAACTTCTCAAGTGTGAAAGAAACAAAGACAGAGAGTGACAAAGCTCGGTCAGCAGACAGTTGCTTCAAAAATTGCTCTCGCTCAATAAAACAACACCTTACCATTACGGCCTACTCACAATATTTTCCGCTTTTATTTTAAACTGTGAAAATGAGATATGTTGCCATCGGGGCTACCTAAATATTTAAATAGGCACCATTTAATTTACAAATAGTATACTAAAAAACTAGGTTAAAATAATATTTTTACTGTGAACTATTTCTTATCGGCCATTGCCAACACGTCGCTGCTCTCGATGTTGTTCATTCATATTTAAAAAGAAATAAATATTGCAAGTTATAGAATATATTAAGGAAAAGTTTCATTTATTCAATAATACAGTACTCTAAAATTAACCCTAGTGTTATATATTTGTGGAATACAGGTTATTGAACAGGTTGACATGTTATGCCTAGAATGTTTTTTCAAAGGTTGATTTTCATAAGTCGCTTCCAATCGGGAATGGACTATACTTATATATTGGCTGCATTACACAATCATATACAAAAATTTTTCTGTTTATTTGGTTCACTGTCTTATTTGTTGGAAAACACAGCCACTTGCACTTAGGTAGAAAAATCTGTAATCTTCTTTTGATGTAAAGAACTAAACCTGCTTGATGAAGCAATGTTACGCCAGCGTTGTATAAACATCACGTCGGTCGGCATGGCAGCAGTGTGCTGTTCTACATAGCATAATGCCAAATCAAATACATTTAATTTACTGTGTCCCAAACAGGCCTCAGTCCCAATTAGTTCTGATTTCTGGGGGTTCTACTATAGTCCTGTCACTAAAAGAAACTGATACAGCTACGGGAGGAAAACAACTTGTGGTAATAATAATGGGAATTACAGTTTCCAGAGCTGAACCAGCCAAATGAAAATTCTTCCTATATCAGCAGTAAATGGGAAACATTTAGGGAAGGAGACATCTGTACGTGGTTACTGAACCATGTGCTTTGGGTTAACTTTTGCCTTGCATCAATGCTTAAGGAGCCTGCCTGGCTGGCACTCTCAAGAAATAATCTTAAAAAGAATGCAACCATATTCCACGTATAATCACCTATCCATTTTACTTGTTAAGTACTTTTCCTCTCATCTATGCTATGTTTTCAGCCTGATTTAAAACATATTTTTGGAATAATTTAATTATTAGCTATAGTTCAAATGAAAACAATTTGATGTAGGAACACGTGGCTACCATCCCATTTATCATGTAATGACTCGTTTAAAAGAGAAACTTTGTCACTCTAAAAATTAGTATCAAAATTTTTAATGATAAAAATAGGCTAAAAGGTATACAATAATAAAATCAATGCTTCCTTGAAAGCACATTTTCCATATAAAAGGCCTTGATATAAAATTCAATCAAAAAATCATGCAAAAATTTGAGATTCTGTTGCCATCTTATGTTTATAATTGCTACTCACACACGCATTATTTACCAAGCTTGCTATATACCATTCTTCAATGAAACACAATTATACTTCGGCAAAATATTCAAACATGCAATTATTGTATTATTATTTAATATTCTAAACAGTTTAAAATAAAACTTTTAGGCTTGAAAAAGTTATTTACTTTAAATTATTACTTGTTTTGAATAAAGATGGTAACTTAAAAGTAAATGCATACAGATAAGTTAATTACAGACCTCTGTACGATAAAGAAACTTTTGATATATGCATTATATTAAGCTACCACAAAAATAATCATTTCACCCAATTTCACACACAAAAGTATTTTAAAGTACAATCCTACAGTAATGTATATAGTTGAGAAAAACGATGATTCTATAGAAGACCCAGTACAAGCATCAGTTACAATACCTGAAAAAATTCCACCCAGAACACACCTCTACTTCAAGCTGATTTAAATAAGGTGCAAAACATTTCTTCAGTGCCCATGTGCAGAACCCGCTACTAACCAAAATATTAGTCAATTATATTATCTTACAGTGATATTTGAGACTGTGAAAATAGTTAAGTAACTATTTTCAAACCACACACTTACCTACCACCTTATTAAACTGCATGAAACAATTACAAAAGCCATTTAAAAAAAGTAACAACTTTCTTTAAGGGAAACCTTAGAGGCGTGTTAGATATAATACTGGATTTCAGTAATATTTCAGATATTCAAAGCCAATGTCCATGATGGTTATAATGCATTGAAGATACTTGGTTCCAGACTGTTCCTGACCTGCCCTTCTCTCTCTAAGAAATTTATACTCATAAAACGCCAGATATTCAAAGTGGCCGCGTGACACGTCGGACTCCTTGACGCACCAGGCAGTGTGTCGCCACACCGCCGAAGATGGCAGAGTGCCTGAGGCCATATACCGAGCACACGAGAGTAGTTCTCCCACCTCGCTCATGCCAGACAAACGACACAGGGGCACGTCAGACCTCCCATCCTGGCCCGGTGCGCACTCGTGAGCGAGCCACATATAACGCAGTGCGCAGCCAAGGTCAGCAGTTATTGTCTTCAGTAGCTCCTCTCAACACTTCTTGTGCTGGGGCTCTCTACTGTTCTAGGCCCTCACTATCCTCTCCAAGAGCTTCCAGTTCTTCACCGACGACGACCAGTGGCTGCTGCTACCTCCTAGTAATCGCTGTCACCAGAAGCCTTCGTCTGCAAGAAGACATTGACTTAACACTTCAGTTGTCGATCCTCCTGGATTGCCAACTGGTAGTAGCTCCCCATAAAGTTAGGGCCTTTTCTAGGCAACGCCGACAGGCATTAGTTATGCCAGTTAGTTTATATTTTACCCTTGTTACTTAAGTAGACTTAGGAGTGGGTTACCTTCACCCGTAACTTGCATAGCTTAGGTACTTCCGCAGCACAGACCTATTGGTAGCATGTACTAGTCACCTAAAATTTATTGTTACAATAAATACTAAATCTTAACGTATCCGAGAGTTCTGCCACAGAGTATTTGATGTAAAAGGGCAAGTAAGAGACCGGGTGTTTTACGAACCTAGGACATCAGACCCCTTCCGGGGTCTGTCCATCGACACACACATTTTTCGACGGCTACCCATTCTGTACACCTCGGTGCACAGAGCGGTAAAGCCTCCACCACGACACACCCCACCGAAGTGGGACAGTCATCTCCAGTTGTATCGCTGACAGGAGCGCCTAGCTAAGGTGCTGGGAGGAGGGGTAGTTGCTTGAGATTGGAGGCCTCACCTTTGTGTGCCATACCCGGCAATGGCAGGAAGGAGGTTTATGACCAACTCCTTCAGGTACTTGCACTGTATGGAGCCAAGGAGCGCACAGTCAGCCATTGTCTGCTTACATGCCTAAGCTAGGGATACGTCTATTGCTTGCAGTTTCGAGGAAACAAATTGTGTTATAAGTCTATGACATTCCACAGCCGGCATGGAGCTCAGAGAATGGAAAAGATGGTAGAATGTGGTGCCGCCAAGCTGGTCTGTGAAGCAAACCTCATTGCTCCAGGAGTAGACACCCCTCAGTGGCAGGCGCAAGCTGCTCGTAACGCGGGAGTTACGTGTTTCACTCCGCCCCAATTAGGACAGCCTGCGAAGTTCATCCGGTAGTCCAGGCCCTGGTCATCAGGCTCCGGCGTGCCAATCACACATCGGCAGTTGGGCAGGAACCGAGTGGAATCACACACATGTAGCTGAACATTACAGTAGCTCCACCCCCGCCAAGATCAGTGGAACCAAGGAGTCTGCCCACCCAACCTGCAGCACTGGTTCTACGTCCTCCAAGACACATCCACCAAGTCTACGTTGCCCCAGAGGACCAGTGTCACGGTGAGGCATATTGCTCGTCCAACTGTACCAGACTTTGCTCCCAGCAGACAGCCCACAAGGCCGACACTGGTGACAGGGAAGAAAAGAAATTGAGATCCTAGTGTATGTGTGACTGACCTAGCGCAGTCCCAAAAATTTCTTGTACAACAGATAGTTTAAGCGACACACGTCAAGTATACTTCATAATCCATGCAGTTATTTATTGATACTGCAATGCAAGATGAGACTAAATGTATATGATTTTGTAACATATGAAACTGTATCAAAGAATTGTTATTGTATTCCTCAGGGAAGAGGCATCTGAAAAACATGAAGCAATAGAAACTGCACCATGTGTATTAATATGCAAGGTCTATAGATTGTAAAGCCAAAATATTATAGTGATAAATTGTTTGGCTCAGAACAAGAACAAATTCCTAGTGACAATGAAGGTTTCTATTTTCAACCCAGAAGGTAGAGTCCATTCTATACAAGTACCATAATGTAGGGCACACACAGAATGCTGGGGGTTGTACATTCCAGAGCCTGTAGCAAAAAGTGACTGAATTTAATTACATCTTCTATAATTTTTTGAGCACCTCTGAGAAACAGACTCGCTGTGACCACTTAAAACACTGTGAACTAGGTAAACACTGCGAACTAGGTAACAGCACAGTTGTAATAGGCTACTGGATGCAGCTAGTGAGGGAACACAGCAGATCAACTGACCTTGAGTGGTCCAGAAGTTCTGTGCTGGGTGTACATCATTACATTATATACAAGTTGTTTCAGGGGGGAACTGACATATATTAAAGATTTGACACTATGCCATTCTGAAGGAAAAACATCAATGAACACACAAGCTGCAATGGTGTCCAAGAAACAGCTATGTGACACGGCACTGTTTCTCAGTGAACATGTGGTACGGTATGATTGGTAACCAACTCATTGGTCCAATTAGTGTATAACGAAATCATAAAGAGACAACAGTATCTGCACTTACTGCTGAATCTGTTGCCGGAATACGGAGGACTTCCATTGACAAGGGCTGGAATGTACTTGCAACAGGATGGAGTCCCTGCACATTCCACACAACCAGCGGTAGAGTACCTCAATGAAACCTATCCTAGCTGTTGGATTGATCAGAGCGGTACTTTGGTTGGCCACCATGGGTTGGGTAACCAACTGTACGCCGCTAGCGGTTGGTTGGTTGAAGAGGAAGGCAAACAGAGCAAACAAGGGAGGAATTGCTTGCTGCACGTTAAATGCTTGTGCACACATTAATGGTCCAATGTACTGAAATGTTTTCTGTGAAATCGTTGTTTGCACATAAACGTGTATTTCGGTAAATAAAAGTTCCTGAAATACGACTTTTTGTCAGGAAAGATAAAAAAAACTATTATCTATGGCCCCATCTTTTTTTTTACTTTGGCAGCAAGAGAAAAGTACAAAGATACGGATGTAGTTTAATCTGTGCTGTTTCATCACATGTAATAAAAGCCCTATGTTACAGATCTAATTTGCACTGTGCAACATTACATCGGAAACATTGCACGCATTGTGCATAGAAGCGATGAGGCGCTAGGCATGCGTGTTAGTGTCGCCCATATCACTCCCTCACCTCTTACCTTGGATGCACAGCTGCATAGTCCTCGTAAAGAAGAATGAGAATACAAGCTCCGATAGCAACAAAGCATGTGACTACACGAGCTGAAGTTGGCAGTTGCATTTCGGAACATGTCTTGTAAAGGGAACGTACACAATAACATCAACACGAAACAATATATTTGTTTACTATCACCTGTACTGCTCACATTCCTGTCAGTTTCACATAGCAGTATCTACACCTTTGCGAAGAAGTCAAGTTATTAATGAGCGAAGCCTCTGCTCGCAGATCAGTATCAACATGATAATGTCTGTTACATCTGTCAACAGGCAAGCCAACTGATACGACAGCAGTATCAATTTAACACAAGAGTGCATTCCTGTATATCGGCTACTTCCAACAAAACATAAAAATTTTCTGGTGACCGTTTTTCTTGACGAGTTGCTGTTATCAACTCCAACACTGTATCATGAACTCATCTGTTAGGCAGTAGCAGGTAAATTAATAGCTGTCCACACTTGATGCTGAATTGAAGCATACAATGCATCCAGCCAAAGTACCTTTTGTCATTGCTTCCTTGGTTGGGGACAGTATGTCTCCCCCCCTCCCTCCGAATCAACACCATACTTCTATTACGCTCAGGCATCCTACACCAAATGGTTGGTGAACTACCAGTGATACATTTTATACATTTCAGATTTCAACCGGCTAATCAAAGAATACGAGAGATTTTGTTAGGGAGAAAAAAGAAAACAAAGTAACAGATTTTCAATACAAGAAAATATTGTTTTGAATCTGCATTACTCTTTAGTCCCCTAAAACCTTATGTGTGGTACTATTCCAGTTGTGATGAATCATTTTTCTCTAAGTCCATTAAAATATACTCTCAAGAATTTTAATTTCTTCACACAGAAAACGTGATTATATCCTGGGAAAATATTCCCCTTATCACAGTTCACGGAAGTAATATTTTTTTATGTATTAACATGAAGATTGGATGCCTTAGCACACATACGTAAAAAAATCAGCATATGTAATTTCATTATTTGAAAGAACTGTGTACTACACGTTTGCGTACAACTGAATCTTTCCTATGGTGGGCAATTTTCCTTGGGAAGCAACCCGACACCTTGACTAAGCAAGCGGCACAGCTTCTGTTCCACAAATACTTTGTACATAAACTTGAACAGTTCTTGCAAACAGTACCCCATCATCATTTATAAAATTCCTAAAGGATACTGTCTGTGCCAAATGGCTTCTTGGACAGCAAACTGCAAATGACAAAGCCTGTCTCCTGATTGATAAAAAGGTTCTCAATTTCCAATGTGCCACAGCCACCAACCATAACTGCACAACACTGCAACAAAAATGGGTGCAAAACAGCAACTACACTCTGCACATTTGTGTAACTGGGTATAGTTCTTCCTTTGGAATTTCACGTTCCATTACAGTTGCTGACCTAGCGACATCTTGAGAGCAGATGAGGGTGATTGAAGTGAATATGGAGCGGCACTGGAATGAAGGATGCAGGGGAAACGGAAGATCCACGAGAAAACCCGCCGACCAAAGGCATTGTCCGGCACGATCCGGTTGGGTATTGAGCCCAGTTCGCCTTGGTGAGAGGCGAGCGTGCTAATCGCTCAGCCACCGTGACCCAGTTATCACTCTATGGTAGGGTTGCTATATGTGTGGTTTTTCCCAGACATGTCCACTGGCTATGGGGTAAAATTTTTGTCCGGACAAAATTCTAAAATAATATGACAAATTGTTCAGATTTTCTGGTTAGATGCAGTTAAAAGAATATAATAAATCAGTGACGATTTTAAGTTTAAATTATTTGGTGTAGCCTAGCAAGCATCTTCTGTTTACAAACTTTTGTTGCACATGTTATGTTGGTGTGTGATGAAATGCTGAAAAGAAAACGCAAATCTTCTGTCGATATACAGAAGAGTGGATGTTTTAGAATAAGGTTGCAAGTAGGCCGCTATGCGACCAAAAATATAAAAAAGGACATAAATTCAAGTATTCTCACTCTAGTACTCGATAGGCGCACACACACACACACACACACACACACACAGAGATGGACAGCACATTTCCCCCATGGTTGTGCAATCACGTTTCGCTGGCTAGACTAGCTTCATCAGGCGGTGAGTTGTAGGACACTGCAATATGGTGGAAGGGTGCTGTTGGTAATAAATCTAGCAGACAGGTAGCGAACTAGAGTGAGGCAGAAAATTGAAAAATCGCCAGTAAAGTTGATGAGTGTTATAGGAGCTGTGATTGAGGCCTGGCAGCTGCATGGATTTCGTTATAAATTGGTGAGCTAATTAACAGCGTTCAAGAGTTCTAAGCTATTGCTTGAAGGTGGTAGGGCTCTCACAACTCTAGTACTGTAGCAGGAATCAAAATCTTTGTTGTGTGATGCTGCATGTGCTGTAACAGGTTTGTCTGTAGGTTATTGAAGTGACCAGCTATGGCTTGTATGGTATCTGGACTATGGTCATTCATTCTCTGCCCATGTGTATTGGTGGTGAGGCCGATGTATTATGCATTAGCATGATCGCCATGGTCACATTAGTACGAGAGACTCCGTCACCATCTTTTGCTCACATTGTACAGTTACAAGTTTCCCAAATATGCAGTGCTGGCTAAAATGGAAAATACAGCAAGGTAATCTCATAGTATATTTTGAACTAACATAGAAATTCATCATCATTCACTGCTGTTTTCAAGCCTTTTGACGTAACGTCTCACCTCATCTATCCATGTCTCTCCACCACTCTTCTTTCTTGATCTTGCTCCAATTTCTCCCTTTTCCCCATACACACGGTTATCTGTTCATCCCACCTCTTTCTTGGGTCTTCCCTGGGGTGTTCTACCCATGCATTTAATTTCCATAATTTGTTTGGAAATCCTCTCTCTTCTCATTCTCTATAGATGTCCATACCTCATCAGTCCAAACTCTTCAATGATCTCACTTAATTCTGTACTGCTGCTTGTTCCTGTACAACTTTGTATTAAATCTTGCCCCGGTTCGTCAACTTGCTCTCCATGAACCTTATGCCCATTATTTTATTTTTCCTACACCGCTCTTATCCACTCTCCACCATGTTTATACTGCAGATGTAACAATCAGCATGAAATCAGAGCAGTACTAACACATTACAAATATCACTGCTTAACCACAGTTGCTCATTGGTTACCATCAATAACTGCAATATCCCAACCATTCGACATAAAATTTGTCTACAGTGCTGCAGTGATGTTAGCTAGTTGAAAACACTGTTGACCATCCAACAGAACTCTACAGTCTGTTCACGGTAAAACGAGCACTTTTGAAAGCCCTGCTTTAGATCTACTTGTGTACACGTTGTGTGTTCTTCCGCCTTATGTAGAATAAACACTAGCATGGGCCTCATCACTTTATTGATGCGTTGGTCAAGTGAAACTGTGAAATTATTAGCAAAGTAAATATTTAACCAATCTGCTCATTTTTACACTTCGATGCATTAAAAAATACAGAAACAGAGAGAAATAATTTAAGTTATCACAAATGGCTATCTTAAACTTTATGTTCGATGTTAACATACATAACTACTTTCCCCTGCATCGTTACCAACTTAACTGGACACATGTCACTCATAGCGCCTATTAAAATAGATGCAGGTACGGGCACTGACACTTTTCTAAGGTTGATTTCAAAAGTGCTCACTTTATCGTGAACAGCCTTTACCAGTTTATCTTCTACTAGTTTCAGCGTAGTGTCAATTACAATACGAAGGAGTGTCAATTAAGGTATGAAGGTCGAAAGCTGTTGTCTGTTGTGAATTTCACATGTAGAGTGTTTACACATCATGTGGACATAAACAGTAGATGAAATAGTATTCAAGTGAATGTGCACCTCTTGAAAGCACTCAAAGTCAGTGGCTGACACTTTTATATTAAATGCCTAACCAAATTTTAATATCAAACAACCTGTATGCACAGGAGACTAAAACTGGATTGTATGATTTCTATGTTATATGTACTGACAAGTTCTAACAGCATTGCAGTAATGCTCAAATGAATAAAAAAAAACTTACACTAAACTATTGAAACACCGTATGCGTAACATTTTTAACAAACAGTGAAGACAATTATACTTCTTGGCAAACTTTTAATGTTGAGAGCCTTTAAAAAAAAATGTACGGCATAAACATTACGTCGCATTCTTGTCATCATGAAACTTTGTTTGCAATACAGTTAGGTAATATTTATACTCCAAATACGTGAAAAGTGTTCATCAAAATTAATAACCTTTTCCGTATACCATGTCGGATAGAAAAATTGCAAGGCAAGCAACAAAATGGTGTAGTGTCCAAAAGGCATTTTGTGCATAAATTTTTAAATCAGAAAATCAGAAAATCAAAAAACCATAAGCTTATACAAAGTTATTAGTAAAAAAATTTTTTCCTTAAAAAGTTAAAAATTAACTAATGCAGTGCTGTGTGAAACATACCTTAAAAGATATTGGTTAAAAAGTTAGCTTATTAATATTTGTTTATTTTACTAGTGTAAGTCTACACAATAGGATATTATCAACTTATAACCTAATGAGAACATAGTCAAATTTGTAATTTTCAGTAAACGTAACGAGATTTCAAAGTAAATTTCTCCTGATTTGTAGAGCCTTCCTGGACACTCCATTATTCAGTAGCTGCAAGATATGTTGAAGTCTTCTTGTTTCTTCTTTCTTCTCGGCACATATTTGGTGATCAGCTATATGTGGAAAATTTTTTTTACAGTAACTGTAGTCCCCCCACTCCTCCCCCCTCGCAAACCGCGAAATCTAATGCTTTGGGAGAAATGAACAGGATAGGAAACTTCCTGAACAGCAGGACAGAACTTTCTTCAATTTACGTATTGTTTTATCAAGGTTTTTCCAGATTTTATAAACCAATAGTGGAAATGTCACTTCAGATGCTATTTCCTTATGACTAAACTAATACAGCTAATTAATCTGAACACGTTTACGAGAATCTAAAATAATTCCCAACTCGTGATTTTCTGATGCTTATAGACCCTACTCTACAGTCAAACAGTTAGTCTTCCGGACATAATTATACTTTTCCATTTCACCATTACTGTAATGGTTATCATGGACAGTAATACAACTTTCGGCAACCCTTCTGAAATACACGCCTACATTTTTTTGCAATGCATGCTCCTTGGTTCATACAAATGTAAGGGCATTCAAAATGCTAACAAAGCTTGGAAAACTATAGTTAGGACTTACAAAGAAAGGCATGTACATGCAATGCGATTGAAGATGATCCTTGAATTTCACACAATCATTTAAATGAAGCTACAGTTTTGACAAGGTACGAGTTAAAATGAACAGCTGTGGATGCCAGATTTTCTCCACCATGTAAAGTTCTGAATCATCTTCAATGGTGTTGCTCAATACTGGATAACATTCTATAAAATGAAAGTTACAAGGACAGTTACTTATATGTTGTTGGAATCGCAGCAATAGCAAAACTACCATATTTACCAGAATGCAAGACAAGGATTTTTCCCTCCAGGCAAAGGTTAAAAATTTCTAAATCATCTTGCATTGGAAGTCTCATTAAAATACAACATTTTCGCAGGCATTTTCGCAACACTAGTTTCATTAGTGCAGTGGTACCTAAGTCAAACATCATTTAGCTATTAAATTTAACAAAAAAACTAATAAAAACAAATTTTATTGGCACAAATAAATACTGTACAAAAACTCAAAGTAGTCGCAGAACGAATAGCCAGTACACATTGAGATGACTCCCAAACTTTGTTTTGGGAAATAGACAACGCAAAGATGTGAAACCTGAGCGTGTTCTGTAGATCGATTACGGTAGTACACTTTCGCCACTATGCTAATGATTTTCTAGTGTCCAATAAGTTCTAATACCTTCATGGTTTTAATGTACGTAAGATAAATTATCACTTAAAAATAGGATACATGTTTTGTTGATGAAATTGGCCCAGGCCTAAATAATGGTTAGAATTGAAAAATGAGGAACATTTGAGTTTTTTTTTAAAAGAACTGTAGGACGTATCATGGCGTTAATTTTAAGCTCATGGTCATCAGATATGCCAAAGCAAATTAACAGTGCTGCTTCAAGACACTTCAGCATTTCCAAAGTGAATGTGCGATGGTGGCGTTCTTCAAAAGGAAAGTTGAAGAATGCAAACTCTACGACCAAATCATTCAACATGACTAAAGGAGGTTGTGTCAATGGAACTGACAAATTTAGAGGTGATCATGTTAATGAAAAACGCAAGGAAGGGTTTCTTACTACCATTGAGATCATCAAAATGAAGGCTCATGAAACAGCCGCCAAGGGCAGATTTCGAAGCCAGTACAGGTTGGTGTGTGCGAATGATGCAGTGTTCTGGGTAAGCTCTTGGTTGTAAAACATCTTTAGCTTGGAAACTGCTATGACGTTAATGAAAAAGTAATTGAATCACAGAGGCATGAAAAAGGTGTGACGAAGCAACATTCTTATCTTCTTTGTGACATTGGCAATGCAGATCAGACAACCTGTTTTCTTTGACATACCTACAAATACAACAGTGGCAGATAAAGGATCAAAAAATGTGTCGTTGCGAGAGGTAATAAAAAAAAACAGATTAGCAGTCATGCTGACTGCGTATCAGACGGAAGAAAACTTCCCCTGTGATACTCTTCCAAGCCAGTGTGCAGCTGGGGAAGGGCGAGACTTGAGTACTAGTGTAGCTGTCGAGAGGGGAAGGGCGAGTACTGAAAATCCAATACTATTAGTTGTCTGCACCATTTTCAGCAACTTCTAGACGCCAGCCCAGACACAGAAGCATCAGCACAGCAACGTGATTTAGTCAACACCGCGCCACAAATTATGGTCACTACGACACTTGACACCCGCACCCGAGCGTTTTATTTTATCCCGAAGGATAAAGAGAGTACATAAAAGAAGAGGGAAGGGAGACCTTGTATGGTTCACATATTTTCCGGACGCACACTTGGCTTGGTTGAGTAGCATGTCATTTTACATCGTAAAATACCACCAGAAGAAAAGTTACCAAAGGTACTTGTGTTTCGTTGTCGAGAGAAGAGGTGGATAACAAATGAGCTGGTAATCGATTGGGTGAAGATGGTGTAGAACGTGCCAGGTGCTCTTTTGAGGACACACGCCACAAGTCAAGAAAGAAAGTACTTGAATATGGGTGCACAGTCCTTGTCACACCTGGAGGAATGACATCCCAGCTTCAGCTGCTCGATGTGGCGGTAAACAAACCATTCAAGGACTGTTTGCCACAATTGTATACAGAATGGATTTCGACATCATGGAACAACAAACAGTAAAAGCCCGATATAACGCAGCTGTTGGCGGGCCATAACTAAGACCCATGTTATAGCTTTCCGCGCTAGCTATTCCGGGAGTGGCCGAGTACAGTAGCAAGAAAAAGCCAGTGTTCTAATGTGACGTGGCACCTATCTGTCAAACACAGGGCCGAGGCCATTGGCAATGTCAATCTTACATAAAGTAGAAGAATACACACAACGTGCATACAAGTAGAAAGCAGCGCTTTCGAAAGTGCTCATTTTATCATGAATAGCCTATAGTGGCAAGAATTGTCCCCCCCCCCCCCCTTTCCCCTGAAGTTTTATTTCAGAAGTACTCAATCGCAAGCCGGTTGAATAAAGATATGTGTATATACATATAAGGAGAAGATTTGATTTGTGTGAAGTGTTTTTATGTACTGCCGTCAAACATTTATCCCCCTGCTAACGGAACTTTATTTTTTTTTATCTGCATCACCGGACTTGACAGCACCCAAGCGAGAGAAACAGAAGAGAAACACACTGTGATGAAGGGTCACATGCATTCAAGCAAGAATAACAAAAAAATACTGCATTTTCCAGGCAAAGGAAGTACTTGTTCCACCAAGGACGGTGTTCGCTGTGAGTTGTTTATCATGCGGGTGTAAGAAGCCCCCGCCCCCCGCACAGTCAGAGCCGGGCCAGGTTGGAAGGAAGTGAGAATGAGAAAAGAATGCTCACGTCTAAAGGTCGAATGCACGCTTGCACTGCAGATGGGATCTATCAGTGCCTCGCATGCTGTGAAACATGTCACTTGCTTATCTTATTTACATTTTACAAAGGAAAACTAAAACCAAAAAAAAAAGCTAATTATTTGTAGCAAGCAAAGAATGACGGCTTTTCTGCATTAAGCCTAGTCCACAATAACTCGTCAGCTGGATTCTTTTTTCCGAAAATCTGAAAACATTCCTTATAGCCGGTATATATAAATTATAATCAAAGTGTCTAAACCATAATTATAATGATTATGTAGAGCTATACCCACGTAGGAGATTAATTATAGACCTGTAAATGACTTTGAAGCATGAATTTTGAGGCACGCCTCAAATTTCGTATTTTTTTTTTTTTTTTTTTTTCAAAAATAGGAAAACATACAGCACAGCACGTATATATGCATTATAATCAAAGTGTCTACATCATAATTATAATAAATACATAGAGCTATACCCCGTACGAGATTGGCGGCGGCGAGACAGCTGCTGCCGCTGCAGTCACAGGTCAGGTCCAATTCGTAACAGCAGCCCGGTATTGGGAACACATGCTGATTAATGTGATTCACGTCAATGTGTTGAATTTATATGAAATTTAAGTGGCGTGTTGGCCTCTGCACTGTTATGATGCCCGGCAATGTTTACGGGAATTTAAAAATTCTGTGCGGTCTACTTGAAATATTAATTATCTCAAATCTTTCATCAAAACTTCTGAGGTGGCATATACACGCACACGGCCTTACTCACCAATATGGTAATATAAGAACACATTTATTTGCATATACGGAGAAACATACAATATTGGCTGTAAAGAATCAGTAAAATAGATCTCTGCACTGAAAGGAGGGAGAACCCACGCCCGCTCCCTCCTACTCGCCCAACGTCCCCGACTCACGACCAACCGCCCACAGACCACAGGCTTACCTGACTGCACACTTTCCACTTATTTATTTCTCAGGTCGGGGGACATAAATTGCCACGCGGTATAACAGAATCCGCGGTATTCCGGGCTTTCATTGTATCGTCAAATGCCATTATACGTTTTTTCTTGTATAATTTTTCTAGTTTAATGAAATTTTTTCGTGGAGCTTTCAAAACAAAAAGAAAATGTACACATAAATTAGCCCTATTTCTTGTGAAGTCTAAAACGTGTTTTCTAACCAATATTATACTTTCTTGTCATTAAAGTTACAAATATAAACCTCGTCTTGCATTCAAGTTAATATGGTAAATTACTGTACAACAATCACTTAAAATTAAAGCTCGTCTTTTCCCAGTTCTGATCTGAAATGGAATATTTTTTTGAGGAGGTAAAATTACACTCGTCTTATCTAGTGTGGTAACCATTCTCAATAACAGGAGAACTTAAGTCCATTTCAGCATTTAAAAGTTTTAAATATTAGGAGATCCCCTAAGTAGTTTCAATGAGGTTTAAGTCAGTATCTGGTGTATGTATAGGTTATTAATTTCTTTGCTACATGCAAATAATTTTGTTCATTTTGGAATTAGCCTACATTTATGATTTTCTTCATTTATAGTTAAATGTGTACAGCCTCCAAAAACCTGTTTAAGGCCCATGCACACAATTTGAAAATGGGAGGTGTGCCAATAGGGACAAAGCTATACAGTATCTACTTTGCCTTAAGTTCCACGATGAACATAATTTCCTGGAAAAATTCAGTTATTAAAAAAAAATATTAATTAAAATATATATATATATGACAACCTAACAGCATCACTCTATGCGATAATTAGATCTGAGATTGGCACAGTTTGCTAATATATTTAAAATTCTGTTCAGTTTTGTTTCATTTCTTGCAATTTCATGGCGAGTTTAACCCCATAAACCCTTCCAGTGTGCACTGCCCTGCAGTGCCATGTTTTTCCCTTCATACTGCTATCACAATGTCCAAATAACGTTATGTGTTCTGTTAAATGTTCCTTCTTTGTATATGCCCATTTCCACGAGCCGATGACACCAATCTTCATACAAATAGTATTCTCTGCAATCTGTACTTTCCAGGCTCATATGGTAGTGTACTGAGTTTATCCTCTTCCTCTATGGCTGAAATTCCATGACAGTAACTGTGAACATTTGCTTCGCTGGTGACATTTTATTTTCCGTAAACTGGGGCACAGACATCAAGCTCAGAGTGTAAACTACTTAATTTGCCTCGAATCGCTTCCTTTCTATAAATAATTCCCATTAAGCGTAATTTTTTTTTAGCCTTCCAAGGATGAAAATGTTCTTCCTAAAATAAATTACCTCTGAACGTACTTTTTTCGTCGCAGTGCAGTTCAAGATTTTTCAAAAATTAAGTAAATGTAACTCATGCACAGGAAATTATTCATATTTTGGGCAAAGGTTTCTTAACGAACAAGTTTGTAAACAAACTTCAACTGTCACTTCAAAAGATGGGAACAGAACATCAATTCACAAATACTAAGAGATGTTAAATTTCAAACTAGGATGCCAAATTTCGAGGACTCTTTACAATTTGGCAAACTGTGATGGCAGTCAATAATAAATACAAACAGGATAATTTTTAGTAACCATTTTATAATACTAAATTACGTGTTAAGTCCTTTTTCAGTGTAACTGCCTTATCACTCGCTAAGTTCTCACTGCAATGCCTTCACAAACAAACTGGTCATTTCACAAGGTATAGTCATGGTGATAAGCAACTACCAGAACTCCTTTAATTAAAAATAAATCTATTTAAAAGGTGTAATTATCTCATAGCAGTGACGGTTCAATATCCACAGTTGATTTAAACTAATATGTGTTGCTGAATATCCATTTTTTTTAGTGTAGCATACAAAACTGCAAAGCACAGTACAGTCTATTTTCAATATTGCAGGTCTCCATAAAGCTTGATGTGTGAAATTTTAAAGGAAAGACAGTTTACGTGTTATACTCGCCTCACACATTTGCTTGTATCATGCTTCTTAGCTGCTGTGTCCACTTCGCAATTGCAATATTTACTGAACATACACAATTATGTACATTGATCTATTGATTCACTTTGCAGCTATCTTATAATCACTTAATGTCCACAAAATTTTGATTTTAGATTTATTGAGACATTTTATATATCTTCCTAGCCTCAAGCTAATTCTTGCATCCATTAATTAAATTCCAAAGAGAATGACACCGTCAACTTATCTGCTTCTTGAACTTTGCACATTTTCTTCAAATAATGCCAATGAGTAGTCATCCTTTATGCATGTTCTAAGTCATAATTTATCAGGCTTGAACTAACCCTGTGAAATTTTTTCCATTGGAAAAAAAAACCTTCTTAGACTACTCAACGTTAAGGCTTTGGGTCTTCTGAAATAATTTTGAAAAACTATTTAAAATTTTAAAAGAATAAGTATGGAACAACTGTAGCCTATATAAAAATAACAATAAACATTAGGAAACATTTTACAATAATTTTACATTATAACAAAGGTAAGTAAGAATTAGAAGCATTCACAAAAGGGAAAAAGTCACTGTGTTAATTATTTTATTTGAAACACATTTACCAACATAATTTTAGTTCCAACAAATGCAAAGCAATCTTCAAAACCTTATAGCAACTGCATTATTACATTGCAACAATTTACTTTATGAATCATTTCCGACAATACACAATGCCACAGACATTAAATTAAAGAGATGACAAAGTTACAATAGCCTACATAAAAGTTTTCCAATTTTTGACTGCGCCAGCCATGGCACTCCCAGAACTTTCATTTTTCCTTAATTTAATCAAAACTCTTGTTTTTTAATGGACAGTTCTTGTTTTTTAATGGGCAGTTTTGTGCACACAGGATAGCATAATATTTGTTATCGTCTAACAGTTTACCAAAGCTCTAACACATAAAGTATACATTGTTATTTGTCTACTTATTCAATACAGAATTATCATCTTGTGAAACATTGTTCAACACCTTGCCAAAAAATCAATTTGTTTTCATAGTTAAGGTGAAAGACACAATAAAACAAAAGTAAATTTAATATTCTGGGAGAATCTATTCCACTTGTCTTGTAAACAAACTACCTGATTGAAATAATGGAGTAACTAAAATGTTTTTATTTTGCTTACTTTTTTAGGGGTATGCAAATAATGTTATCCCATCTGAAAAAGATATAAAGTGAATCCTAATAGTTTGGAATAATTATAGAATACTTGTTTTTATTAAACTTTATAATTTGACAAATTAAATACTGAGTTCCAATCTCCTAGACAATTAAGATTATTACTTTTTCAAAAATCATCCAATGAATCAGATCTCGCTTCAATAAAATGATTAAAAACAAAAAAGTAACACAGATGTTAACAGAAACAACTTAACAACACACACAACATTTTTAAGTACAATTCTTACACAGAAAAACTAATACAATACTAAAAAAAATCTACTACTATATGATACAATATTCAATGCCATTGGTTTCATTGCATGCAAATGTATAGTGCAAAAACACTAATATTTATGGGGCCTCAACTAAAAATTGAAAGAGACTAACAGGCACCACCAACTGCAGGGCACAGTTTTTCAAAATCCACAAAAGTTTCCTGTACATATTTGAATATGTGATGATCACATATTGTTTAATGTGATGAAATTTGAAGACAAAATTTAAACACATTCTCCAATGAGGAAAAATACATCGAGAAACAAGTAAATGCTAGACAATCATCAATCTAGAAAGAAGTGTTATACGCTTCCTGCACACATATTATCTTTGCATGCTAATAAAAAATAATGCAGAGGCAATTTGACAAATTCTATTCGACTTGCATCCTTAAATAAGCATGTCCATAGTTTCATTTCAAGTGTCCATATTAGTGGCAACTATTTGTTTTGTGCAACTTTCTCATATTCTTGCTTTTAAAGGTAATAAAAAATGTCAGTCAAATTCATATTCATGAAGATATCAATAAAAATCATATTCAATACATTGTACATGTGTTCACAACACAAAATCTAGTCAACAACTATTGTCATTACATGTTTAGGTATGTAGGTATTATAAAGGAAACTATGTAGCAATTCACAATTTCACTTAATAATGTCAGTGTTCAAGAGTTTCTTTTTCATAGTACTTTCTCATCACGTTAAGTTTTAAGTGGATATATCTCGTATGTTGAACATACGTTTACATCTGTTGAAGAGATGTATATTGTCTTTCAGGATTAAAACCATTTCATAATAACTAGATTTTGTAATAACAAATTTAAAAGCTACAGTGTAGGTTCACTTAACACAAATGACACCAGGTAAATACAAATGGATTAAAATATTGATTACTACAAAACACAAGTACAAATTCAGTACTCAAAATCACAAATTCAGGATCTGCGAACACTTTTTATAGCTTTTTATACTAACAGTGAAATTAAGTCATGAAAAATCAATTGCCAATGTGCAACAATGAAACAATTTACAATACAGTTTGCGAACTGAAATTTGTAGATTCCACACAACACTCAAAAATATTTCACAGTTAACACAAAAACAGTTTAATCCGTACCTCATTAAATAATAAAATTCCATCAATTGTATTACAAAAAGTTTGACATAAAGCACACTTTCCAAACTAAACAATTTTTTGACATGATCTCCAAAATAACTTTTTTGCCCATCAAGACATCCTCAAATATCTGCTCCTCATCCAAAAAATGTTTTATTAGGAAATTAATTTTTATTAAAAAATTTAAATGCCACTAGGAGTGATACATAATATCTTAACAACATTATGAGGCATAAAAAGCTGCTATAGAGCTTACTGGTCAATATGACGTTCACAAAATGCTAATACATGAACCTTGATAATTCTAGCCTGTTATAAATGACAATTTCTTGAATATTTTTGACAGAATTATTCTGCATTACATTAATGATACTGGTATTTAATTTCTTGAAAATTCTTTCAACTGACTACTGTTTATAATGAAAGTGTTTACAGCACCAAAACATGTTTGCTTGTCTAGATACCTAAAAAAACTGTAAAAGCAATTGCTAAATGTCTTACTGTTGATACTAACACATTCAAATTTAATTAATCAACCAAAATAAGTGCAAAAATGACTAAAAACTAATATAACTACACTATTACAACAGTACAATGCTCTGAATGCATAAAATATACTCCACCGCCAAAGAAAGATATAAGTACAAAAGAGCAACACCAACAAAGGAGAAATTTTTCCCCCCATTTTGCATTCTTATAAACTTTTCTTCAAATTAAACCTAGCGAACTACTCCATAATGCTCCATCCGTAATAAATGTACAGATACAGGTAAATAAAATACCTATTCACAAAAGGAGAGTATAAAAGAAAGTAGGTAACTGATACTTCACGATAATCAAACAGAAGGCACAATGAGTCCAATCTTTAAAATGTCCACATACAAAAGAAAAAAAGCCTTCTTTAGCACTGCATTGGAACAATCTTCAAAATGTCCAAACATAAAACCATTTTAACTGCCATTATTTAGCAAATGCACAGCAAAAAAATCTTTAAAATGTCGACACACAAAAGAAAAACGCAATACTGTTAACAATGCACTGTCATTATTTCACATTGCGCACCAACCACTCTTTAAAATGTCCATACACAAAAATACCTGCAATTACCTATCAATGCATTGTCATTATTTAGCATACAGCAACCAATATTTAAAATGTCCACAAACAAAGAAATCTGCAATTACTTAGCAATGCACAGCATCTAAAGCTAAAAGGTCTTCAAAATCAGGAACAGAACCCTAAAAAAAAGCCAAGTTACCACAAAAAGATAACAAATTAGATAATAAAAAATTTTAAAAAACTCTTTTGAGTTAAGTAGGTATCTATTAAATATCCATCTACATACAGAACATTCATAATAGATTCTGATGAGTATCTTTCATTGTAGTGTGTATGAAAGAACACCTAAAAGTTCCTAGTGGTAGTTCAGTGTGTAAAGGAATAGCGTAATTTTCATCAAAAACACCACAGTCTGGAACACTTTGTAATAAACCCCTGGGGGCTGAAATTTGGTGGGAAACATGCAAAATATCGATAATAATAGGCCAAACATCTCATTTTTTTTTTTAGTTCAAACCAAAAAAATATAGCCAAAAGCATTAGATTTTGTCCTCAAAGCAAGAGTTTTTGGCCACTAGTCAGCCTATATTTGCGGAGACTTAGAAATTGTCTGTTTGCTCAGAAATTTTAAATGTATAAAATAGATTCATAAAGCCGGCCCTACACAATACTTCATTTCTGCTACCTTCTGTTATACCCATCGACACAACAAAAAGCATAAGAAATTTTCTATAGAAGAGAAGAAAGAATGCTTCAGTTCATACCCACATGTTACCTAAAATGTTTACAGGAAACTGTAAATGGCAGGTACCTAAAACAACTCACAAATGGTAGACAGTATGCAGTTGGCTGGGGTACAAATGTAATCAAATCTTATCTGTAGGCCTTTTGCACTGCATCCAAAAATTACTATTAATGTATTAATGTACCCAGTTAATGGTTAACACTGTTGGGTGGCATATAAAAGTTAAATAAATAAATACATACATAAATAATAAATAAAAACGATAAAGTAACAGCACTGCTTGTGTATGGAAAACAAGATATTCACATATTCTGTATAACCGAAATATGTCGGGCATTAACATATTAGCAAATTATTTAAATATTTTTCTCCAACAAGCACAATAATCAATCTTCTGCATTCCATAATTATACAGTCTACATTTAGAAGGCCGAAGAAGATTAAAATATCACAATATTTATAATTAAGACTTTGTATGTGTCAGTTAAAATGACTTATGCTACACAGCTTAAATTATCTACTACTTTGAAACCAATAAATTTGATTATCAATCACAACCAGTAGACTGCACTGTGAAATTAAATTACTTGAGAATTACTGCTCTTAGATAAACTGATTCCAGAAATAAATGTTTTTCTAACAAGAACATAGTTATAAACAGCAAAAAGCAATTGAAAAAACTTTGTTAAATGACAGAATTTTAAAACTAAAACCGAAAACTAGTAGCACAGAACAACACATCCCCCCACTGAGCTACACGCAGATTCTTCTGGCAGTCTTTGAAATAAGGTAGGCATATACAGTTATTACATTTTTTTTAAGTTGTGCTTATTGTTTTATTATGACTGTGTTGGATTATCTGAAATATTTCCCATTACTTATGCTTAAGTTTCTTTTTGTATAATAATATGTTTTAAGGAACTCGTAATCTTTTCATAAACAGATATAAACAGCTTGTGATTGTTACTCGGAAATCCAGCAACTTGTATGTCACGGCTTCGAAGGTATAACAGAAATATAGGAAATGTTCTATTTCATATTTTGACATGCCCATTGGGTACAAAAACAGTTATACCCTGAGCCAGACCTCACTGGAGGGGGCCAAATTGAAGCTTACACTGATACACTAACTGAAAATGGGTATGAAAACTGCTACGGAAGTGGGTGTCGTGTAGGGCCGGATTATGTAACTAGAAGGTAAAATAGGAATGGCACCAGATGTTGGCTCATGAAAAATACAAGCTCAGAAATATACCACCTTATCTACAATGCAAATAAATAGTTTTAAGTTATCAGTAATGAAAGTACTGCCGCTCCATAAACGTGATGCGTACACGTTACCCTACATCATCCATAGTCACAATTTTGAACGGTATAGTGCGCACCAGTTATCTGCGAGCGTGAGCTACATCACACGGAAAGATGATGTCGCTGACAATTCTTGGAAGCCAACAGACAAAATGCCAGAGGTGGGGGTGTAAATGCCAGAGGTGGGGGTGTAACCAAGCAGATTCAAGTCTGCAACATTACGGCAAGAATAACAGAAAACATCACTTTTCGCTCATACTCATTAACGTTTTCAACGCAAGGCGCTACTGTTGATGAGAGTTCACCACTATGTCTCCGTTCATTATTAAAACAACGCAAATTTACTATTACTTTAAAGAAACTCCGAACTTTGAAAAGTTATTTATCTTTGGCAGTGCTGAACTTATTGCAGGCGTTAATATTTTTCTGCCAGGTAGAAAGAAGAATTCCACGCTGTATTCTCAAGTTAACTTCTCCTCCGCACAACCCTCTAAGCAGTGGCCTATACGATGGCTATTTGTAACTTGTGACCTTTGTCCAGGCTCACAGATAAGTGGCATGCAGTATATTACAACTTCTACTTATCACTGCAGATATATCCTCTGCCTTCCACTGTTTTTCTGTTTTCTCCCCACCCCCTTCTCACAACCGCCTTATAAAGTCAGTACCTGCATATAGTAGAGCAACATTTATTACAGCGATGATCTCACTTGAGCCTCTACATGCAACTCAAACTTCAAAAGATGATTGAAAAATTTTGATTATTACAAGTTAACAATTTATATTTCTTTGTGGGCTGTCACTATTAATGTTTCTCTGCTACTTCATTAAATGCTTCTCAAAACCATATAGCCGATACAAAAGAGGTGATGGAATAATTGAACCTTTGTGCATGTTATCTACCAGCGCAAATATAATTTTCACATGAAGTGGGAACCCCAAAGGTAAAGACATTAAGTGGAAAACTGTGGTGGAAAATGTAAAAAGGTATAAAGGGTGGGAAATGTAAAACACCAGGGAAAAAACATATTTGGAAAAGTATATAAAAAAAAAAAGTTAACCAGAGCAAAGGCAGGGTCCCAGTTCTTTACGAGGAGAGATCAGTAAACTTCATGGAATCTGTCAATAAATTATTAAGATGGTAATAATTGTAGGTAAACTATATGATTTAATTGTGACCATAACAGGAGCTTACGCACAGAGGCGCCAGTAGCTGTAAAGGATGAATACTGTGAATATTGGAATGGAATAATGGAATTGTTAACCACAAACTTTCTCATTTTGGAATAATGATCAGATATGAAGACAGAATGAGTGAGGGAACTATTGAGGACAAAATATAAAATGCTCATGGAAGATGGCTAATGGGTGTGCGTCAGTGTCGAGAAAATGCTATTCTAGACAGCTCACAAAAAAAATGGCCTCAAAGTTAACATGGTCAAGACAGAACGTTAAGTCAATGAAGGAACAGAATTTACAAAGTTATTCAGAAGCCACTAAATATACATCACAGTTTTAACTATTCAATAAACAATAAGGTATTGTTATTAAATTATTTTTAATTAGGTAGTAGTAATAGAAGTGGATCACATGAGATGCAAAGATAATGAGCTATTGTGGGATTTTTAACATACAATACTATCGGATGAGAGCTTACCGAGGCAGAAAGTATGCCTGAACATAGTCGAGATAATTGAACTGGGAAAGAGTGAGTGTGTAACCAGACATCAACATGTTAGATACGAGTGGCAGGTAGTGACTTTTGTTACAGGATGCTGTACGCAATATGAGTGTTTTAGATAACATTTGCTAGAGATGGGATATGGTTCCATTTTCAATTTCTACTAACAAAAAACGCAACTTCCAACTTTGTTTACCCTCCACATGTATTTACAGTTTTATAATACTTAACATTAGTTATAAAAACAGAAACAAAAATTAATGTAATAATAATTAAACTGCATATTATATACGGAGCATATTACAAATTATAAGAAAACTCCTGTTTCCCAAAACAATTTCATCCACTTTCCAAGGAAAAATTGAGGACTGGAGTACCCAAATAAAAGGACTGCTTAACCTGCCAAAGTAACGCAGCAGGGTGACTCACTTGCGAGTTCAGTTCATCACTAGTTGCTCCCATTTATGGAAATAAATACTAGATAGCAGCACTATGCGTGTACAGTACGGGAGATACGAAAACTCTTGTTTCTCGAACCGGAAACAAGAAACTCAGATTTAAATGTGTTTAAAGTTAAGGTGAAAACTATAAAGGGTCAAACACTTCCATGTATACGATAAGCACTGCTTACCTTGCACCTATGGAAAACGTAAACAGCACTGTTAGATATTATAAGTTATTGTTTTAGAAAGAATTAATTTATGTGAAAATATGGTCAAGTGCATCAGGAGACAAACTTTGCATTATTAGTGGTCAGGTACATGGGATGGATCACAAAAATGGCCAGAAATGATCATGAATCAGTCACCGACTAGTCACGGCAGTAGGAAGTTCAAAGATGCAGGTAGATGGGATTACAAGGTGGCCACCTACTGGTAAACTATGATTGATTGTTGGTCTTTTCGTAAATCCCCCCCTGGTCAAACACAAAAATTCTAGTTGTTCATTATAACAGTTTTTCTAAATAGTCTCACAGGAAAAACTTGAAGAGAAAACACACACCACATCATCCAGAAAGCACAAAGACTCTTCAGTTCTCAAAACAAATTTCTTGCACTTCAAATTACTGCCATTGTTAATTAGTATGAAATGTACTTTAATGCACAGCCTGTATGCCAATAATTAACTATTTTTAAAACATAAGTCCTAAAATGGATGACCAAACAAGAAAATGGTAATTTTCAATGGCAATAGTTGAATGAAAAGTGCCTCATTCATCACTTATTTTTGTGTTTCAAAGAATTAAAAGTAGAATATAACCAGTAAATATGTGTAAATAAAAATTGCCTGCAATAATAACAATTTTTTTAAAGTGACATTTGTACCTAGTTAAGTAAGCTATGTATCTAGTTATAAGTAATTAAAACAAACACTTCAGATTTAAGTCCATATTTGAAATTTAATATCATCCATTAAGGAAAATTCTTTCTTATAAATCAGGGAAGCAGCTTTAATTTGCTTGAGTTACATTAATAGTTAACTGTGATTTGGCTTAAAGTGCGCACACATCCTTATACACGGAAAGCAGCCAAATTTTAAATTGATTAATTTGGTACGCGTAGGTTCTAAGTTCAGTTGTACTGTCAACATTTAGTGAAAATATGGGGGAGGTTATTACGTGTGTATATGATTATATACCTACATGTGCACAGACATGTGTATTGTCTATTTCATAAAGCAGGGTAGATTGTAACAATGTGACAACCCTACACAGTATGTAATTAATAAAAGATCTGATCTACAAAGTATTGTATCAGCTGATGAGTTGTTGCAAGACATATATTATTATGTCAGTAATATCAATTAAAACTTAAATTATACTTATAGCATGTATGGTTTAAAAACCATTTTTAAAGTACCTAATATAAAATTGTTTTGGGTTTTAGCAAATTGGCTTTAAAAATGTTAGCAATTATGTTGGAGCATGCGGACACTGTGAAACAAATCCTGCCTGGTGAACACCATTGTGCATGTGATCTCTCTCGTCACGTTTATGAGAGTGCCTCACTGATGTCAGAATATTTTATCTGTAGCCCAGTTAATTACTTTTGTGTTTCCATTCTTCATTGAGCACAGTTGGTCATAGGTGTCTTTTCAATGTGTTATCTTGAGTGAAATGTAATATTATCGGCATGTGTCAACTGCAATTTGGGCTGCCATTTTCTGATAACCGCCATTAAGTACCAACAGCTAGAAACATATTTGTTACAAAATGTAAGTTTGTTTGGTTTTAGGAAGCTGGTTAAATGTAGACTTCTGAATGATTCTGCAAATAAATTATTTCATTTCAGTGACAAACTAATGTGATTTTAATGATGCAATCATCCAAGATGTTAAGACTGTGGTTATGAATTACAAACGGTGAGTTAGGGAGTTTTGTTATTTTGAAAATCTAGATTACCTACTGTGTGTCTATTGCTTGCATCGGTAAAGCAGTGACTTAATTCACTGCATTTTCTTCTTTAGTTTAAATTAAAACTTACAAAGTTATAATAATTTTAATGTTATTTCCAAATGTGCAAAATTTTCTGTTCCTTCAAAAAGAGTTTTCAATTCAGAATGACATTGTCTCGTGAGAACTGTAAAACAATGCGGACTCATAAAAAAAAACCACCCCGACCATCCCACTCTTTACTTTTCTAAAACTGCCGAAATGTACCCCACTTACATGAAATGGACAATAAGAAAGTATATAGGCCTACACATGACAAAACGCTTTGAAAAAAAATTATGAAAAGAATGCCAATCAATATTCTGACTAAAAACACAACCATCTTTGCTTACTATGCCACAGCAATGCTCTCAACTCAGAATGAAAGGTTTTTATACATATGCCTAGAATTATTATGTAGTAACAAGTGGCAGCAACAAGGGAGCAGTAGGGATACGATTCTTAGGCACATTAACTGTCTGTCATGTCACCTTTGTGTGCAATGCATCCAACCACCATGAAATCATAATTTTTTTTTTTTTTTTTTAAAGGTATGGGACTCATTCAATAAATGGCGCTCAGGACAATGTGCACCTCCAGGAGGGCCAGCAATGAACTTCAAATTTTCCTGTCACAAGTTTAACAAGTAATGGTACTTGGCACGCGCGCCAGACTCGCCCCAAGTGCTCCCTTGCGGTTCACTCTTCCTCATACTCACTTGGCCAAACTGCTGGCCCATGTCCTGTCGCTCCTGCATGGCCACGACGCTGGCGGTGGCGGTGGCGGTGGCAGTGGCCGCCGCCACCATGGCGGCGGCGCTGAGCGCGGACGGCGGCGGGTGGTACTGCTGGGTGGGCCCGCCGGCCGCCTCCTGGCCGGCGCCGCCCCCCGCCACCGTCCCCTGCGCTCCGCCGGGGGTGGCGCCGCCGCCGCCGCCCGCGACGCCACTCATGCCGCCCCCGGCCGCGGCGGCAGCAGCAGCCTGGGGCGGGCCATAGCCGCCGCCGCCACCTCCGGCCGCCCCCGGCGCGACGACGCCCCTGCAGCAGACACACCAACACTGGCCGTGGGAACGGCTGTGGGCCACCACCCCTGCTCTCCCACACTCCGCGCCAGCCGCGGCGCTGCACACACGGGAACGAACACACACCCCTACATCACACACCTCGTCGTGCACACGCCGAGCCTTAGTCTTACACCCTCCACCGACAATCAGACACGCCGAGGATGTTTCCACATTGCACGCTCTACACACGTGCCCATGTGTATTCATTACCCTACAATACAAGTCATGTAGATGAAGAGTCTGTAACATGTAGATACTGGGGGTAGATTATTTTCTAAACATTTACTCGGTTGCCAATACATATCAAATGCACTGAGGTTTGTATTTATATTGATTCAAAATATACTAATAGTAATAATAATAATGCTAGTACATATCAAATGCACTGAGGGTTGTATTTATATTGATTCAAAATATACTAATAATAATAATAATTCTTAAAATGTATTAATGTTACAATAGCTTTGAGTGCCCCCAAAAAGTCCACTATGGACTTAATAGGCAACGCAATTAAAGAGACACTATCAAAAATACACAAACATGAATGCTGGCTCTTAAACATATAAGATTATCGGAAACCTATTATAATTCTACACACCAATAAATACCTATTACAATAGCAATAATGACAATAATCCCAATAATACTGTATAATTCAATACAGGCTCACCAGTTGCTTACTGTGACAGTGGAAGACAATGACTGGGTATGCAGTTTGTGGCATATGTATCACTGGCTCCGGGTTCTACATGTGGGGCAACCACAAAGTAACATAAACGTATGAGTTGTTGATTTATAGTTTGTTCAAAAATGAATTGTGAATTGTCTCTGATATCAAATAATAAATGCTGTAAATACATAAAAATATCAGGGCTGATCAAAAATTTAACCACTTTAAGAAGGGGAGGTGGGGAGATGTTAAGCACCTGTAATGTGGTCGGATCAGAAATGGAAAACAGAGTGAGACGAGAAATTCCTTTCATTTATGTATTTTTGACACCTTAATGCAAAAGAAAGCAGAATTTCGTTCAAGACTCCTTGCTTGGACAAAAAAAAGGTCATATCTTTCATGTGCTGGACGAAATCCATCCCATTCCAAAAAGTCTACATTTGTGGCTAGGGAAGTTAAAATATCTTGGGAGAGAGCACAGTAGGCATGCACAAATTTTTGAAGCAAAGTAAAGACTATATACCTTGCCAAATAATGCAATAAAAATATGTTGAGCAGTGATTTGGCTACAATATATAACTTAGGTAAGGATACGCCAGTAGATCTTGTTTTTTTAATTGGCTACTGATCGACACATTTGGGGGGTGCACTAATTCGGCTCATCTGTCGATCAACGTCGTGATTCGCCTACATGTAAGTCATGTAAAAAAAAAATATTTGCAGCTCTAGCACCATGCAAAAATAGTAAGTACGAGCTTTTGTTTTAAAAGAACATACTGCCATTACATTTTGGCGGTGCATCACTGTCAACTGAAACGCGAAAAACTGCACTGGAGGTTCCAGTTTTTAGTGTGAAAAACGAGTGAGTTCTGTCAAAAAATTTCACGAAATATAAACGACTTTGTACGATCACGTTAAATAAAGAATTTCACAACAATCACAACACGACATTGGCATTGGAAGTTACTCCCCATCATTTTTTTTTTTTGGAAGGTGATGGTATAACTTCCTTGAGGCGCGCGTCCCTGTGGAAGATGGGCGCGATGCGAGGCGATGTTCGCAGGTCCGCTAGTACACGCGGGCGCACCATATCATTGTGTAACGGTAACAATCTCCAGTCACTGACCTTCTCTAATTGCTCTCTCCGCTCCGCCATGCCACGTCGATGGGTACTTATAGGCTGTTCACGATAAAGTGGCCACTTTTGACGGCCCTCTCTCAGCATTAGATGTTAACTTTCGAGTGCGGTGGAATATACACAAATAGACACACTGTGTTTATTACTTACATTGCAATATCTATTTTAATAAGTGCGTAAAGGATTTTTTAAAAAATGGCTGAAAGGAAAAAGTAACTACGGCCTCAAAAGTGCTCACATTACCGTGAACAGCCTATGCCTGCGCCGAGGCCTACAGCGGTCGTGTTCCGAGGTTCGGAGGAGCGGGAGCGATAAGGGCGACACTTCCGCGCACGCCAAGCGCGCCATCGCCGCTACGCGTCGGTCAAATGAAACTGTGAAATTATTATAAAAGTAAATACTTAACTAATTTGCTCATTTTTACACTACACAGTATTAGAAAATACAGTTTGGCGTTGCAACTCAAGACACAATCGTCTACATTCAAAATTCAAATACACCACTCGATTGCCAAATGATCAACGAATATGTTGCGTTGAGTGACGACTGTAGTATAACTTTTGACTAGGAGAAGCTACGGCGCTCGCTTAAGTTTCAATCCACGGCTTCCGTCAAAATTAATCGATTGCGTGTATAAAAACATTTGTGTGGCGTGGTTATGGTGAAATTGTACGAGTTTGCCATTTCTAAATCCATATCGGCGGGTTGGGGGTACCTGTTTTTCCTAGAAAAATTTTCACAACTATCGTCGCGCCAACCTAACAACGGACTTGACTCCTCCTACCCAAGTGATTGAGAGAGGCAGAAAGACTTGCAAAGCACCAACCACAGACAGCTGGCAGGCGGGCAGCAGGCACTCCCTCCCACCTGCCAGACCACCCTCGTCCAAGTGTTTCCTCTCCCGGGGAGAAATGGCCCGACACTGGCAGAGCTCCCAGGTCCTAAGTTATTCTGGCGACCAGATTTTGAAGAAAAAAAAAAAAGGGGGGGACACTCAGGCGCGTCGCGCAGAACCTATAATTTTATTATAGATGGTTGTTTATCGCGGAAGTTGACTGTCGGCTAGGATTCAACATACTGTACACATGTCCGACGGTTTTCTTTCCTTATCGGCTGTCATGCATTTATGAAGAAACTACCCCTTTTCACTCGACCAGTGAGGATTCTGTTACTATAAGGCAGAACGTTTAAGATTGGTCTGTGAACAACTTAGCGGAGTCAAAACTTTATTCATCCAATCATGAAAAAGAATAAATTTGTTGGAGTGTTATAGAAGATACGTCGGCTCGAAATATTTTCGCGATTTTCCACCATCTCTCAACTGTACAATATTTATATTTAATTTAAAACAATTCATAAATCTTATCATCATTACAGTCACTGTCAAACTAATTAATATACAGGATGTTGCAAAATAGCATGTCAGTACTTTAGGGGAACATTCCTCACATCTGGAGGATGAAAAAATGTTATACGACCATAGGTCCGAAAACACGTTTCTTTACTACAGCTCGTAATACACAAAGGTTCAGTGTATGGCCCGCGAGCTGGATCATGTTATTGTGGAATTCCACAGCAGCGTTCGTTTGCATGATAGACGGCACCTAACACTACGACACTACACCTAGAGCACTGAAAGGAAATGTTCAAAAAGCTCGCCATCAAAAGGAACACATCAACCCACCACATTGCATAGGCACCCAGATGCGTTGGTGAATACCTGGAAAAGTCCCGATTGTTTGGCAACCCGCAAAAAATTCGGTTACGGAGGATGTCCACATCGTCCATTCTGGTTGCATACATAAGTGACTTTAAATTTCCCCACACATAAAAGTTTAGTGGATTCATATTAGGGCTCTTCGGGGGTTGGTATGGGGTTGCCAATTACAGCTGCGATGGCATTCCATGGTAATATGATCCAGCCCGCGGGCTGTACGTTATGTATTACGGGCTGTAGTAAAGAAACGAAGCGTTTGCGGACCTATGCTCATATAACATTTTTCCATCCCCCAGAAGTGAGAAATGTGCCCACAAAGTATGAGATGCAATATTGAAACAGACTGTATATACGGTAACCGGGTAGTCACTTTACACATAGATACAAAAACATCTTATTAAATCCTTGCATACGAAATATTATTTACATTTCACCACTGAATGTTCAACTCCTCGACTTCGCGACAGAAATGAAGTGTTTCAGCCGCCGGTTATCACCGAGACGCTACTCCCTCAGAAACGGGGGGAAGTACAAGCCCTTATGAGGTCTCTCGTCCTCCCATTAGTACATCATGTATCAAGCCCACGTTAGGGACAGCCCATCCACGCCTGGATGTTGGTCATATCGATATACTGCGACAAGTCCAGCAGTCTGTTTTGTTTTAAGGCCCCCTGTGTAGCGCCACGGGACCTGGTAAAGGCTGTTCACGGTAAAATGAGCACTTTTCAAAGCCCTGCTGAAGATCTACTTGTATACACGTTGTGTGTTATTCCGCCTTATGTAAAATTAACACTGCCATGGGTATCGTCACTTTATTCATGCGCCGGTCGAGGAAATGTAAAATTATTATTAAGTAAATATTGTACAAATCTGCTCATTTGGACACTTCCATGCATAAAAAAATACAGAAAGCGAGAGAAATACTTTCAGTTATCACAAGTGGTTACCTAACACTTTTTGTTCGGCGTTAATATATGGAACTACTTTCCTCTTCAACATTACCAACTTACTGGACAGATGTCACTCATTGCGCCCGTTAAAATGTGTGCAGCTAGGGGCAGTGAAATTTTTAGAAGTTTGATTTCAAAAGTGTTCACTTAATAGCGAACAGCCTTTACCCATAACTGTTTCCTCTTCATACCTGCCGGCGGGGGTGGAGGAGGGGGGGAATGGTTCCTAAAAACCCGGAGATTTGAAATGCAGAGCTTGTTGAGAACCGTTACGAGATCCTGTGCGCTTCGTGTCGGGTTTTTGTTTTACGTAAGCGGAGTCCAAGTCGAAAGGTTGTAGTTGCGTCGAAGTAGGTCGAGGAGGCATGGCCTGCGAAAAAAAAAGAATTGCGTTAGAGTGTTTCATAGACCGAAATTTTGCTATTATACAATGAATCGCGGAACACCTCCGCAGGCTTATGGACACAACAAACCAAGCTGAACAAAGCTTTCATGTAGAGGATAAAAGTGACGCCAACGCTGGGGAACTATTTGCGCACCATGTCTCGGAAAACATTACAAACTCGGGAACTATTTGCGCACCATCTCTCGGAAAACATTACAACTGATTCCGAAAGAAAAACAAACGAATGATGTGAGTGTGCACGCGAAACTGCACACAGAAAAAAATGTATCGTGAAACTGGGAAATCATTAACGAAAAAGAGAATTTTTGCGCCCCGTTAAAAGATTTGTCGAGGCAACGGGACCAGTCACTAAAAAAGGGGCAAGCCCGTTGGAATCGGAACGTCTGGGCACCCTAAAGCCGGATTCACATGTACGCCGATCACGACAAACAGAAAAAGCAAGCTGATTTTCTATGTAGCCTTTTTGGTGTTGAATTCGTAATTCCTAAAGCCCAGATTCTAAAACACATTACAGATAACACACTAGATTATGTCTTTCTACTCTTATTTATTAATTATATACGTGAGATTTATTTACCAAATGATTTTCAAGAGATTATAATTTTATTTTTGCATCCAAAAATATTTTACACTTTAGCGCTACCTTTCGGTTCATTTTCAAACTACGTTTATTTAATACAATGTTGAATAAAATTAATGTTTACATTCACGTATCTAATTATAAATACGTACATTGAACTGAACTATTCTATACATTTGCATCTATACACGTCGATTATACAAGACATTAGTAGTAATGTGAACCAGTTGACTTCTGGGAAATATGGGCGAAGTCTGCTCTTTCCGCGAGCAGATAATATCGGCGTGAGCTCAACTTTTCTGCCCGACTCACGCGGAAACAGAGGGGCGGCTTTCAACGTGATCGGCGTACATGTGAATCCGGCTTAACCCGTTCAGTCCCGAAATAATTTGCTAGCTCAAAAGTTGGAATCGCTTAATATTTTGATACGTGCTGTACTTTGACCTAACGTGCCTCTTGCAGCCAATGAACAACGTCCCCCGTGTTTGTGGAACTCAGTATTGACCCCAAAAGACATACTCTCAGAGAATCGGCCACTGGTTCCTTGTGTACAGTTGCGACCGTAAATATTGTACTTCATGTGCAACATGCCCTCGATCATGGACATGAGGGCTGGACAGGTTAAGACTAGCTGTACTACAAACCATAGACTAAAGATGAGGTAGACTGAGCTCACTGGCTGCGCACAACCAATCTCCGTCCCCAAACAGCGAACTGCGTTTCTGCCAACACGCCTAGCGAAAACAGCACGGTTTGGATTTTAGGTTAGAAAACTGACTTGTATACGAGTGCTTACATGTGTATTTTAAGCTTCCTCTAACCAATTTGTAAAGCAATTTGATTAAATTCAAATTGGTAGATTTATTTTATTAATAAAGTAGTGAGTGTCATTTAAAATTTAAGATATAAACAAACACGTTCATCACTGTTGACCACGTGACTTTTGACAGTTGTGTAGGATCGGGGTAGGCCATGTTGGGTACATGCGCAGAAGAAGAATAAGCGGCCTACCTCATCTTTAGTCTGTACCACTTAGTTCGGATCTACTTTCATGATTGGATGATTTTGTCAGGCGTCTTAGGTGTATGCCAGCGAATTACGTTCACTACCTGAACGTGGTGGGGGTATCGGAGTTACCTTCATTTTTATTGGCCCTCTCCGGAAAGCTGTGGTAGAATACTAAAAGTCTTTCCGGCACGTAAACATCTGCGCGAAAACAGGTTATCCTATTGATGAGGCATTGCTGCAACTTCACACACCGCTGATTTATTATAACTCACTGATTTACTTACCTATCAGTCTCAGAAATTTTTGGATTATGAAATAAACTAACCACAAACTTCTGACATTACACAATATACACTGCAGGTTTTCGTATACCTACAGAAACTACTTTAACAAAAATTAACTATATATTTTGTCACGAAAATCACTCAATACTACCTACATTCGGAAAAGCTGACCCTCTGCCAATTATTTAATTATGGAGGTTTTGATACAAAATTCCCACTTTACACCCCCCCCCCCCCCCCAATTCACATCATCAAAGTTGCGAGTGAGTGAAGACACGTCTGGGAAGTTCCTCAATATCGAGGTCTTGAGAGCCGATGAGGATGAAGCGAGCGCCGAGAAAACCCACCGATCAGCAGCACCGTCCGGAATAATACGGGACCGAACCCGCCGGGAATAGAGCCCACGGTTCGCCTGGGTGGGATGCAAGCAGTCAAACCACTACACCCCCCCTCACTTTTTTTTTAACCAACAAGCCGTGAGGTGTTACCGCCAAGAACAGTTATATGTAAAGAGCGGAAAAAATTCGTTGGTCAATGACCTGACTATGGTACACTTCACAGTCGTCTGTAACCTGCACTCTAGCCACAACAAAAGCCTATTTTTTACCTTGGTCGGGTCCCAGCGTGGTGAAACTGCCGCTTATGTCGCAGGAAAATGTAGCCCTGGGGATAATCGAAACCAGAATCGATTATAAGTGCAAAGTTAATTTTTGAAAAATAATATTGGAATGAAGACAGTTACACTAAGTTCTGATATTTCTTGTGCACTAAAAAAAGTAACTTGATTAATTTTATTACATATACTACACATTTCATTCTCTTCTCTTTTTAAATATTTGCCTAATTTTTTTTGACATGATTTGTACAGAAAAGTGTCATGGCGCTGCTCTAGCATACGTAAAGATCTTTTATTAATATGTAGATGATGTTTTTAATTAAGTTTGCCAATTATTCTTTATTATTTTTGAATAGCAGTCTGCAGTAAACATTCAACAACAGATGCGCGTACTGCGTGTTCGTTCGTGTTGAACGTTGTTAAACATTCAACAACAGATGCGCGTACTGCGTGTTCGTTCGTGTTGAACGTTGTTAAACATTCAACAACAGATGCGCGTACTTCGTGTTCGTTCGTGTTGACGTTGTATCCAAATCTCTACTAAATGGAATGTACTGAATGATTTCGCCGAATAATCGATTATGGTAAATATGAAGAATAAATTAATCGATGGTACGAAATAATCGGGTTGCCCCATTACTAGAAAAATTACGCCACTGGCCAGCAACATGCCGCCTGGAATGCCGTTCGCCAATCAGAGCCAGGTATAGGCTGTTCACGGTAAAATGAGCACTTTTGAAAGCCCTGCTGGGTACATACTTGTATACACGTTTTTATATTCTTTCGCCTTATGCAAAATTAACATTGCCATGGGCCTCATCACTTAATTCATGCGGCGGTCAAATGAAACTGTGAAAATATTAAGAAAATGAATGCTTTACGAATCTGCTCCTTTTTACCTTTCGATGCATTAACAAAAAACAGAAAGCGAAGGAAATAATTTATCACTAATGGTCACCTAACACTACTTATTCGAAGGAATTACTTTCTATTGTTCGCACAAGAACTCTGCAAACAAAAAGGAGCTACACCTCGGCGTTTCCCCTCGACGTATCGATCACAGAGCAAGTAAGGAGACAAGAGCAGACACTTCAATGTTGTACTTCAATGTCAAAGTATTTTTCAGCGGTGGTGGGTGGGTGGTAGGTGCCTGGATTAATACCAACAGCAGACACGCGTTACGAAAAATAATCACCTAGTTTAATAAAACAAAATAATAGTTTTTAATGATTTTGTGATAAACACGCTTCATTGAAGTCATTAATAATCATGATGTGTTCAATGTTTAATAGATATTTACAAAGAAGAAAATTTTATTGTTTTTTTTTGTAGGCTTACCGGGTAGCATTTACAGCATGTTTACAGCTTGCATTATTCTTGAGAGGTTCTAGAACGTTTTAGAATTGCTTAATTAGATCCTACTCGACTAACACCATTTAGTTGCCGAATGCTGTTTTCGGCAATAATTAAATACATACCTGTGCTGTTTGTGTTAGCTCCGTCTTTAAAATATTTACGTTAGCTCCAACTGTGACCAACAGAATAGAATAAATCTTGCACAAGCAGTGCAAAAACCGATTAAATATTTCTAATCGTTTTAGTAAGTAACTAAATTAGCACCTGAAATATATGCATATTAAATCAGTACGTTTGAGATACAAAACAGTTTTGACACAAAACCGATCTGTACCATAAAATCATTCATTCTAGTGGTAAAATGTCTATGTTGGTGTTTCCACACGCACAAACTTTAAACAACGCGATTGTACGGCCTGTCTAGTGTCTCCCCCCCCCCCCCTGGTATCGATCACGTCTGAAACCAGTAAGGGCGCAATTCCCATGCGCGAGCACACTGACCAACCAGACTGGAAAAAGGAAGGGGACAGTTGAAGGTAGAAGGGAGGGTTTACACAATCGATAACTGGCCTCCCAAACGTCACCCCAACAACTGGCGTCGGTTGAACAGATGTCAACCCACTGCAGCTGCCAGCCATTCTCTGTATGGGTTCCGTTTCTATCACCGCGTCCCTTGGCGAGGTTGCCCATAATACTCAGCTCGACCTCTTGGACTAACCGTGGCAACGTCTGGGGATGAGCTTAAAGCTTCTCCACACAACAGAAAACTTTAGCATTTGACTTTACGTTTCCTTTCCTCTGACGAAACCACCAATACACATACAATTGAGAAAGCCAGAGTTTAGACAATTGAACATCGGTTCTGCGAGCTTCGTAAAAACGTGTATCTTGTTATGTAAATAATTTTTATATTATCCACGAATACATTTTACTTACCTTTTTTTTTTAAAAAAAATAGACTTAAAAATTAATATCAAAAGATTATTTCAAAACTAAAACCCATTCGTTTACTTTATTGAAATACCTAAATTCATTTATTTCCTGTTAACATGATATTTTTTTGCCATTTATTTAATTTGAAGACGAGCTTTGTGTAATATACCGAGGTTAAAATCGCCCTACGATAAGATAACGTACTTTTCACATAATCTCTGTTCGATTCTCGGCAAAATGGCTGCTTGACTTTGACTTTAAATTTCAACTTTTCGAAATCGTATAGTCAAGAGTGCTTCTCAAGCGACGCCGGCAAAGCCATTTGTAAGTATGTATCTGCGTTACTACACATCGAAGCGATGCTGATGTGTTAGAATATATTAGCTCTGCCAAAAATAGAATCTCCTCTCCCCATCCTCTGCAACGCACGGCTCCCACGGAGGACCAAAGCTCACAGCGGAAGGAGACAACAAAGCCGCGGTCGAGCGTGGGAACAGCAGGGCCGCCAACACTTGGGAACTACAATCCTACCGCTTGATGAAAAATAGTGAACTAAAGTCCGCTCACGATAAAGAGAGCACTTTTGAAATCAACCTTATAAAAAGTCGCTATCCCTACCCGTATATATTTTAACGGACGAACTGAATGACGTGCGTCCAGTTAAGTTGGTAACGATGAATGGAAAGTAGTTCCATACCCTATCGTCCAATAAAAAGTGTCAGGTAACCATTTGTGATAATGGTAATTATTATTTTTTACTTTATGTATTTTTAATGCATCGAAGTATAAGAATGGGCAGATCTGGAAATCATTTTCTTTTGTAATAGTTTCAGTTGCACTTGATCGACGCATGAATATAGACGAGGCACGTGACAATGTTAATTTTGCATAAGGCGGAAGAATACACAATGTGCATATAAGTAGATCCTTAAGCATGGTTTTTAAAGGTGATCATTTTACAGTGAGCAGCCTATATGAAATTTCTTGGTACTTTTTTTCCTGAATCGTCTGAAAATATGGGCAGCATTATTTTATTCTCTCTCCGCAGTCTTCATCATCATTAATACTGGCGTGCCTCAATTACAGTTCCCCTGTTATTTTGGAGAATCGTTTACAGGTACTTTCAATCGCTTTTAAACGGCGTTGTTTCTTATGCAGTGGATTCTGGTGATAAGGTCCGCCTTTCAAACTCTTAATTGCAGTTCCTCAGCCCCGTTAAACTTCGTGGAATTTGGCACGCACCTCCTACTTCCACTATTTTACCTTTAAATTATCATTGCCGGAGACAATTTTAAAAATATCAGCCCCTCCCGAAAGAGCATTCTGGCTACGTCACTGCGACTTGGGAGTCCAATGACAAAGAAAAAGTTTATAAAATTCAAACTGGCAACTGTACGGCGTCATTGTGGTGTGTGGTAGCTCTACTGGAGACGGGTCGCTCAACCAACGAGCCTTTACAATTGGCTGAAAGTGGCCTTGAGAATTGCAACACATCTTGTCGGCCAATGGTAGAAGTCAAACGAGATTACAGCATCTTGGAGTTGAGCCTGCAGCTAAAAAATTACGCGAATTTTCCAGGTCCCTAGCACATGCAAGATTTTCATTGTTAACACCTGCAGAATACAACTTCATTTCATCTATCTCTGACAGGAATGAAATAAGTGGTTTGTAGTTCCCAAAACTGTAATGGAAACCTTGAGCGGCCAGACGTGGATAGTAAACTATTGGCTGCATCACGAGAAGTTCAGCGCCGTCACAAAATTAGAAAGCATAGGCTGGCAGTACCGATAAAGGGACTTGAAGAAGAATAACGGTGGCAGGCTCTAACAGTAAACGCTAGAAAGAGACGGAGTGAGAAGAGAGGAAAAACAAGCGTTTGTCGGGAATGTGGCCGGTGGCAATATGTCGCCCTAGTCGAAAACTTCTACAAAACAGGGCCAGCAGAACTGTTAGCAGGGACTTCAAACAAGCAGGGAAAAGATGAAAGTAGGGGTAGTAAAGAATAGAAAGGGGGGGAGGGTGTTGCAGGGCGCAGGAATAGCTCCCTCCCCCCCCCAAGACCACAGGCACTGGGGAAAACCACAAATGAATACCTGGGATTGTGAGAACAAATTCACTACCTGTTACTCAAGGTCGTCAAGTCTTCCCATCAACGATGAGACCGTGAAATTATATTCTATCATGGGATGAGCAACTGGATGTAGCAATACCTGGGCGGCTGAAGGGTGCCCGAAAATAATTGTGCTTGTCTAAAATTTCCCGTGTTTTACAATGCTCCATTCAATTGGTGTGTAAATGCGGGAATCTATCAAGATGCTAAGATAATTTATATTACAGGCCCCATCACTTTATTCATGCATTGGTCAAGTGAAACTGTGAAATAATTAGAAAAGTAAATATTTTATAAATCTGCTCAATTTTATACTTTGATGCATTAAAAAAAACAGAAAGCTAAAGAAATAATTTAAGTTATAAATGGTGACCTGACACTTTTTATTTGATGTTAAGATACGGAACTACTTTCCCTCCATTGTAACCAACTTTACTGGGTGCATGTCACCCAGTGCAGTAATTTTTTTCTAAGGTCTATTTCAAAAGTGCTCACTTTATCTTGAACTGCCTTTAAAAACCAGTAACTGTTTAAATGTACTGCAAAGTTATTGGTTTTCGAAATTGACAACTCTGACTACATGGAACAGTTCCAGCAATCCCGGATACATCTTAGGCCGTGTATCAAGTGGCCCCGTGCTCTTGCCCTCGCAAGCACGTCATTATGACATCACAGAGAATGTGCTCCATCGCACTCTCTGACCATGCCCCATATTTGTTTACATTATTTCCATGTTTGAATACAGTTATAGCGGCTTTCTGAGCCAAAACCTTGTTGCACTTTACCTGCAAGTAACTGTTTTAAAAAAACGAAATAATAACTCACCTATATCTGACAAAGTCCCTTTTTTTGTCACTACTGCAACATGACTGTAATATGAAAAAGAAAAATAATAGTATTCTATGCACTAATAATTATTCTGGTAGTGTTAAAATTATTTGTGAATTATTTTGAACACATATGTTATATACATTAGCTACGATTACAATTTTAGCTTAACATGATTTCCCGCCTTTCGGCATCAGCTGTCTGCATGACGTACCAGAGAGAAATGAGAGTGGATGTCTCAATTGCACAGAGTGAGAACGTGAGAGAGCAAGCGTGAAGCAGTGCTCTTGCCAGGTATTCTTTGAATTGAGATACAACTTTAGCTGAATTCACAACCTCCACGTAACATACATGACGTACAAAAGTTGAAAGTTGCGCTACTCTGTTCGTTTTTCCACATATGTACGTACACTATTATAAGTACGTAAGCATGCCAAGTGGAGGTAGTGAATCCAGCGCAACGACCTTTCATGTGGAGAGTCTTCATATGGACAACAGTTAACTTGCTGCACCTATAAATACCCTGCCTTCTTTATGCTTTTTGTGCATACTTCCGCTCCCGAGTAAAAATTATAACATGTGGACCTAATAGCCACGATTCATGTGACACTGGTTAATTGAGCATTTATTAAAGTCTTGCTTGGGATATACTTCTTCAGCCATTTCAAATCCTTCGGCCATGTGTAAATTCACATTGCCATGTCCCAAATCACTTTATTTGTGCATCGAAGTCTGTGAACTTATTAGGCGAGTTCTACAAAGCACGGATGCATAATAAAATGGGCACAGAACACGTAAACGGAACAAGCTGGTAAATCAGGATATGCAACTTCCGGAAGAAATAATATTAAAAAAATACCTGTTCAAACTTTATAAAATACCTACACACATCACACATCACTTATAAATATTCATAAACCACCATGGATAAATAACATCTAACCAAATACTTTATTCCTATTGACTACAAGGATTCACGGACATGGATAAGTTGGGAGTTAAACAAGCTTTCTTACGTTCTCCTGCAAGTTTCCATGTAACTCATTCGTGCCATTGGAGAGTGGAGATTGAAAACAGGAGTCTAGACTGTGTTACATTGTCTGCTTCCATGATACGTATCCGCATACATGTTATTGTATAAGAGGCCTTAGGTGCTAATTCTTACTGTTTAGTGTACAAAATAAGCATAAAATGAATGAAATAAAATTCTATGTCCATGAATCTCACCATTACAATTTTAATAAGTCCAAGACAAAGAACTCTTTTTCATACTTTACTGCATACTTGACATATTTTCAGACCCATTAGCAACTGGCATTTTATTGTAGCAGGAGGTGGACAACAGAGCATAGAAGTTTGGGAGTCAGGTATAGGCCAAATGCATCACAGATTTTTAGTATCTCAAAGTCTTTTGATAGTTGTAATAAATAACTGATCTTCCGGAGAAACTTAGTCTTTTGATAGTTGTAATGAATAACTTAACTTTCTGAAAACTGACAAATTACGTTTTTTTTTTTTTTAAGTGTTACTTATTGCAACAAATACAAAGAAATACATTGGAAATCCAGGAGGCAGTAGGTGTTTAAGCAAATAAATCTAAAACCATGCCAATATTATCATCTATCTGTTATAGGCTACCTATTTTGTAAGCAAGAAATAGTTTGGTGCAAATACTATACCATAAAATGAACTGTGTGAAGTAGGAAGATTATACAATATGGTATACCAGGCACAGAACATCTTGGCCACACGACAGGTTTAACGGCCCAAAGATGGGCACACCCCCCATCCTCCCGCACTACTTCTTAACTCAGATGAGTAAGACAGTGCACCGCACTTTCTCCTCTTGCCTTCGTGCCTCATTTCTTAATTTGGTTATGCTCCGACAATAGGCTGCTATTCAGCGATCAAGAAGTTCTGTGTCTGATATAACAAGTTATTACCAACCTCGTGGTCAAAACAAACTCTTATAAACCCTAAAAAAAACAAATGGTGTCTCAACCACGTCAGTTACTAGTCCAACTGACATATCCTTCAGTTTGTTCTTTTTTCCTTCAAACAGCCCTTCTGGCAGCAGAAGAGCAAATTATAAACATTATGAAAAAAAAGGATGGTTCAAAATTACTAAATAAAAGAAAATTGATTGCCTCTGAATCACATTTTATCTCAAGTTATTGCTCGAATGTTACGACATGAGATGTGTGTGTAACACCAAACCATATCTACATTCTTTTACTCATGGAAATTTTCTAGTCTTTTCTAACAATCAATTTCAAACAAAAAAAAAAACCGAAAGCCAACATAAGCGTTTACAAGTCCATTTCTTGGCCTGTTTGCTTCAGTGTAATATTGTTAACGTGTACAAAAGGGAATTTTTTTCTCTGCACGCGAGTTACTTTGCCCTAGTTAACCTTCCCGACCTCTGTGACCTTATAAAACTTTAAAATGTACTCTCGTAGTAGTTCTTTCCTCAAAAGAGTTCCTCAAGATCAATTTTTTTTTTTTCTTCACTTCACCACAAGGTCAACTGGGTTAGGACTACCTATTTTCTGAAAAGAATCTATGCATACGTACAGGTCAACACAAAATTTAACACCAGTACCAGAAACACCACACGAGTTGATTCTTAATTTTTATAGGCTATTTACGGTAAAGTGAGCACTTTTGAAAGCCCTCACATTTGGAATTTGTCAATAAATATATTTTATTGCAGTCATAGATGTTTAACTTTCAAGTGCGATGGAATGACTGTATTATTACTTACATGACAATATTTACTTTAAAATGTAGTTAAGGATTTTAAAAAAATGGCCGTAAAGAGAAAGTAACTTGGGCCTCAAAAGTGCTCACTTTACCGTGAACAGCTGTTTTTTCATATCAGAACCTAAATTAAATCTACCATCTAAACAAATTTTCCATGATTACACTGCAAATCTTCAGGTGGTGTAAGTAGATCTAATAATGTAAACCAGAACTACTTCTCCAGCTACTGCGTTTGGCATAACGTCTCTTGTTAATTTTCCAGAGCATTCAACCCTTATCTGTGGAAAATGCCAGACTCTCCGCTATTGGATAATAAAATAATCCAATATCACTGTATAGACTAAGTAACAGCAGTAAGTAATTAATTACCCAACAAAATTACTGAAAAGGCAAATTCTACACTATATCTAACTCACTTGCACACACATGTACAAATGTAAATTTACTTTCACGTGCACAAATAGTAAAAAAAATCACTACTACAGATAGAAGTTTGTCACAAAACATAGTTATCACAATACAAAATACACACCTTTGGAAACATCCTCAGAATGACTTCACATAATACACTACACATTCAATATGCATCCAAGTAATACAATAAATACTGCACATGCATTATAACAAAAAAATTTTTTTAAATTTTTGGCTTATATCACGCACATTTTAAAAACCATACAAATATTTCCAAAAAAATGTTTTCATCGCTACGTACAATTTTTGTGCAAATTTTATCAATGGGCATAAAGTTTCAATCTGTCAATACAAAAGATCACAGTATCCAATGAGGCAAAATGTTTCTGTTATTCATGACTTATGAGTTGTCATTGAGCATACTTTAAAAAATATAACCAAGATACAAATCTCAAAGTTACTACTAATTTAAAGGTATTAAGTCAATGTTTCGTGAATATTTGAATTACCTATTATATATGAAAATATTGTATCAGTCATAACTCAGCGAATTCAGTTTGTTCGAATACCTACATTTTCATCACTAAATAATACAAGTAAACAGCAATACTTGAAATACTACTTAAGTGATAATTTGCTAACTAATAAAGCTACAATTATTTTAAAAGCCATCACCAGTCACACTACATGAACTCTAAACAAAAAAATTGTCTCATTCATTAAACATAAAACATGACTTTCAAAGCTGCAATGACACAATAAGTATGGTTACAGGACACAAGGCACACTCATCTGTGGACCAATAAATTTGTTTCCCCATCATCCGAGGGTTGGAACAACTTTCAAATAACACCCACCTGCTTTAAGTTATCCTGAGATTACAGGACTGCAAAGTTTGTTAATTATGAACAAGTTGTTCTAAATTTATGAAATGATGGGTCTATTATCGCAAATAATTCCATACACACTCGCACTTCCGTAATTTGAATTTAGAATTTTGTAAGGTTCAGTCAGAACACCACAACATTCAAGTGTCTAGCACGCCATACTACTATTATTTTTTTATTCTGAAATAAAAATCCACGAAGTTTTAAAATAAATAGAATTTATTCCCAAAAGTTGTTAGAGGAGCGTTTAGAATTTAAAATAAACAATATAAAACAAAAATGATGTGTAATTGTTATTTAAAAAATTGTCTCGTGAGAAAATACCTATTTCATTAATATTTCAGCAACTTTCTTTGTGAAATAATTATTGATACATTTCTTTATTCCATTAACCTTGCCTATATGCAAATTGTAATGTTTCAAACAGGCAGAACTAATATGGCAGTAGTTTGGTCATTTTTATTTAGTAATATGTCAGCTCGAAGTTGACAAAATGCAAATTACAAAAATATGCCATAGATTTTGTAGACAAAACAGGTTACATGAAAGATAACTTAACAAAAAGTGCCAGTTGGGGTGTAGTCTTAGTTTAAATCATCAATCAAAATCCTTTTGTGGACTGGTTTAAAATTTACTTATTTAGTATTTACGTATAAAAGCAATATATTTGATACGAATACCCAAAAGAAAGTATTTGGCCTTTTCCAGCCGTCAATACAAGAGCAATCACACACTGAGTGTAGACATCACCAAGCACAATCTGGCAGACCTTGCATGACTACAAAATTATGTTCAGCAAATCATCCCCAATATGTCCAATTTTGGGGTGGGGGGGGGGTGGAGTTTCCAGCAATGCCTTAACCAGACCCAAGTCTAGAAGAGAGAACTTTTCAAGGATGATAAGGATAGACTACCTTTTCCTCATCAGCCATTAATTTATTTCACTGCTCGTGCAACTTAGGCCTAACTCTAATAGTAAGATCAGGGCTTCCGCTTACTCACAATTTACGCATAACTAAGCACTTTTCAGGTCAGCCTGACTCGCATCATTAAAACCAGCGAGTCAAATTTTACTCTCTATTTTGTTAGTTTCAGGCTGATAGTCATTAACTGCATCAAATCACACATGAGTTTTTCAGGGGGTGCGAAATCGCAAAATAAACAGTTTATAGCGAAAAATGACATACCTTGCAAAAAACAACACAAAACACAAGAAATATACGAAAAAAATAAATTTCCATTGTGAATCTTAATGTTTACGGCGCGAAATGAATAAATTGTTTCAATATATAGTCGGGATCGAAAAGACAGCACAATCAATGTATCGAATATACACCGCTGAAGCAATATCGCCAACGAGCATCTACTCGTTCGGAAATAAATCGATCTCTGTGACTTTCTAAAATAAACTTAATTTTGTTTACATTTAGTCCCTTTTCACTTTCGTCGCATAATCAATGTAATCTCATAGGTAATATACAAATGTGATACAATAGAAAAATTACCAAACCCTTATCTCAAAAATGGTAACAAAATTTTCCATTGCCACTAGGTGCTGGCCGCACGTTTATGTGACAAAGGCACATAGTACGCTTCATAGATTCGTATATTTATGATATTACGAAATATTTTATTTTTTTGGTGACTTTTTTATGTAAACATGTATCTGGCGTAGTTTTATTTTTGTTTTCACCCATTAATATATTAGTTAAGATTCAGTTTATTATATTGGTAGGGCGGGAAACTTTAGTTTACCACATCTATTGTCTTTCGCGAGACGAGGTTGTTTTGCGCACCTCTTACAAGAAAGTAACAATTAGAACTGCTGTGTTTTGAAGATGCAGTGGAGAATTTTGCTCATACAGAAGTAACATTCAAATTACTATAGTTCAAAAGTATACAAATAGTCTTGCAGTTACCACAAACATGTCAAACCTTTCCACTGATGATTCTGCTGTATTCACACTTTTATAATACATATTGAAATGTATTTTATTTAATATTCAACTAGAAGAAAAGCATTAAAAAAATCAAATTATTTTTTAATAAAATTCAGTAATCTCTTTCTGACTTGCAATTTCTTTGGCTCGACTCATAACTTCCAAACCAGCAAGTCAAATTTACTCTAAAAATTTCTGGCCTAGAATAAACTCTGTAAGATGATTAAATTATGTACACATAATTTGCTCACTTACACCTGCTCAATATCCAGTGTACAGCCATTAATTTTTTTGTGTCATCCCACATTTTATCATGTCAGTTCTTGTGGGGAAACACCCGAAGCTTTGAACCCATGCCTACACTTTTAAGCCAAGTCTACCTCAACTCACCCAATGAGCATAAAGACTTGCAGCACCATTGGCTCGTCATCGCGTCAGTTGGGCAGTTTTGTGCTTACAAAGGTAGCTGTATTTCCGAAATAAACTGATCTCGGTGACTTTCTAAAATAAACTAATTTTGTTTACATTTTGTCCTTCACTTTTCATCGCATAATTAATGTAACCTCGTTGGTAATATACAAATGTGATAAATAGAAAAATTACAGAACACTTACCTAAAAAATGGTAACAAAATTTTCCATTGCCACTAGGTGCTGGCCGCATGTTTTAAGTGACAAAGGCACATAGTATGTCCATAGATATCTACGGTATTACCAAATGTTTTATTTTTTGGTGGGTTTTTATGTAAACTTTTTTTAAAGTTATCCAGGATATGTGAGGATGACTTGTATCTGGCACCCTTTTATTTTTGTTTTGACTCATGAATATATTAGTTAAAATTCTCTTTATTATATTGGTGGGGCGGGAAACTTTAGTTTATCACATTTATCATCATTCGCATGATGAGGTTGTTTTGCGCCTCTTCTTACGAGAAAGTAGCAATTAGAACTGTTCATTGTTTTGATGATGCAGTGGAAAATTTTTCTTGTACGGAAGTAACATTCAAATTACTATAATTCAAATTGACAGTAACAGATGCAGTTACCACAAACGTGTCAAACATTTTCACTGATGATTGTGCTGTATTCACACTTTTATAATACATATTAAAATGTATTTTATTTAATATTCAACTAGAACAAATGCATTTAAGAGATCAAATTATTTTCTAATAAAATTTAGTAAGCTCTCTGTGACTCACAATTTTTTGACTCGATTCATAATTTTTAAACCAGCGAGTCAAATTTACTCGAAAAATTTTGGGCCTTGAGGAAGCTCTGAATGTACTACTGTAATAAATTGGTTTTATCTGTGAAAATGTTCATAGTGGTACAAACAGTAAACATGCAATTATCCATAGCCAGAAAATTAATTATTTTTAATCAACATGCACTCTATTGGCAATAACAAATTTGAATAACGATGTTTTGCTTCGTACTCTATTTTCCTGATGCACATTAGAGTGCTACATTGATGGGCATATGTACAGTGCTTGTTTTTGAAGTACCATAACTTTAGCATGAAAAAGACCAGTCTTAAATCATTGTATTTTCATTCCCTTCCTTCAGCAATGCATAAACAAATGAAATGACAAACTGCAATGTATGAATTTACATCCAGTCATTTTCGGAAACGACAGAAAATATACGACTGTCAATAGCCGATACAATGAATATCTAGACTAACTGCAACAAATTTTTTTACGTAACCAAATAATCCAATATTGTAAACATAAAATAATAATATAACAGTTTTTCTAAAATTTAATGTGTAAAAGGTGGCAAATATTCTTTCTTAGTGAACATTACTTCATAACTGGTTTATTGACTAGGTTCCACTTTATATAACTAACAACGTATTTGTTCCACATTAATTTAGTGGCACCACAAAGATATTTACAGTGTTTAACTGTGAGTAACTTTTTACAGCAAGTCACTCTTTAGACAAATACTATTCCACCTTATCAATGATGCGTATACATTCTTCACAATAAATTATCTGTCTTATTCTGGAGCTTACATATTCAAACAATACCTGCACATATAGACACATTTCGAAAAATGAATGAAACAATTTTTTTACATGCACGTTTTATGTGCTCCAACCACACCACTGCCTTAACTTTGCCACTAATATAGCCACATAATAATAATAATAATAATAATAATAATAATAATAATAGCTGGTGGCCACTTCAAACATATGCAGCATATGAAAGAGGAACAATGCAAGCAAAATTTTTAACGTATAGCCTACCAAACCCATTCCAATAAAAGACAAATGAATTTCAATACCAACATTAGTATTTCCAAACCTTGCTGATGAATAGCTACAAAGTTCTGTAATCATTAAAATATTGGCACAAAATGTAACAACAGTCTCCACAAGGTACAAGAATAAGAATGTGGCTGCCATGTGGTGTAACTCTCTGAAACCTGTGAATGTTCGGCTTCTGTAAATAAAACAAGCGTTACAATTTTTGGAAAGTATTTTCCCCCGGATTTTTAGTAAGAAACCACGAAAATTAATCGTGTGTTCAAATATTAACTAACAAATGTGACACAAAATGGGATAGATGAGGGTGAGAGTAGTTCGAAATGGAGCAGCATCAGAATGAAAGCGCAGAGGAAATAGCTGATCCCTGAGAAAACCTGCTAACCAGTGGCATCATCTGGCACAATTCCCACATGCGAAAATCCGGAGCAACTGGATCAGCAATTGAATCCAGTTTGCCGTGGCGGGAGATGAGTGGTCTCACAGACACACCACTGTGGCCCCTGACAACGAAGAGTGAATCAGCATATGGGTCTGTATGAAAGTGAAAAAAGTAATTGATCCTTGACAAACCATCACAATAAGAACTAAAATCCAGACCTGCAGATATGTTTTGAAAATTTTATAGAACACTGTGGTAAGCAATATAAGGATCTGGTAGGTGGACAAATGTATTACATTTCTAGTTGGCAAGAATAACAATTGATGAGAAAAGACTTGTAGGAACAGTATCATCAAGAAGATATTTTAAAAAGGAGACGGAAAACATAAGTACTCAAAGGGTAGTACTCGTGGACACGCACACACACACAAAAGTAAGACTAACACAATTTCCACACAAATACCCTGTCGCAACATTTTGATGCTAGCCACCCTGCAGAACATGGGAGGACCCGTGCCATTTCGGTTTTGTAACAAAACTTTTGACTCCTGGTATCTGCAGGTTCGCAAAGCTCACACAATACTGCATATAACAGTGACCATACCTAACTTAAAAACTGTTGTAAGGTCATAATGTCATTTTCTGAAACATGAAATTAATTTAGGTATTTCAGGTAGTTAGGGGCCTATAGATTTTTCTTAACCTGTACAAAATTATGGGAAAAAAAGTTATACTATTTATTATATCTACCTTTTCATAATGCCAAACCCAAAAAAACTTTTATTTCTCTACAGTTATAAGAATGTCATGTAAACAGAAAAAAAATACTGCTCAGTAAATGATGGTTTAGTTGACAACAGCTCAAGCAGCAATGTGGCAGGAGCACTTTGCAATTAGACAATAAATAGCTTACCCTTGTGGGGTCGCCTGGCGGTACGCCCCCGGGAAGGGAGAGCCCTGCTTGGCTGTGGGGCCTTGTTGGCCGTAGCCCGGCCCACCGCCTGTTGCCACACTGCCCCCGTGGGGCCCCGACTGCGTGGCGGTGGTCAGACCCCACACGGTGGTCACCACGGACACCTGCTGCTGGGTGCCGCCTCCTGGCGACCAATCCCTGCAACAACACGCAGCGTCTCACAAAACATTCCCAATTTTATCACCACACTTGGAAGGCGCTATTTACCAGGGCACATTTTGCGTGTCGACACCCACAAGTATGGCCTGAGGTAACAGTACCTCACGCACAAACACCATATAACCCAGGCATTAAAATGACGAAGTATTTCCATTAACTCACCTGAGAAGTTTAGCAGTGACCTTGTCATTTAACGGTGTAACAACTTTTAAATATTACGCATTTCAATTCCCCCCCCCCTCCCCCAAGCAGAAACTGCTATAGTAGGATAGCACTAGCTATCCCGCCGGAAAGGAGAAGGCATCTGCCAGGGCCCGTATTAAGGTACCGTCCTACCTTTCACCTGCAGTGATTTAGGAAATAGGAAAACCCTGCAAACTGACAGAATGGCCAGACAGGGAATCAAACCCAGGTCATCCAGAATTTTGGGACCAGTGATGCTCCTGAGCGCTACACATCCCTGGACTATTTAAAATATTTAGTACCTTAGATCCTGCATCTAAAACTAATAATGAAAAATGCATATTCTAGACATTTTTACTTTTAAAATATATGTTACAGATGGGAACAGAAAATGAAGATTAATCACTGGACGAGAAACATTTGTTAACTGATCTTCGTAAGCAGACATTACTAAAAAAATTATTTAAATTAGCAGTTTTCAATAACACATGATTTAATGAAGTTCTGGGTTCCACACCATGCCCCACGTAAATGGTAGCTGCACAGCGTCATATGCAGATTGGTGATTTAGGGACCATGCTATACGTATCCAGACTGTGTATTCAGAACTTTGAACTTTCCCTACTTATTTTACAGAACTAAGGTAAAAACTAAACAAAGAAGACAATATTTTCATCTAATGTAATCATGCAAGTGAACAAAACTAAACATAATCTTCCATTTAGACAGCAAAGAGAAGTGTACTAATAAAGATTAAAAACTAACACAAAATATACCCTACTGAAAAACAATGAAACAGAAAATAGAAAGTAAATATAATTTTCGACATGCACAAAACGAACATAAATAAATAAAAGCACATTAGATCAACCAAAACAAAACATAGACCTATAACAAAAAACAAGAGTTAGGAAATTGAAAATATTAAGGAATTGATTCAGTTAAAACAAAATGAAATATGACAAGTCAGTAGCAGATGAGATAAGAAAATTTAAGAAATTTCATTTAATAGTGCACTAGTCATTTTTTTTACTATTTGCTTCTTAAGGCTGACACCATCATTGCTGTTTATTGTCACGTCACTATGTTGTCCTCTTGTAATACATCACTGTTGGATTCACTTCTAATCCCTTGATTGTACAGGAAGTCCCAATAAAATGTACTCAACTGTGGAATGGCAATAAATGCTTGAAGGTACATATGTAATGATGGTGAACAATAACACCACAGAGTACAATCACATAATCAAATGAACATACACAAGTCGTGGCAGGGCATCAAAAGCAACTAACAGCACTGAATTATAGCCACTCTATGGGCAAGTAGGCTACATTTTATTAGGACAACCTGTATATAACTTCCTTTTTTTTATTATTTTTTTTATACTTCTCATGTCCTCCCAACCTCCATTAAATAAGAAGGATGAATACAAAACAGAAAAAAAAATACATATATGAGTGAATATTCAGGTACAACAAAAATACACATAAAAATTAACAAGTAACATATCAAAAGGTCTTGAAAAGATGGTCGTAAATAGTGATGGTTGTGTAGGTCTTCACCAAGAGATGGAAGCCATCCTCCTCATGTGAGGGTTGTGGAGCGAAGATTGTCTCTTAATGCCTTTAAGCTTTGTATTCTTCAAGGTAGGCCTAAGAGTGTTGGTGATAGGAGAAGGTCACCCACCAGTTGATGGTAAGTTTTATCAAGCATCTAATCTCTAAGTCCTTCAGGCAACAGTGTGGCCGGGGGAGTCTGGCCACGTGGTCTGGTATTGCAACCAGCTGACACTGGGTACATCTACATGGGCATTAGATTAGATGGTGGGATGGTGGGATTCAAAGTAAAATTTATTGGAGAGTTTGTTGAAGAAATGTATAGGAGATGCAGCACCACAGACGTGGTATTGGGAACTTGGAATAATGTCGGCCCAGATGGTAAAACTACAGGCCTAAGAGGATACACGAGACAAGGGCATGGAAAAGTGGGAAGACTAAATGTGAAAACTGAGGAATAAGGCATAAGAGATTAATGTAATGAAAAAAATTTTTTTTTTTAACAGCAACTGAAATGTGATTGTAATGTACGATGCATGTTGAAGTTGACTCCCAGGTATTTGACAGTAGGGTGGTTGATTTTTCTTTAATAGGCGTGTTATTTACCCATTTACAGATAACTCTTGTTCTGCAGAAAAAATCACCAGGCCAATTGAAGTTTGTTTCATGCAATTCTATGTACTTTCACGATTTTGTTAAGATTTTTCTTTCACATTATTGAGTGTTGATATTTTGATTTCTATCCAGATATTTACACTTAAAGAGTTTTGTTTAAAATATTAGTTTATAATTATTTTTCCTTCCTGTATAGTGATATTAGATACCTTCTCCCCCTCTCCGCAATTTCAGATCTAATTATTAGTCAGTGGAGAATACGCAAAAAAAATTCTGAAAGTAATACAAATACACAACTGCAATTAAACTTGAAAGTTGTGTACGAGAGTGTGTAGGTATATAACACAGTTGCCTAGTGCACCGTACCAGACAGGTGAAAGTGTAGTATTTTAGAGGTGAAAAGATTTTTGGTGTGTCTGAACCACCTTTCACTACACTACTTACAAACTAAAAAAAACACTTTCAGGGTTGCCACCTTTTCCCATTGGAAAATTCCCTGACATTTCCCTGATTTCCAGACAAAAATAATTTTTTTCTCTTCCTTTTTTTCTGCAAGGATGACGCCTTTGCATTATAACAAACCTTAACATTAATTGTAAAGAAAAATGCCTAAGAATTTTGTCTACAATCATCAAAACTATTTTATAAGGTCCTGGTAGTGGTGCAACATTGATTATATAACTGCCAAATATAGCATGCATATCACAGAATTCCCTGACATTTAGCTAATTTGTTTAAAACTACCTGACATTTCCCTGACAGTTTTCAAATTTCCTGACTTTTCCTGGTTTCCAGATGAGTGGCAACCATGTTTTTCCATCTTAGTCCGGGCCACATTTCCACAAAAAGTTATTTGTAAAAATTGTTAGCAGGTAACTGAACATATTATTCTTAATTTACTTGTACTTGTCCCCTTGAAGAAGGTGAAGACCCTCCTTTCAACCTACAAAGTGCTGTTTTGCTCCGTCCTGTGTTAGGTAGAGCCCTCAAGCGGACTCTGTACAGAAACGTTTTCTGTGAAATCATTGTTTGCGCGTAACATGTATCTTGGTAACTAGAAGTTCTATAAACACAAATTTTTGCCAGAAAGGATAAAAATCTATTGTTTGTATCCTTATCATTTTTACTTTTATCATAGTAACCCTATCTAGGGAGAGAAAATATTGTGAAAGTGGTCAAATATAGCATTTTTAAAGCGTGCCTATGCAGTTTCCTTAAGCTGCAAAAGAAAAAAATTGATACAAGTGCAGTTTAATCTGTGGTCTTTCATCGCACGTAATAAAACCCCATTGTTACAGATCTAATTTGCACAGTACAGCATTACGACGGAAACACTGCACACCTTGCATGTAGGAGCGATGAGGCGCTAGGCGTACGTGTTACTATCGCCCGTATCACTCCCTTACTTCTTGACCTTGAACGTGCAGCTACATAGTTCCCTTAATAGAAAATACTGAAGAGTTCTGAATGAAGTACATAAGGCAGACTATCAGACCTGGTGGGGGCACAAATAGTATTAATAAGGTTGTACGCATTTTATAAGTCAACATTCAAATACTTGTGAGTTAATGTAAAACTTTTTTGACGCCTCAAAACTTTAATGGGAATCAATCTATGGACTACTCATTTATCATCTTAAATTCTATTTCAAAAGAACATATCCGTGCTTCTTAAGAAAAAGATACAAGTCACAAATACGGAACTTTAAAGTAGTGCTCTTTAGCTTGATACCACGATGATATAGTGAAGTGTGCTTTCCTACCCGCTAACTCACTTACTATTCCATGTAGGAAACAAGTGCTTTGCACCCCAGAAAAGTGCACGAAAAAAAAAGAATAAGACAATGTTGAAACCATGGTTTTGTAAAAATGTTCATAGTGCCTTTTACCCTCGATGCACAGATATGTAGCAGCTTCTAAGAAAGCGGGAAATTGTTGCAGTTTCGCTACCTTCACTTTTTTTTTTTTTTTAACTATTGACTGCTCATGATATATCAGTAAAGGATATGTAATAGAAACTTCAGAAAAAGTAGACAGCAAGAGACTGCACCATGTTTATTCAATTACTTTTCCCATTGTGCCAGTTCTTATAATGAATAGTGAAGCACACTTAACAAATACAAGTCGGAACTCAGATGTTTGTTCATGGGAAGGAGTACAGGCTGTTCACTGTAAAAAGAGCACTTTTGAAGCACTAGTAACTTTTTTTATTTCAGCCATTTGTTATCCTTTCATTACCTTTTTAAATAAATATTGCCATCTATGTGATAAACTGTGTGCATATTCTATCACACTTGGAAGTTAACATCTATGAAGAAAAAAATTTACTTATTGACTATTATTCCATATGAGAGCATTAGGGCTCTCTTTACTGTGAATAAGACTATAGCAGCACTTTTTCATCTTCATATGTATTAAATTAATTGTATTGAAATGTATATATTGTAATAACACATAACTGTACAAGTATGGCATGGCCATAATTAACTCATTTATTTCGTCTGTGGGTCAGTATTAAGGTGTCTGTTGATCCGTAAAATACAATACGAAATACGAGGTGATGGGAAATGAACTGCCGTATCAGTGAAGTTTACTTTTCAGAATAAGAGTAGAGTATTAACTGCTGTCACCCACACGTTTTATAGCTCTTAATTTACAGAAGCACTGTAAATAGTTGCAATGTATCTTAATTTTACAGAAGTTAAGATGAACAAAAATCATGTCCTATTAATGTGTGGAAGTACTGTTCACATGTGTTTTCTTAGAATAGTTTTTATACTATTAATGTGTGTTCTGTCACAAGATAGATATTTTCTAATAATGCGTGTTCACATAGGTACACTTAGCTAGTATAATTTTTGTATTTTACTATTGCACCTTGTATTCTTCTTCATAACTTATTTCAAAAAGATTCAAATCTGTTGAAAAGGTAGGCCTGATTGTTTTCAAATTTGTAACTGTGTTGACTACTGAACAGTATACACAGGCTCCAGCTATTAACTCGACTTATCTTCTTTGATCTGCAAACTTAATAGTAGAAAACGACTTGACATATGATGCATCATCCCACGAGATAAAATGTGCATTAATTATATGGAACAATGTTACAGCAAAATGACAGGAATATTTACAAATCCTTCACAGCTATGCCCGATCCATAGCAGTTATACAAAAATATGTGTATTGCACTATGTTTATTAATAACAGAAAACCGACTAGGCCTATAGCAAATGTTAAGGGGAATGGCGCATGAAAGCAGTATATTTACCAGAGTTTTGATATTATGCCATTTTCCAAAGGTTTTGTCAAAATCTTTGGCTCGACAAGACGCAAATAATAATTTTCAACGCCTCTTTGCATTGTTCAATATTCACTTCTGTCATTATTCTCCGAGCACCGATGGAAGAAAAGACAGAATTTTTTTCTTATCTTCAATCAGTGCTCCGAGAATAACGAACAGTGAATTTGTAACAACGTAAAAAGGTGCTCGAAATTGTTATTTACGTCTTGTCGAGCCAAAATTTTTTTAAAATCTGCCGTAAAACCAGTTATGAGAAAAATGATATAACTATACGGTTAGCATGCACCAAACACTGCTGCAGATTGGTAATGACACTCAATCAGTTTCTGTGGCTTGTCAAGTCACATCTACTTCACTATGACTACCATCGACAACATGGACTTAACTTCACTAGTAAAATGTTTCTGACCAACCCCAACTATCACATTTATATATTTTTAATCATTATTTTCACTCTGCTGACCTCTTATACGTATGTAGTAAACAATGAGGATATAATGCATTTCAGGATTGCAAAAATTTTTTACAATTTGTTTTTACAGTTTATAAGATTGTACTTTTTCTTTAGTACTATAGGTCGACAAGAGACAATTGAAAATGCATCTTGACTTCAAGTTTCACAGTTTTCAAATTAACATTTACGATTTTCACCATTTTCATTTCATATTATGTACTTACAGCTATGTTTTTTTTTATCATTCTCACTTTTTAACCATTCACCAGTCAAATTCCACGATTCCAAACCACTCTTGAAGATGCCATTCCCCTGACAAACAGACATAAGTGGTCCTCAAGTTGCAATTGGAGAGTACAGTTAAAGCAACGGGGCCGCTGTGGTGAAGCAGTCTCACTCACTGCTCACCTCTCACCAAGGCAAGCGGGTTCAATTCCCAGTAAGGTTGCCTGGATTTCCTCACGTGGGAAATGTCGCAGATGTTTCATTGGCTGGCTGGTTTTCTCAAGACACTCCCATGTCCTCCTCCCTTGTATTTCACAGCAATGGCATCAGACTATATTCGCCCCACTACTTTCACTGCTAAAGGCATGTTCATCTACAACTGAACACTAGGTATCTTCTAGCTGTTTCTATCACTACAGAAGTGTTTATCGAGAATCATAGAGTGCGTTAATGGTTCGATGGGATAGAAAACTATTTTCTTTACTAACAGGGTGTGTATTAATCGCATAATTAGTAACTGTGAGACTGCCAAAACAACTCTCAATAGTACAATGTTTACGACCAGCACATGTCTACACTTCTTTCGTACTAGGGCATTTATTTTGTTTCTTCATGTACAAATAGCATTCATACATAGCGTTAGTTTCTCATGCACTGGAAATGTTATGCGCTATTTTACACTTGTTTGGTTGCTCACGTTCGTAGAGTTTTTGTGTAATGTTGGTGATTTGTTTAGGATAATACTGTACTTTCCATAGTGTTTTTTTCTTCACATTTTCAGTAGGTAGTTTGAACAGGTTCCTTCTTAAGTGTTTGTTCCAGTTATGTCAGAATTTTCTTTGCTTGTTCATAATTTTGCAAACTTTTTTTTTCCATGGCGGCACAGAACAAATACACAAACGAGGTATTACTATCAATGCTAGCAGAAAGTGATGGCAATAATTTGTGCAGCATTTCTAGTAGGGACGAGGGTTGGGAATCTGATAAATCCGTCAAAACCTTCTACATCGACGGCACAAGTTACCAGCGAAACTAAAATTTCCTAGTTCACCTTTAGGAAGTAAAATCAGTGATGAAGAGCACAAACGGGAACCATTGTCAAAAAAAAATTGTTGATGGAAATAACGCGCGGAGACAGGACAAATTTGTTCCACGTATTCATGATTTTGACAGCAGTCTGGTAATGGTGGCAGGAACAGCTAGTGAATATATTAACAATTTTTTTTTCCCCAAAATCAGTTATGGAATAAAGTATTTAGATTTTGTCATTTGGAACACCCCTGCATCCGAGCATTCCTGCCTCCATAAATGGCAAAATACAGATTGGGGGGAAATGTATGTATTTTTACCAGTTTGCAGGCTTATGCCAAGAATAAATTAACTCGGCATAAACGAGTATCGGTCTCGAGATCGACTCCTGAAAACACCTGCATTTCCAGAAATAATCTCACAAGGCCATTTTCTCTTATTGCTGAGAAAGCTACATCCTGCTGACGACAATGTTCCTGCAGACGGAGATAGGCTTAGTAAAATTTGCACTCCCTCTGACAGTCTGACGGAGATTTCGGATCTGCAATGAAACCATTTCAAAAATTTTTGTATCTACGAGTGACTCCTGCTCTTCATGGGAAGATTGTCATTCAAACAATGTATTCTTCCAAAAAGAAATTGTTTCTGTATCAAAATTTTCATTATTATGCGACTGTAAAACTGGTTTTGTGCTACACTTTAATATTTACACTGGTGCTGTGTCTGACATTGAAAAGGCATAAAAGGAAAATCAGGCAACACTGTGGCAACCCTACCTGCAGAAAGGGCACGCTGTGTTTCTCGACAATTGGTACTCAAGTCATACGCTCTTTGAACGACTTCATGACCAAAAAAAAAAAAAAAAAAAAAAAGACAAATGCATGCTGCACAGCGAGGAAACCAAGGAAGCAGATGTTAAAACTGGAAGAAAAACTGAAGAAAGGATACGTTACTTTCAGGACATCAAAAATTTATTAGCACCAAAGTGGTGTGATCGACAAAAAGTGTTGATGCTGACAACATGTAACAATGCAAACATTATGAAGATTGAACAGAAAAATGGTGAAAATCTTACAAAACCAAAGTGCATTGTGGACTACAATGAAAACATGAGAACAGTTTATAATTCTGACCTAATGATCAGCTGTATTACATCAATATGAAAATCAATGAAATGGTACAAGGTTTTCTTCCACATCCTAGACATAGCAGTACTGAATTCACAGATTATATACAAAACAGTGTTGGGGAAAAAAGGTACCAATAGCCAATTTCAACTTGCTCTCATAAGAGATATTCTCAAGACTCATTCAAAAAGGGATAAAAAGTGCTCCGAGGGGTATGCTGGCAAATGCAGAAAATTTCCCATCTGTACTGGAGAATAACCCAAGGAGATGAGTGTTATGCAAAAAAAAAAAAATGCAAAGAAACTCAATATTATTGCGAGACGTATAACTAGGGATAGAAACATTTTGCCAGTTCATTTCAGGACAAGATAGACGTCAAACCCGTGTACACTGAAGTTGACTTTATAATTGGATTGCAGTTAATTAGACACGCCCTGGAAGACTCTGAGCCAATAACAGACTTGTAAGGAAACAAGTAGCGAGTGCCATACTGCCAGATGTGAAGTAACATTGCCTACTCTATGGGGCAGTAGCCAATGAACAAACATTTGAAGCTCGAGTATACACATGACAGTGAAGTCTAGCCTACAAGTCATTGAACTCGCGAATTTTTCCTATCCCTACCTATAACATTCTACTACCTTGCTTTGAGATATACCACTTAAAAGTAAGCTATGGAAGATTTCTGGTCTCTTTACGTACAAAGTAAGAAAATCAAATAAACAACAGAGGAAAAAACATTAAAACGAATTAAAAAATTGGGGTAAAAATTAATTTTAAAAAATTTCAGTGAGCAACCCCCCCGCCATTCCGTCGGAGTACAATCAGTGGAAGGGTTGAGGGCATTAGCAACAAAAAATGTGTTATTTTGTACTTGTAACATATACCTATTCAACTTGTAGACATTATCAGTTCTTTCCTCACAAAAAAAAACTTCAAACTGAAAGAAGATGCCAAGAGCTAATTCAAGATGTCTGTACAATTGTAAACCTTGCACGCAAATGTTTTCTTTCGGCAATTTAAAAAAATTATTGGAAATAAGAGAATTATGGCTCTAAATATACCCAACACTGTATTGGGCTAACACAAAATCTTTCAGTTACTTATCCTTTATAAATCTTCTGCAAAAAGTTTGGTTTTTATTTTATTCGCACATTACAAAAACTGTAAAATTTTTACTCCTGACATGTCATTTTGCAGAAACCATGTGATCTATCTTATCTGAAGAAAAGGCAGTTACAAATTATGTCTAAGAGTTGAGCAATATGTGGTAAAAATATAAAATAAAAATTTTTTTTCAGTGGCCAACATTGATGAACTGCAGACAAAAACTTTATCCCTCGCTCAATTATTATAGCAGGATACTGTACACGAAGAGCAAGTTTTGCAGATGCCAGCAGGCGGTTCCTTGATCTTCACTTGCATGGACACGTGAGAGCGACAAAATATTCTATTTGTCTCCAACTTGAGATCATTCAACTAGATCAAACAGACGTGTTGCCAGGTATGTACTCAGTGCACACAAAAATTGCATTTTTTTTTCGAAACCACCTCTTTTACGTCACGAAGCATTTTAATTAAGGCTACCACTTGAACCTAAGATTTAAAAAAAACATACAGAAAACCCTCCTATGTAAGCCTATGTGCACAATTAAAATTATTCCAGGAGAGAAATCAATAATTTGCAAACACTGGAGACTAGCTGTAAGTTTGTTCGCGTGGTATACTTTTTCTATCTGAGAGCAAGTGATATTTTTCACGGGTCGCAAAGTAGATAAAACAGTAGTTACTCTCGGCAGGATGACACGAACCACAAACATTAAGAAAACTAGCACGTCAAAAATAAACAAAACTTTATTTTTAAAAAATATTGCTTGTCATTATTGCCTCTAGTCTGTGTAATTTACGTGTATTATAGCTTTTGGCTACTCCAAGATAAGTTAAGGTGGAGGATAAATGTGTCTAAGTTGTTATTTCCCTCTGCACTTCTTACAGGAAACCTTAACATCATCTTTTCATCAATTCGGGTAAAAGAAAATTACCATTCACAATTGTCACTCTCCAAGACTCTTCGACATTTGTAATTTCATTTCGGAGGCCATTTTCTTTCGCCATGCTAATTTAGATATTTCTGCTGTACCTCAGCGAGCAAGAGCAGATATAGCTGCTTTTCATAGCACAAATAGCAACAATTTCCGCCGCCCGTCCGGTAACACGAACTACAACTAGTAGAAACACAGCAGAAATAGCACAAATAGCATACCATGCAAACATACCTTGTAGGTACATTTCTAAATTAATTCCACAGAGGAGATTATTCTGTGTGGAAAACGTCTCATCAATCATGACATGACATTCTCACTGTAAAACTGGAATAGGTAAAGCCAACACAGTATTCAGTCTATGTTTCTTGCAGACATATTACTTGTACTAAGAATACTCCACTCACACAAGTTTCGAAACTGAACTTGGGTGCTGCTGATTACTTGCGGTTCTGTGGAGATTTCGCTGCTATGAAATTACATACTTCCACGCTCATCTGTTCAAGTGCTACTAATAACTAGTTGCAATATATTTATTTCAAATTAAGTAATTGGTGATCGGGTGATATGATCTGCAAGCATTGATTAGTACTATTTAAAGGCTGTTCACAATAAAGTGAGCACTTTTGAAACCAACTTTAGAAAAAAAAAGTCACTGCTTCTACCTGCATACATTTTAATGGGTGCCCTAAGTGACATGCGCCCAGTAGAGTTTGTAACGATGGAGGGGAAAGTAGTCCCATATATTAACGTTGAACGAACAGTGTTGGGTAACCATTTGTGATAACTTAAATTATTTCTCTCGCTTTCTGTACGCCTATTTTTTAATGCATGAATTGTAAAAATGATCAGATTTGTACTAGGCTATATTTACTTTCCTAATCATTTCACAGTTTCACTTGACCGACGGATGAATAAAGTGATGAGCCCCATGGCAATGTTAATTTTACATAAGGCGGAATAACACAAAATGTGCACACAAGTACATCTTAAGCAGGGCTTCCAAAAGTACTCATTTTACCGTGAACACACTGTAATGTTTACCAAGATCATCCCCTGTTGATGTTCTTAATGATTGTAACTCTCAACCTGGAGCAGAATGGTGCTCAAGGAGATACTTATTTTCATTAACTTTTAAGTCTAATTGTACTATCCTACATAAATAGGATCAAATAAATAAAAAATATTCATGCACAGGCTAGGGTATAGAAAAGAGGTAATAATAGTTTTTTATATTGAATGAATTAAGTAATTTAATGTAATAACAAATACATACTATTTAACACATCTACTTAAATTTCAAAAATAAAATTTTTGAAGATGGAAAAATATCACAACACATCAAATAAAATTTTCTAATGCCTAATTGAACACATCATGTACAACTTCATATTACTGTTATTTCACTTTAAAATGTGAACAGAAAATTAAACATTTATTATTACAAATAAGCAAGTTCACAAAAATGTACTATACTGTATGGTGCATAACACTAGTTAGCTACTAAAAATTTCTACACATCACAACATTGCATATATCACTTAATAAACACTAAGAACACACAAGTTTTTACCAGTCTAAACAAATGACTACCTACTGAAATTGGGAATAGCACAAGAGACAAAAAACTTCAACTGGAACAAAACCACTTTCTCTTCTTTGTATCACAGTAGTTTTGAACTTTATTTCAATTCAGATCTGACCTACATAGCAAACTTCAATGGAATGTAAGCTATCATTGCTTCGTTTTCATCCTGAATAAGCCTTGAATACATTCACAGTGGTCACAAAAATTGGCATATATGTAATTTTTTACTATCACCCTCATCCCCTCGTGATCAACCAGTAAACATTACGGGATAGTAACAAATAAAAATTTAAAAAATTCAAGCCATCTACTATTTGCTGATAAGATACTGAGAAAATACATTAACTTTACATTAAACCCTTCCTGCTGATCTCTAAGTGGATAGCACTGGCAATAAGAAGACACTCACCACTGGCCAACCAGTTGATGTGGCGACAAACAAGAGTAAATGTATGTAATGTCTAGGAAATTTTACAATTTATGAATTGTAGCTCACTAATTTGGCTTAATGGTAAAAACTGTCTTTTTATGTACATATTCAGCAGGCCTTTGAAGCACGAGAGAGGGCGATTTTAGTCGTTATTCTTTAAAATCACTGGGAACACCAAAACAATTCTACCAAAGTACTTTAAAAAAAAAAAAAAATCTCTTACTATGCTACACCATGGTCCAGCAACTTACGTTATTATTTCACTTGTGTCGGAGAACACAAAAGGTAATTAACTACCTACTGTCGCAGGTATCCTGTTAAACCAATATGTACGCCTACCTTGCAAAAAATTTGTTCATAAAATTGATTTTCTTTAACAATATTAATACAAAAGAGATAATGAACGTTATCTTTGACCACTTTTGGATCTGGAACAGTTTCCCGCATATTAATCAACACTTCTTACTTAAGTTTATTAAAAATACTGAGCTAAAAATATTAAGTTGTCACACAGATTCACAGGTATTCCCACTAACAGGAAGTTTTTGGCCATACAAATAAAACAAATTAAAAATTTGAAGTGGAGTGTACTTGAAAAGAAATGTAAAAAAATAAAAAATAAAAAAAAAATATATATATATATATTACTACAAAAGTTATGTGTGAAGGCATGGGGATGAGCATGCAAACATAAATTAAGTGACAGTGTTTAAAATAGGTGTCCTCGTATCATGAGCTTCAGTATACTGCAGTGTTGTAAATTGTTTTAAATCTATGTTTTAAAACTACTGAACACACTTGCGAAAACAAATAAGACTACATATGACTAAGCAATGATAAATACTTTGAAAACATCATGCATATTGAAAACATAGCCTTAAATACAATCGTTACTACACAGTTCTCTAATACAGCAAAATCTACTTTTTATGCTGTTATAACAACCTAAATATATTCTGAAAACATCATGCATATTGAAAACGTAGCCTTAAAAACAATCGTTACTACATAGTTCTCTAATACAGCAAAATCTACTTTTTATGCTGTTATAACAACCTAAGTATATTCTAACTACATGCGAAACTAGAGCAAATTACTACACATAGGCTACTGTATCTATGAACTTTCCATCCATGAAATGACAGGGCCACTACTTAAGTCTCACAGTAAACCAAAAACACTACATGTCAGGTCAGTTCTTGTGAACAGAGGTGATACTGCATTACATGTACCAGGTAGAATCATACTTAGCGCTTCATCAGCTCTTTGTCATTTAGACACATATCTCTCTCTGCACAGAAACTTTAGAGAGCCCTTTTACTTACTTACATGCTGGAGTTCTGAAACTTATATTGTATTATGGTTTCTAAATTTAATTAGAACTAATAGTGCGCCACTTACTGCAAAAACATATGGCAACACTTGGATGTCGTTTTTTCTACATCTACCCTACTGCTAGTATTAAGTGTGCGTCCGCAGTAGGAAGGACCTAAATGTGTCCGCAGTAGGAAGGAGATTGTGAAATATTTAGAAGTGCTGTTTAAAAAGTCCTTAGGAGAGGGTAAGTTACCACAAGATTGGAAGGATGCTATGGTGGTACCTATACACAAGCAGGGAGAGGATAGGGGGAGTCCTGGCAGCTACAGACCGGTGAGTCTCACATCAAGTACAGGAAAAGTAATGGAGAGGCTGGTGGTGCAGTATGTGACGAGGGTAATGAACAATAGGAATTGGTTGGAGGAGTCCCAGCATGGTTTCAGGAGGGGATACTCATGTGAGACTCAGCTGGCTGGGTTATTAGAGGATCTGGTGCAGGTAGTTGAGAGGGGAAGCAGGTGGATGCCTGCTTCTTAGATTTTGAGAAGGTATTTGATAAGGTGCCCCATGGAACATTGATGAGGAAAGAGGCGCTGATACCAGTCATGAGGGTAGTGGAATGGATAGGGGACTTTCTCAGGGGGCGAAGGCAGAGGGTGAAAGTGGGGGAGGCAATATAGGAGGAAGAGGAGGTTACGTCAGGGGTACCACAGGGAAGCGCGCTGGGTCCTTTGTTATTTACCATAATGGTAAATGACATGGGTTTGGGGATTAGAGGAAAAATCAGATTGTTTGCAGATTATTGTGTTGTATATGCTGAGGTGGAGAGGGGGGTGGAAATTTGCAGGTGGACATTGATAAAAAATAAAATGATAAATGTAACAAAAACTAAGGTAGTGAGGTTCACAAGGAAGAAGATGATAAGCAGGGACATGTACAGATGGGAGGGACAAGAGATAGAAGAAACAGCAGAATATAAGTATCTAGGGATTGTACTGCAGGGAGACCTCAGGTGGAAAAAACAGGTAGAGAGGGTGGTTGCAAAGGGAAGAAGGGCTCTGGGTATGCTGGGAAGGGTGGGACTTGTATGTGGAGGTGGAGGTGCAAGAACTGGAAAAGGTGCAGAGAAAGGCAGCAAGATGGGTGAAGGGTAGGTGGAGAAGGCAAGGGCAGGATGATGAGGAAGAAGGGAACTATAGGCCATTAGTGATGATGAAAGAAATGGGGTGGAGCTCATTGAAGGACAGGAGGAAAGTTGAACGGTTAGTAAGGATGTACAGGGTGGTGAATGAAGAGGGAGGATGGGAAGGGCTACTATGCAAGCTAAGTAAGGGGGTGTTTAGGGGAAGAGGAAACAGTGAGAAGCTTCAGAGGGTGTGGAGGAGAATGGAGCAGGGTAGGCAGTCCATGCTTGTGAGGTCTGTGAGGGAGTGGAATGTGTTGAGGGAGGAATTGGTATATGTTAGAGGGGTTGGTAAATTCAGGAAGGGAGTGGGAAATGAGTTGGTTGGGTGAAGGAGAGTTGAGAGAGCTCGCCACCGGGCGGTAGCCTAATTGCGAGTGTATGTAAATAGACACGATTGCACGACATGCAGAATCTCACAATTAGACTTCGACTTCTGTTACAAAACTGGAGTGGTGCAGGTCTTACCCCCTAATAGTGTATAACTGCAATGCTGGGAACTGGCCTATCAATAGTGTCTCAGGGCTGCGCCCCTTACGCCTAAAAGGAGATGAAGTTGCATGCGAGGAGACGTGCATTATGGCGGGGAGGGATTTGGCAGCCATGGCCGCCATTTTAGGCCATGACTGCCTCGCTTAGTGATCCTATATCTGAAAGTATAATTAAAAAGGGGAAGGGGGGGCATAATACAGTAAAAACACTCCTGACAGAAAAAGAGTTCAAAACTTGGGAAACATTAATGCAAATGTTGCTAGGAGACAGATGGTGTGGAATCCGTGCCATTGTAATATGTGTTAAAAGACGAGGGGGCGAGGTCTGTGGGCAATGGATGCTCTTAAAGATAGCTTTTTTCCTTTGTCAACTAAATAATCTGTCAGTACACCCACTGCACTACACACTCAAATAAGCCAAATCAAATACCACAAAGTCAAGTTTCTAAGTGTCTTCAGTAAAATGAAACTATTTTGTAATATTTTAAGCAACAGAGCCGATGTATACAGACTTTACACTGACAGCATGCTGCGGACCTCAAATATTTTTCTCCCAATTAGATATGCTTTCGCTGTAAGAAACTAATGGCATTTAGAAATCACACAACAATTAATCTCATTAATAGATTGTCATAAGTCATATTTCCAATTCTTTTTCAAAAACCTTAATATGATCGGATTTCCTCAGGGATTCATTCTTGGACCATTACTATTTAAAATATACCTACCACAGACTCTACCGACCACTTGGACAAACAAATCATCTCAAAAAGAAAATTAAATGAATGCTTACTTTTATGACAGATTGGTTTCTAAAACATCTTACGCAGAATTAAAAAAAAAAAAAAATCAGCCCTAATTCTTTTTGTTCCCAAATATTGGAACTTACAACTCTGACAAGAATTTCAAATAGGTAGCTTAATGATTATCTAGGTATCTTAACACAATTTTTTAATCAAATCAAAACACACCTTATACACGACATGTTTGTTTCCTAGATGTGTCATGTATCGAAAGTGTTCTACACATATGAAATTAATTTTTTCAAAAATATTACACTTCTAAGCATTACTACAAACAAATAATCTGGAATCAACATGTAATACAAATCCCAAAAATAAAGTAGGCCTACTGTGTGTTTTGCTATGTCCATACGTGCTATAAAAAAAAATGCAACCAATAAACAGTTTTAATTACTATGCTATTAAGTTAGGCTGAATTATTCGCTGAATATTCAATGAGTTATGAAATCACTTTCTGGGGCAGGTTCCAAAATTGGAAAACTGTCTTTGATTAGAAACACAGCGACAAGACAAGCAAGTCTTGTCAGTTTCCCCGCAGGACAAAGAAAACACCCTAAAATCCTTATCACCAGCCATAAAAGATATAAGTAAGCAAATATTATAAATTAAATGCAGAACTAAAAACAGATTTCACAAGCATTATTTTTAATTCTGTACAAAGAAATTTGAAAAAAATAAGATCACGTTATGAGGCATGTGTGCCGTTTTCAGTTATTGTTATACTTAGTTATTTAGGCTATAATAATGTACGAGACATGCCTATATCATTGTTGAACTGAACCGGTAATGTGCTTATACTTTCAAACCACTGTTTTACTTGAGCATGTGATATGTGCCTTAACATATTCTATTCCCTGTTATATGAAATTTTATTTGTTTAACATTGTGACAAATCTTTATCATAAGTGTGGTGAATGTATAAACAATGCTAATATAGGCCTAATAATAGAAATAATAATAAAAGTTCCATACATGAAGACTGGGAAAAGCCTGCCAACTGCTTACACAGTTACAACCTAACCAAGAAGTTTTGATGCATGGCTCGGCCTTCATCATGACAATCTAGTTACTTACAAATTTTGATATATTTTACTAGTAGTTAAACAAAATGTATAAAGTATAACTTCAGTTGATAGCTCTTGATACCTCTAATCACATACAGTCTACATGTAACAACTAACAAAATAAATGCAGTGGAACCCCTGTATTACACCCCCGATTTTACACTTTCCTGCATTTCTCACACACTTTATTGGTCCCAATGTCTACAGCATAAGTTTCCCTCTTTTTACACTTTCCTGTATTTTACACTTTCCTGCATTTCTCACACACTTTATTGGTCCCAATGTCTACAGCATAAGTTTCCCTCTTTTTACACTTTCCTGTATTTTGCAACAGTCCCCGAAAAGTGTAAAATAGGGGTTCCACTATACCAAATCCTGCTCCCCAACAGTTATGGTAGGCAGATGTCCATGTCAGTTCTAAATAGCCAAGAAAATTTTCTCAACATTTTGCTGTGCAAGTTTGTGGAGTTCAGTGATAATACAAATACTGTTTTTAAAAAAAATTACCACCGCAACAAGAATTATTGTGATACACTCACTCATATGAATACTGTCATGGAAAGTACCTACTATTTTGCACTTCAGACTCTATAACAAGAACAACATGCAATTGTGATCTATGTGCTCGCTACCTCTTTGAGTAACACACAACACAGTAGAGGAAGATGGATTTACTTGAAACACAGTCCTGATGCAATTGCCCACACAACATTTCACAAAACATGGTGGAAGTGTTCTACGAATGATATTACAAACGAGAATGTTGTGCACCAACGTAATCCATAAAACACAACCTTGGGTCTAAGGAGAACAAAAGGTTTTCACTTCATCTCTCTCTTTTTCTGCCTGACAACACTAGCTTACTACAGCGATAGTAATTTGTTGTGTAAGGTACTTTATAAAACTCTACTAAGTTGCAAAACAAAGTACAAGCCTCTAGTCAAGTGCAAACATTACAAAAAAAAAAAAAAAAAAAAGCAATCCCTTTGTAATCAGTAAGTAAATTGCAGCAATGCAACAAGGCCACATAAAATCTTGTAATTTCTATACTAAGATTGTGTTTGTTGTCAATCTACAATGCATCTGAAAGTGGTTGGCATTTTTCAAAGAAAACTATAACAAGATTATAATTAAAAGAAAACAGGTAGGCCTAATGATTGTCATCACACAGGTGTAAAGAAAATGTTTTGGTGATAATGCATAATTAGTAAATGCTCACTGGCTGTTTGCACATGGAAATTTGCATCTCATTACTGTGTCAACTGTTGCCATGCTGTTCACACAGTAAAACACTTCTCATTACTGTGTCAACTGTTGCCATGCTGTTCACACATTAAAACACTTTTTTTTACACATTTTACAAACTATTCTCTACAAAAAAAATTTGCAACTATTAATTTCTAGCACTACAAGCTAACTAGTGTACAACAAACTGTGATGTGGAAAAAAATAATTATTTCATGTCCATAATAATTACAATAATAATAGTCTTAAAAAAAAGGAAAGTTATTTGCTTTTATAAATAAAATATCTACATGCATACCACAGCATCTCGTACATTTTGCTGTAGTTACTTTAATAAGAGTGTTACAAAAATAATCATATGCCTCAGTGCAAAAGCAGGCCTAAAACCGTTGGTAATCATTTTGTACACAAAATCTTCAGATTTTCATTCAACATACAATGTAAATACATGCCCTAGTGCAACCCCCCAGGTAATTTATCTTTCTATTTTAAAATACAGCTGTGAAATGTTTCTGAATCACATTTTGCACCCATAAAGGCCTAAAGGTTTTAACATCCTTTAACTGTGGTCGTAAACTGGGTTTCTTTAAGGAACACAGCAGTAGACTATGCTCTGTTAAATGGTAACTCAAATATTCGTAAAAGGTTGGCGCCACTATAATTCTTACAGCCATATTTGAAAGTTTAAATGTAAGTGAACTGGGTAATTGATCTCACCATGATAAATAAAGGTAGACCGAAGTTAAATAGTTTTTACAAGTAATTCTAGCCCTAATACGAATAAATCACCAGCTTTTACACACACACACAATGTACGTAACATGCATGCTGCCATAACTGGTAAGTCGCATTCATTTCAATGTTCAATTTTATGCTAAATTTTTATTTAATGTGTAAAATACATAACCAATATATTCTTCTGAAGATATATTTAATTTTCCTTTATAACTTTTGGAGACAATAATAGTAACATTACACAATGAGTACCCACGCTGTACTAAAGAGTATATGAACTCCACAGCTAATTTTTGTTAATTTAGGCCTAACAGTACAATTACCCTATCACATAATCCAACTGCTCTCCTCTACACAGCAAAAATTAGGAAATGTATCAAATTTCAATTGGTGCCTAAAGGAATAAACACAAATTACCAACTGGTAAATTAAATTAAATTGTATGTATATCTGGCACATAACACAATTAAGAGGATGGTAACAAATGTCACAGGTTAAGAATCCTATATTCCACCATTAAGGTGAGATGAACAAAATTGGACCTACGTGTGTTCATATTCATTATTTATGTAATTCTAAGTTTCTAACTTTTTATGACATAAGGACATATAATACAACAGGTAACGTATTAAGTTTATTCAACACAGCCAGAAGAAGAAAAAGGATACATTAAAAAATTTGCATATCCTACACAGTTTGTAAACATTGAGTTCAAGACAGCGGGTGATTTCAATGATATGGTAGGTACAAGCCCCAACAGATCACAACACACTTTAAAGGTAATTTTATGGGGTTAGGTACTTCAATAGAACATTGATTGGCAAAAGCTACTCCATTCCCATATGGTTTGCTTCCACTGCACCAGATAAATGACTATAAACTTAAAAAACTTATAAAAAAACAAGTCAAATGAGCACTTCTGAAAGGCCTGCTTAAGATCTACTTGTATGCACCATGTGTATTCCTCCGCTTTATGTAAAATTGACAGCCATGGTCATGGACCTCATCGCGTTATTCATGCATCTGTCAAGTGAAACTGTAATACACTTCGATGCCTTAAAACACAAAGCGAATATATTATATATATACACACACACACCGAATTGTGACCCAACACTTTTTATTCGACGTTAAGATATGGAACTACTTTCCCTCCATCGTTACCAACTTTACTGGATGCATTTAACTCAGTACGAAAGTTAATATATATGCAGGTAGGAAAATTGACGTTTTCTAAGGGACTTAAAGAGGTAGCTATCCTAATTATAACGACAGCTGTACTGTTAAAATCGTAAAAGTTAAGTTTTGGCTGTTTCTTCGTTCCCTGGATTCTGCGCTTAGAAATGAGATCGAATAGGATTTATAAACAGCGAAGTAGGGTTTTTAGTCGTCCTACAAATGAGCAAATCGTAATTTCGAACACTGAAAGCACTGTGATTAACGGAGATTGGTTACATTTCGATTCTAAAGTTGGAATGACACAGTAACCGGTTTTGAATTTTTACAGATTTATTGTAACATGTTTTTTTTTTTCATTCACGATTATTTATGTTCATGTGGAAAAATACTTGTACGAAGTCTACATCGTCAAGATGGTTTAAACAAAATAGATATATTTTTAGTGAACATGTAATAATAAAAGCTACAATATTGTATCCGCTAATTTCCCTGCAACCTTAATAAAATGCCAATAAAGCAAACTAAATATTTCATAACCTGTGACCACGTGCAAAGAATCCAGTAGCGTAAGTTTAGCAAAATAATAAAATAAACTAAAATAAACCTCAACCAACACGTCAAACATTTCACTGATTTTATTCTAACCGATCTCATATTCCCTGGCAAAAATTATGTTCGCAGCTCACCGATCCACAACTAAGAAAATGTCTTGTAATTTCCTAACAGGCATGGGAAATTCACCTGTTTAGTGAAATCATCTGTAATTATTTAAACTACAGAATTTTCTAACTTATAATTGATATTACTTTCAACAGTTCTTTCTCGATATTGCCACACACTGGAATGTCATTGCATTATCAAATACTGTATGTTACGGCCTACGTGAGAAAGCGCAACACGCCAGATTTACTATTGACGTGAAAGGATGGTACAAACGAACTGGAACTGTTCTCTATGACCAGAAACGTCCAAAAAAATGTTCTCCATGTGAGTTAGAATTTGTCACTCTGCACCGCCCGTACTCTATGACCGGAGCGCCAACTAAACATCTCTATGATAGTCAGTATGAATTTGACACGATGCCCATGCAACAGTCTCTTCGCTAGTGAATACAATGGGTAATCGGTAGGCTCACTACATTACAAACAACTGATACACGGCATCCTACAAATATAAAAGGTATAACATTTATTGAACTATTATTATAACACCTACGATCGATTATAGAAGGAACACCCTAACTGCGATTTTTGTTCGAACTTTTAAGTGCCTGCCATACCTAGTGTTATATTTACTATTTGAGTTGCAGGGGCGTATTGTTACGTGAGTCTGTTGTGCATTTATGCGTTTGTTCAAATGTACTATATTCTTGTGCGTATTTGGTGGATATTTTGGCTTAATACCTGCCAGTTCATCAGTTTTTTATGGACTTGTTTAAACTCAATCACCACTTAAATTTTGAACATTTTCCACTACTTAAATATGCATGTCACTATTCAGTATTGATTACCTGTTCCATAAACGTGTATTAACGAGTGTACGACTATTAATTTTCAGCAGTGTTTGTTAATTTGTAAGCACAAATATATTTTTTTCTAAGCTGTAACAAACAAGCATAAATTATAAAAATGGTTCAGTGCGTCAAATAAAGGAGATTTATTATTATTACAATTTTTCCCCATGGCCCTTGCGTCGCTTATGTGCTGGCATACGAGACGTAGTTTTGCTAGTGTTAATAGAGTCGAAAATAAATAAGCAGAAATGTATTGTTTCATTGTGGATACGGTATGCATAAAACAACGCTGCGGACTAACACCTATGCTTAGTGTGCAAACGAAATAACTACTTCTTACAATAGATACGATTAGCTCAAGCGTAATAAACCGTTTATTCGTCTGTTTAATTTACAAATCAATACTTAAAACAGGGGACTCCGCAAAGTGTTTAGAATTGTGTGTGCGTTTTTTTAACCCAAAAAAATTGCCGCCCCCTCCCCCCAAAAAAAAAAAAACTCTGCATTTTTGACGGGGTCAATTCATTCGGCTGCCACGAGACCTTTTGTGATCTCAAAACATCGGTATGTTCGTAGGATAACAAAACCTCGCAACGCAAAAGCATAAATTCTCGCGATTACAGTCCGGATTTTTTTTACAGGACCACGGGTTACCCTTCTCAGTTGAACATTAAAAACTTTACTACCAGCTACTCCACATGAGCAGTGCCTTGGTCAAAATAGAGTAAGAAATCCATAGAAATGACTAAAGAAAAGTTAGTTTCCGAAAATATTACGTCTGTTATAACATTGTGGCCATCGATATTATTTGCAGACAATATAGTACTTTAAAATAGCCTGGTTTGTAATTATACACAAAACGAAAAACTTGTGATTTTAATAGGGCCTAGCAATATTATTGTTAGCTTCTAGTATTTGTAAGGGTAATTAATTACATACAGTATTTAACTGAAAGGTAACTTCTACAGTGGACCATGTTACGCACATTCGACGAAGACGCAAGTTTTCCCTAGCACGCATTTCTGCCACAAGATCGCGACAGTGACGCAAATTATGGAATTTATGCACTATCAATCGCGATGTTGCAAAGTTAACTGAAAATCTATTTTGCATGTTTGGTAGTGGTCTGGTGTTTTAACACCGGGGAGCTTGCAGATGGCAATAGGCGTACGATACCCTAACCCTTACACCAGATATATCAATCTTCTACTACGCAAACAGATTTATTTTCAATAACCAAACGCTGGACTATTTTCGAAAATACTCTTTTACAATAATTTTTTTTTATTCCGCTATGCTAAATTATGAGGGTAAGGAACTATAAAAATTTAGGCGTTTCAAAACGAACTTAAGTCGAAATAAAGCTACAGACAAACCTTAAAAGCTATGAGAACAGTGTCGTGAATGAACCTAATTTTCATAATTTGCAGTAGCTTAAGAGCAAAATGTCCCCACTATTCCTGTACCGAGACATTAGCGAACTATGATGATAACAGGACGGACACACCTGCAGTCTTCTTCTACCATCGCACCAAACCAGATAAACAATCTTATCTATGAAAACCATGCACGCAGAGGTACATCACACGGGTATAATCCTTTTCGCATATCGTAACCAGTTCCACTATCGCAAAGTAATCTTTGACCTCTGATAAAACGTAATACAAGTTGAAATTCATATAACAATAATCAATTCTGGAACACTGTTACAAAGGGTTTAATACGCCAATTACGAAATATAAATTTTTGGCAGTGTACGAGCACCTTGATAATGGTTATCAAATAGAAAAGGCTGGTATGGCAACACCGTCCTGTCTAAAAGAGGTTCCACTACTGTAATGCCAAAGTAAACCCGCTAAAAACTGCAAAAAGACGCGGAATCCACTAGCCAGATATCCTAAGCGTATTTGAAATATTTCATATAGCCAATGAGCGTAAATGCATGACGACGCCAGTACTATTTTCTGCAATGTAGAATTGTATGCATGAACTTGTGAGATTTGAGATGAATCGAATTTCCGATAAATTCTCTAGCCAAAAACTCTTTAAAAACAGCTGAAATAATTTTTTGTTAAATGTGCATTTATAGTGTAGATAATGAGAAATTACTGTATTAACATAAATTTTTACGCTTTTCTCGTTCAGGTTTTTATTGTTCCCTTTTTATTCTGTTTCAGTAAAACGCTGACGCACCACAGCATGTTGGAAGAAGATGTCACACTGTGAAGAAAATATGCGTGTACGTACAATCTGAAATAGGCTTGTGTGTGTGTTAACTATGTCCAGTGTATATACTTTGTATACTGTAATTTGTCTTGACCAGTATCTTTGTGCAGCTGTGTGTAGATCTTACAGGCACAATAAAACAAGCGCGTGGCTGAAACCATTGTAAAAAAAATAATTTGGGCTAAAACGCGTTATATTCTCGCGTGAACGGAGTCACCACTGGCAAGCTTCGTCCATGGCCTCGTCCCGATATCATGCAAAGCTTGATCCGCTTAAGGGGCCATTGGAAAAAACTGGTTAGTCCGTACGTGGCCGAACGATAATGTTCGGGTGGCGGTTTCTGGCGGCCACTTTCCAAAACAAACACGCCGCGGCGGCACGGTAACTGGTTCGTCCAGACTGGAGGGATGGCGTTCCAACATGCAGGTTCCCGTACACGGCGCACGTACGGACTCAATTTTTCTTTTAAACTTAATTTTTTTTTTTTACTACCCACTTCACCAACATTCATCCCTGCGTGGTATCCACCAAATTTTGTAATCCAGCGCGTAGCGGGCGTTTTATCACGTAGCTCACGTTGGCAAAGCATTCACTTATTCCACTTTTTTTTATCGCTTATAACGCGACTACTTAATACAACGGATAAACAGATCACTTCCTAAGCCTGTTAAACAATTTGTTTACCACATCACAGGAGTTGTAAAGCTACGAATACCTATCTTAATAGATAAGTCTACCTGTAAGATGTATATCCCAGCATTGGTGAACACACATAAAGAAGTCTTCTTATGAAATCCTTAAAGCACACAAACACATGTGAAACAAAAACCTCGAGTTTTGCGGGAAATAAAATTAAAAATGATGTATTGTATTCAGCGTTGATTATATGCTACCCGCACTTCTCATTCGACAGTAAAAAAAATTCCCAACGTGTCACACGCCACACATTCACTCGCGCACACGCCGAACCACCGCTGGCTGCATTAACGACGGGACTCGTGTCTGTGGACGTTCGCGCGCGAGGCGACCGAAGGTGAAACTGTCTTTCAGTCTGGTGAGAGGTTGTTGAAGCTAACAGAAGGCACACACATACATACACACGCGCATGCCGTCTTTCTCTACCTCCTCCCTCAGTCTTTCGCTCTCACACACACATGCGCGGAGAGAGCGGATAGTGGTGGGGATAACGCGGACCGTGGTGGGGATGCCCGGCTCCGTGAGGAATCTTGGTGGGGAGATTCCGCGGCGTGGAGGGGATATCGCACCGGTCTGGCCCAAGCAGTCTGCCTGCGCCCTCTCCTCTTCCCCCTCCAACGAACGGCATTCCACTTCACCCTTGGAACGGCCACAATATCGGTTATAGCTGGCGCGGCGTTGCCAGATCGTGCGCCAGCCTGTGGGTGGGTGGAGCTTATCTTCGCTCTCCTCCCCCCCTTCTAGACACCGTAACAGGCAACGCAGTGACGCTATCAAAGCTCGGGGTTCACGCGTGTTCAGCCAAGAGAACAAGCAGCCTTCATTGTCACGGGAACCTGCGCGTTAGTTCAATATGCTGTAGGAGGTAGTAAGCAGTTTTGAAACGAGCCACCTTTGAAAAAGAAAACCAATGACTGCTACTGCACTACATTACGCACTGTTAAGTTGGTAGCGAATGAAAATCGTTCTGGACACTATACTACCTATTGCGTGTGCGCTGTTTAAATTTATGGTTGTTCAAGTTGGTTTCTCTTCCATTATACGAATATGAATTCGCGTATCATTAACGCATTTATATTCTTTTGCAGTTCGATTGTTTTACTTGGCGCGTGGATAAAAAGTAATCAGTCCGACGGCAGTGTTTTTTTTTTAGATACGACGGAAGGATACAAAAATAGATCCTGGGCAGGTCTTACCAGCCTATACGTGATGCGGCTAGGTATAAAATGGTGATTCTTAATCATTTTTCATCGTTCGTACCACGTTCTGTTTTACGGTAAGGCCAAACACTCTTTCGCAATGTTTTTTGTGCTCTTAAGGCGAGAATAGTGATTTACTTCACCCAGCATTACATTTTTTTTCATCGCTCTTGACGTACTGCATTTACTTTCAAGTGTCATAACGGAAGGAATTAGCAAAGCATTGAAACAAACTTCTGAACGTGTGACAATAGGTCGTGAAGAGAAGCTGTTCGTGCGGAAGATAGGAGGCGGAGAAGGGGAGGTCAATCATGGATCGGCGCAGGGCACAATGCGCAGTGGACTGCGCACGAGCAAATTTGGCGAACACATTCCCTTCCCCCTCGGTCGTGCACCTCTTTTTCCACCCTGCCTTTCCAGCCACCGTTTATTCATTCCTCTTTCCTTCTCTTTCGTCGGTGAAGTACATTAGAATGGAGCAACATGCCACACAAGTGAGAAGTGTAGACAAATGTTAACGCAAAAATGGCACAAGAAGCATTGTAACTCCCTAAACCGCTCTAGATTCTGGTTTATATGTTTTCTACAATTCTTAATACTAAGCTATAAAGTACATTACTAAGTACATAAATTTAAAATACACCGTTGAAACTTAAATTAAGATAGTTCTAATTACTCTCCTTAAAATTTGATACTTCACCTTAGAGTTGCGTTTTCTTGCTTCTTGGAGGTCGTCTCGTCCCCAGATTTTTTCCTGCGGCGAAAAGAAAAAAAAAGACTAAATAAACATGCACGAAAGCTAACAATATCATAATGGACTACATTCCATGGTGTTCTCATTCCCAGTGGAGTTACACCCGGATCATTTCTCGTTAAGAAACTTGACGAACTTTGCCGTTGGTTTTTTCGAAGTGTTCCCGTTTCCTCCCGCCCCTACATTCCGTCTCATTCCAAGTCCCCGCCGACGCTTATTCAATTCGCACGTTCTGTGACGATTGGCAAAATTCCCTTGGGGAAATTACTTACGCTATTCACTAAACATACAGTACGCCACATTCACGTGATGAGACCGGACCAGCAACGGTTCGACTTGTCTCAAAATCTTCTGGGCAACGAGTCAGTTCAATAGTGATTGGAAGCCAAACTGAATGGATTCCATCCATACAATTTTACAAAAACCAAAATTACATATTTGCCACTGAATATTTTTATTTTTATCGAATTAACAGATGTGATCAATGCATTACATTCGGAACACCTCTGGCATCTCGAGAAAATATTTACTTATGTAAATCACTTAAAGAGGCAAGAAAATCTGACGGTTCTAACAAAATCAGTAATGATTCTAGCATCACCGTACTAAATTCCTTGCTCATGAACTACGGCAATTTGCAAAACTCCCGTGCTTGAAATACAAACATCAACACTAAAGCTGAAATCTAGACATATGCTATTGTCCCGGATGAGAGTTTCTTTCTCAAAATGTCTTAAATATATTATATATTTTTGTTTGTAATTGCCGTTACGAAATACTGTAATCTTTTATCCTCACAGTTCATGGTCTTTCTTTCTTTTTGTGTAACAAAAAATAGCATTCCTCCTCGAAAACATTAGGGTAGAACTTTATGATGAAATTTCCTGTGGTTCTAACAGTGATAATATAACTACAATTTTCTTTTGTGAATTGTAGAAAGTACCTTTTTGATCATTAAGTTTAAAACCTAAGTCACACTCTGAAAACACACGGCCAAATCATTTAATGCTATTGACAATTGAGTAGGTCTGTTTTCGCGAAAATTTTCCATTCCTAAGTTGTACTCCAAAACGCTTTAGTTTCGATCGTATTTCGCGATTGGCTGATTTTAATTGTCACACAATGTACCTGCATCGACAGAGAAATATGTTCACGAGTTGCCAGGGGGGAAAGCGGCCATCATTCTTCATTTCAAAAACTTACCCTTAAAATAATATCGCCATCATTTAGAAGTAAAGATTTTAATAGCAGAACAATTTCTATTGTTCCGGCATTTTGTTAGGTGGTTTGTAAATAGATTGAATGCATCTACAGCATACATAGAATAAAACAAAGTCGCACGGCCGCGTGTGTCCGTGTATTCGGCTAAGGCTTCTAAACTACTTGATAGATTTTCATGCGGTTTCCACTAACATTCAGAGAATATCTTGGGGAAGGTTTAGGTATATAATACATTAATATTTAATGTAAGGATAGTAGAGAAATGCCGAAGTTTTACAATATAAAGTCGCAAAAGCTGCTTTTCGGGCGATTACATGGTTTACGCTGACTAAACCACAAGAGATACACCAAATTAATGTGCTACAGAATTGTAGACCTCAAAAAGGTCTACCAAAAAGTCCGCGACAGCATATGTTTATCCTTTAAGGATGACCCACGGTTCCATTTTTGTTTTTTAGGAGTTCAGTCGGGAAGACTTTGTGAACAACACTGCATTAATCCTATCTTAGATACCTTAAGCATTTAGTGTATATACTTGCTGTAAACCTAAACAACGCCATATTTGAAAATCGCACCCGAGCGAGGCCGAAGCGGGTCGCTAGTCCACTATAATACATTGTTCGATGTTTCTAAACGGCATTAGACAGAAAGTTATCAATACTGTGAGCATAAAACAAGTCCTCCGAAACAAAATTATAACAGTTACCGACTGTATAATACTTCACAGCTAAACAGAATAATTTAACCAATAATTTATAAGTGTGAAAAAGTTGATGAGGAAGAGGGGGGGGGGGCAGCCCCCTGTCCACTCCGTATTCTACGCACATGGGTGTCTAAGGACACGCGAGAATAGACAAAAGAAAGCTGCACGTAGCATATTTAAAGTCTCTAGCCTGCGGGTAGATAATTTGGCGAAAAACACGTGGCCCGCTTCAGATGAAACTGATGCCGTATCAAATTATTTCATTGAATGCTGCCGCAATTCAACCGAAAAATGCCCGAAGCCAACCAAAGACAGTGTGGGAGCCATGGCACAAGCTTTCCGTCCCCGGGATCTAATCACTATCTTGCGGGAGTTAACCCCTTAACGTATTATCCCGAGTATACTAGTTCACGTTTGACATGTTGCAGAATACGTGAATGCATGGTCGGTGCTGTACAGGTACAGACGGTAGCTCCAATGCAGGCGTTGCCTTTTCCTAGGCAACTATTGGTTGTTGCCGACACACAAACTATTTTATAATTGGTTGTTTATTGCGCCATGGATCTACTGAGACACTTTCCATTGGTTCCGAAATGTTAGGTATCGTAAAGAATTTACAAGTAGTTCTCACACCAAAAATTTCTTCTTTTGCAACACCTAAAATGAAACAATGTGTACGTTAAGGGGATTGAGGGTGCTTTTCACGAATGAATATATATATATATATATATATATGTGTGTGTGTGTGTGTGTGTGTGCGCGCGCGTGCGTGTGTGTGTGTGTGTGTGTGCGCGCGTGCGTGTGTGTGTGTGTGCGCGCGCGCGCGTGCACAAAACACTGTTGAACTCAAGACACTACTTGCGAGTACGCTACTCTGTCCTCGCATAGAAAAGAATTTAGACCACATAGTTTTAGCATCATGGCATGTGATAATTACAGTTTTAGTGTTTGCGGAATATGCAAATAAAATTAAACAAAAACGTTGGCAGAAAATTTAACAACGGTTACTGCAAGATCGTGTCTTAATTAATTTTAATGTATGCTAAGCAAAATCTATTTACAAAAAAAATCGTACAGTGCCACAAATTGAAAATATGCGAAAATATGCGAAAATTTCCTTATTTTGAGCAGTTTTTAAAAATTACTCGAACATCTCATAGTGTAATTCCGTGGTATCTTATTTTAATGTGAATGATCTCAATTGAGTTAGATTCCAAAAACGTTATGTTTACAAATCATTATTTTCATCAAAAAATTTAAAGACAAGTTGAGTTCCAAAACACTTTAGTTCAGAGCCTCTTTAGTGATCGGATCATTTTATTTGTTACGCGTCTTATCTTTCAGCCCGCCAATAACGGACGGTTAGTCTCGGAGAAAACTAATTCTGATTGACACACAAGTACGAAACTGTCTTCGCGCGCAGACAAGCGGCCAATAGACAAATGAAGTCTTCAAGTATGCACATATGTCGAATTCTAGCCTTCGCTTAAATCTTTTCGCGAAAAACAGGTGGCCCTACTTATCGTAATACGGAGAAACAAAGGTTTTCTATTAAAAGAATAGTTTTGTTAAGACCAGCCATTGGAAAAATACATCAAACTACCAGCAATCGCGTGTAGTACTTCAAAAATGAAACTATTTTCTTTCTCCTGCACGTTGCAGCTAGGTAATCACCAAATGACAGAAGTTCCTTAGTCTAGCCTGTCAATGAAGATTAGCTCATTTTCCCTAGTTTGTACGGTTGATTTTGGTGCGGCCGAGTACTCGGATCATCATAAAACAAAGCCTTTTGGACTCAAGTTTACATGCATCATAGATAATCATAAAGCTAAGCCTTTCAGACTCGAATTCGCGTGGATTGGGATATTTCATTTCCTGCCCCTCCCATGTTCTTTCCTCAACAGTACGGGTTTGGTTAGTGCACAGTTTCCAACCTTCTTCAGAGATTGACAACCCATCGCGAAGGAGTGAAGAGAATTGGGCGACTCTTTAACATCGAGGTCTTGAGAGCCTGTGAGGGCGAAGTGAGGTGGGTATAGAGAAGCGCCGGAATGCAAGGGGTGGGGAAAACGGGAGATCCCCGACAAAACCCGCCGACCCCGGCATGGTTCACGCATGCGAAAATCCGGGGGGGGGGACCCCACCGGGAGGCGAACCAAGTTCGCTCAGGTGGGATGCGAGTAGTCTAACCACTAAACCACCGCGACTCCTATAGTCCATTGTGTTAGTGTCGGAAATTATTTTAAAACAAATTTGGGTTTTTATATACGAAAAGTTTGGGCGTTGTGTTGTTTCTTAGATAAATATTGATAAATAAAAACTATATTCGGACTACATAGTTATGTTTTCTATGGGCAGGGAAATGTTTATATACGCTATTCACGGTAACATGAGCACTTCTATAAGCCCTGCTTAAGAGCTACTTGTAAATACGTTGTGTATTCCGCCACCTTATGTAAAATTAACATTGCCATGAGCCTCGTCACTTTATCCATGTGTCGTTCAAATGAAACTGTGAAATTATTAATAAAGTAAATACTTTACAAATCTGCTCATTTTTACACAACGATGCAGTTAAAAAAAAACGAAAAAGAAATAAATAATTTTATGGTATCACAAATGGTTACCTTTTATTCGACGTTAAGATATGGAACTACTTTTTATCCATCGTTACCAACTTTTCTGGGCGAATGTCTTTCAGTGTGCCCACTAAAATACATGGAGGAAGGGTCGTGCTCACTTTATCGTGAACAGCCTTTACGAGTGTAGCCCCAGCTACAATCGGGAGATATTTCCCCAAGTCTTAAGAAAGTTACCAACGAAAAAATTTTGTTATATTACATTTGTACCACAGACATGAGTAATTAATTACTCTTTCATCCAAAAAAAATCGAGTGTACTGTTTTCGCGTAACTACATGCCAGAATCACAATTTTATTGTCTTAGAAGTGTACGAGATAATTCTCACTAAAAGAAGATGCCAAGAGCTACTTCAAGACATTTATAAAGTCGTACAAAAAATATTTTTGCAATCTAAAAAAAATTGCTGAGTATAGGGAAATTCTCGCATATTTTTTACCTGTGCCTGCCTCTGAATTTTTGTGAAATTACTTAATCTAAGCATACCTTAAAATTAATTAAGGCCAGATGTTTCAGTTACCCTTGATTAATTTTCTCCCAATAATTAGGTTTCCGTTATTTGTCAATAACATTAACATTTTGACTGACATCATTTTGCAAAACCACGCAACCTGAAAAAACTTTACCTGAGAAAAAAGTAGAAGCAGATATTTTGAACAGTATGTACGTATATAACATAAGATAAAAGTATATAATAATTAAAGAATATAAATATATTATATTTAATAAGTATAGGTGGTATAAATATTTAAAAACCATTTTTACGTACAGCGTGTACGTATAAAATCTTAGATAAAAGTATATAATATAAATATATGCAATAAAAAATATATAATAAATATAGGTGGTATGAAATATAAAAACCATTTTTTTTTCGTGGCCAATGCCTGTTATGAAAGTAATTCTATTTTTATAATTTTACGTATATTTTATTTTGTGGTTCAGAAAGTACGTACATATTGCAGGGGGAAAAACCTCTGTCGAAGAGGGCAGTGACTGTGCGGCTACCACGGCACCTTCCCACTACTGCGATCTGGACTTGAATCCCGGCGGCGCCGCCTAAGGCTTTCACCTGCGAGAAACAAGGCGAACTTTTCCGGGCAGGCCATTGGGTTTTCTCCGGGGAACCCAGTTTTCTTTCATCTTTTCATTCCGCCGCTGCTCTGTTGTGAGGTTCGTCCTTTGTTAACCCTCAGGCCGGGATTGCGATGACTTCACGTTACATGTTAACACGCATCACGCTACACTTTCACGTTTACGTAAAATATGGTATTTTTGAGTGGTATATTGTGATACTTCACGTAAGCACGTAACATTTTTGAACTGAATAAATATGTAGGGAATAAGCGGGGTTCCCCCCCCCCCCCCCCAACCAAATTGGAAACTCTGACAATTCAATTTATGTAGACATCATTGTGTTTCAACACTGATTTGGCTCTAACGCACAGTTAAAATGCTCAGGTATAAAATATTTTAACTTTAATATATATTTCTAAAAGCAGTACAACACCCACAGAACAAAAATAGACACTTTAAAATTATTTCGTTTTATTTTTAACGGGAAGTACAAAAATCTTAACTAGGAAATTAACGGAGAGGTTATGTAAATTCACGGAAAGTCCGTCCCTGAAAACCACTGTGTCCGTAATTTTACGGAGAGTTTGCGACACCTCAGCATATATTTTTACCAGCACTTTTCCGTAAAATGAAGGAAAATTTTTTTAACAGTAAAGTTTGCGAAATTATGGCGTTCGTGATTTATACAAACTTAAAAATCAACTAGGAGATGGCCGTAGCCTCTCGGACAAAATGTCCCTGGGAGATGTAGACGCGTTTTTCGTGCATATGGGAATAAGTCGTATGTAATCAATTTTGATCTGATTATAAAATTAAATTGTGTTTAATGCAGTAGGCGTACTAAAAATTGCATTTCATGGAAGCATTTTTATACCTCTGAGAAACATAATTTATGAACCGTGTAAGTGTACATCGTCTTACATATTAACAAATGTAAAAAAAAATAATAATCCTAGATTGCTGCCCGATGGCTGTTACCCTACCCTACACATAATATTATTGTTATTTCTATTTTTTTAAATTATTGGTTAATGTACCCCTCAGAGAAGACAGCTTGACTTGACCAATTGCGATAAGAGTTCTCTTTTAGTTTTATGCCAAAACACTTTAGCTCAAATCCACTTTCGCGATTGGTTTTAACTCCTGCGCATTTTAGGTGCTTTCCCGCGAATCACAGACGTCCACTGCTGAAGTAACCTAATTCTGATTGGTTCAGTCAAGTATCAGAATGTCTTCTCACAAACGCACGTGACTAACAACCAAAGGATACTTGCAAGTGTGTACGTATGATACTTAAAGTATAGCTTGGATGCTGTTCTTTGCGAGAAAATCGAAGTCCGTATAATGCGACTAACAAATCGTATATTTCTGGCAATTTTACGTGTCTCTAGTATGTTGCCGATGTATAGTGCTGATGTACTGGTTGCAGTCACACACTAAGAAATTATTCGAAAATTTACCACACCAGTGTATACGTATATTAAGAAAATACAAATGGTAAAACTTTTTACCATTCATCCATGGTAATGGATTTACATTTGCTCAGAAGACAGTCAAATGCATAGTGAAGGTCCCAATTTTGTATACTAGCGACGCTAAACATTACTATATTTACAGCCTTACTTTTGGTATTATTTCCATACTACGTATACGTGAAAAACTTCCATTACAACTTAAGAAGTTTACTAGAAGTTTTTTTTTTACAGTGCGTGTAAGAAAATTACCTGTACTAACTACCGTCTTTAAATGGACAGGTCTCTGCAATCTTGAATTTACTTCTACTTCTCTAGGGCTAAATTTCCATTTCAATACTTAAAAGGACCGAGCCTGTAAGGGCATAGAGCAAGGTAACAGTAACATGTGGGGAGGCCCCTCCCCCGTCGCTGTTGGAAGCTAAAGGGCGCCAGGTGGGCTGATGTAAAAAAAAAAAAAAAAACAAGATTGCATGTTTACGTGGAGGTATGCATTAGTTTTAAATGTTTTCCAGGAACTTATTTTAAGAAAATAAGAAATCATTCTTTGGTAATGGAAAATACACATGTTTATAAGCTATTCACGGTAAAGTAAGCACTTTTGAAAGCCTTCTCATTTTTAATAATAGTCAATAAATATATTTTATTTTAGCCTTAGACCTTAACTTGCGAGTACGGTGGAATATACACACTGTGTTTATTAGCTACATGGCAATATTTATTTAAAAAGTGGGTTAAAGGATAAGAAATGGCTGAATGAACAGAGTAACTAGGCCCTCAAAAGTGCTCACTTTACCGTCAGCAGCCTATACCTAGCGACCTGACTGCACCTGCCAATTAATTCAGTGATCTTAATTTTAACTTCAGTGTTTTATGCACAGACTGTTACTGTTTATAAAAATAACAATACTTGAATTTTCATATTGATCTTTGTGCCAGTGACCTGGACGTAATATTTTCTAATCCTGATATCACGAACATCACGTTATAAGAAATGTCCCGTATTGGATGGATAAATAATGAACAGAAAACAGACAAGAGGCAAATATAATTTTGCTTTTACATGAATGCAATGCTGAGTGTGGTAGTATCTGTTTGTCTTCCCCTACTCCCCCTTCCAAGATTTAAGATGATATGCCCCAAGGCATAGGGAATAACTTCAGATTCACTTGAGTTTACAGTTTCATGTGTTGCGAATAAGAACAATTTTTAAGTGTGCTGTACTTAGGGAGACACTGAAATTTTCCACTGTCATAATCAATGAACGGTGGGTTTTGTGTTCGTTGATACATCAGAAGAATGGTAATATGAACATTAATAACAGAGGACAGTACTATGGTCTATGAATTGGTTACCCGTATGAAAAACCATTGGACACTGGGCAATGTATAGTCACAGAATACTTCAGAACTCAGTTCATGAAGGGAAGACGAGGGAGGGGGGGCATAAACACGGTTTATGAATTCGTTACCCATACGGAAAACCATTGGCATTCGGCAATGTATGGTCACAGAATACTTAAGAATACATGAAGGGAAGTCGGGAGATAAATAATTAAGAAAAACTAATTAATTCAGAGAATACTTAGGAATATATGAAGGTAAGTCGGGGGATAATTAATTAAGAAAAACTAATTAATTCAGGAGGATTTTTGCTGATTCAACTTGCAACAATTATAACATGATGTGGTTAGTGGTGTTAGGGGTCGAGGTACGTCTGAAGGACAATCTGTTATTGGAGGACTACAACAATAAGGAATTTAATATTACTTCAGTCCCCAGTGTTAAGTCATCACTGAAGTTAAGATGTAATATTTCATAGTGTTTTGAGTATTTAGTGACATTGGCCCGCCTCATGGAGCCTCCTTTACCCGGGCCACCCAAGTCCCAGCTACGACCCCAGTGAATCGCGCTGGACACCAGGGGGCTCCTGGTCTCGACCACACCATGCTGACCAGTATCTGCAATATGGTTGTATTGCGAATAAATGTCCACTATCCGTTCTATCGCCGGCTTTGAATACCACCTACGAGTCCTTACAGACTGGCCAGGGTGTACCACAAGTTGATTTTCTCAGTGTTTGATTATTTTGTACTTGTGTTGACCAAAGCACGCTGGTGCGAGCATCAAACCACCGCTTGCCGTATGCTCTTCGATAGCCTCTGGGTGTGAATATAACCACTGCCAGCAAGAGTCATTTCTCTCCGTGACCTGGGACCGGGAAAACCACAGACCCGGTCTCAGAGGTCACCTCGCACTCCTCCTTCCTTTCCATGGCACTTGTGGGTTTTCCTGAGGTTCAGTTCACCGGTATCCAAGCACCCCAAGTCCCGGCCGAGAGACCGGCCCACACAAGCACCGACTCGCCGAACCTCTTGTCCGTTTCCATGTTTTTGGACTCTTCACTAGATCCCAGACTTTGGGCCCCAACAGCCTGACTGTAAAGGAGTCAACCCGCCCACCTGAATTAGGCCGTTACTATCTGCCGAAATAAGCCATTCCTGGGAACTGGGCATAGGGAACGCCCCGGGTTGCCCACGTTTGCTGGTTGGTGAGCCTTCCAGCAGTACCACTTGGAGGTGTGAATCCCTAAGTCAGTAGAGGCTGTGGTCTTGCGCTTATTTGACCCTTTCTGTAGCTATGTTGCATATGTGCTCCGATACTAGGACTTGGCAGTAGCCCCAACACTTCATTGTCCATATTCTCTCTCTTCAGCTGGTCCACTGTTTCACATCAGCAGAGGTAAGTCCAATCCCTTAGTCTCGGACACTCCCACCGGGCACTGCGCATTGCGTCGTCTTACGCCCCCTTATAGGCCGGTTCTGCTGTGCTATTCCAGCCAACCACACCAATGAGTGGGTCTATTCATTCCCTTTTCAGGTCACGAATAAACCACCGGGCATTTGTTCAAGGTACATACTTCTCTTGAACAGCCTTACACACATTACAGGCTGGTTACTCGTACAGACTAAAATCTTCTGGGAGTTTAAAGAGTTGAACCTGCCTTCCCTCTCTCCCTTCCAGTAACGTCATGCCAGAGAGGGAGCTACTCTAATACATGTCATCATAGCTCCCACCTGGCGTTCAAGATCGCCAGACCCTTCACACCTTACATCCCTTAAGAGACCGGTTCCCTGGCTTCCGGCATCTGTTTTGGCACCTTAGGATAATCACAGCTACTTCCGCCAGTTCTAACATTTACAATAAAGTCCGTATCAAATGCTATTCAGTCCCAACTCAGTTTATTCCAGGTCCCACCAATCCGCAATATTCTAGAGTTCTCTGAGCACCCTCACGCACAGTAGCCTTCGCTCATCAGGTTTTACACCCCCTCGTCCATTCACACCACAAACACCTCGTCCGCCGCCGCCTTTCAATCTCCCGTCGTCGTCCATCCTCTGCACGTCCCTCCATTACAGCACTCAGCTAAAAGGTTTTTACCAAGGCTGCTGACGGTCCACCTATGGCTTGTATTTATAGGGTCGTAGTTCATCACCCAGAAATTTCTCTAGATCTCGCATTGCGCCGAGTGTCCTCATTCCCACAATATTCTTGTTCATCCTCTACACTTGGCTTCTGCACCAGTGGGGAGAAGGATCTGTGATGCCGGCTACATCCCCGCTGTCAGTCATTCTCCCATGCTGATCCCAGGAGGGGGAGTGATGAGGCAGCGAGCGTGTCTGCTTTGGTGTGGAGAGGGTCGAGTTGGGTCACACCACACAGAGCCAGACATCGCATAACGGGAGCTTACTGCTGGTGCGATACAACATGTAACACTATTAAGTTGGCGGCCTAAAACAAGCTTGCCTGATGGCTAAGAAACATTAAAAATTATATGGCGGCCTATAAACGGTGGTGCCAACAGCTTGACTAAGACTAAGTATGAGAGAGAATCCAATATGGCTGCCTGCAGGAAGTTATAAATGAAGTCATCAGCAGACGAAACAAGACTGTGATTCGAGTTGAGTTGAGAGAAATGTGGGTGGCTCTTAACGAGGTCTTGAGAGCAGTTGAGGGTGAGATGAGGTGAGAATGGAGAAGCAATGCAATGCAAGAGCAGAGGAAACGAGAGATCCCCAAGACGAGAGATCCCCAAGAAATTCGCCGACCAGTGGCATCGTCCAGCATGATTCCCACTTGCGAAAATGTGGGATAGCCCCACCTGGGGACTGAACCTAGTTCACCTTGGTGGCAGGCGAGCACTCTAGCCGCTCAGCCACCGCTGCCCCATGGTGATCAGAGGGGACCTATAAATGCCAGACGCAAATGGAAACTGGTATCAGATAAAAATTAGCAATGGTTCGCTAAAGATGTCCGACGACAGGTAACACAACTCACTGAGTGACGAGGAAGCGATGTGTAACCTGAACATCGACGAGGAAGTTTCTCACGAGGTTTATCACGAGGTGACGAAATGATTTCTTACATGATGGTTAATTTATGTTAGGTTAGGTTGAGTTAGGGTATGGTAGGTCAGGTTGGGTTATATCAGGTGAGGTTATGTTAGGTTAGGCCAGGTTGGGTCAGGTGAGGTTGACTTATATTATGTAATGTCAGGTTAGGCCAGGTTGGGTCAGGTTAGTTTAGGTTATGTTAGGTAAGGTTAGGTGTGGTAAATATTCGAAGTCCCTATGCACATGAATTATTCCAAGTTCCAGACAAGTTAAATTTTAAGTCCTGCACAAAGTAGGGATTTTTATAAGTTGGATGCAAGGTTCAAAATATTGTGAGTCCCGACAATATAGGAAAAATTTTCAAGTCCCAACAAAGATGACAGCCAACAGTAGACGAAATTCAAGATGTTGGGGTGGAGTGAATCCGACTAAGGTGACAAGGAATGACAGAGCATGATGTCAAGATGGCAGTCCATTAATGTCAAGATGGTGGGGTGGAACGAACACGGCTGAGGTGAGAAGGAATGACAGAGCATGACTGTAATACCTTAAAAATTCTATAAATTAAATTAGTAGATGGTGATGTCATAGGGGTAATGACATCATCCAAGGAAGCAAGGTCGAATGAAGGTAACACGATGGCGGCTGGAAACAAGATGGCGGACAGTTGGCTCCGGACCTGTACCCTGTTCCCGTGTACCCTATTTCCTACTACTTATATATAGACAACTAGCAACTAAATAATAAAAACAATACTATACTTAGGACATTGAAAATAATTTTCAATTGATGACGAGTACTTAGTAGTCCTGTTAGTGTCTAGGCCTCATTTTCTTTGGTATGCAGCTTAGTAGAAGTTCTGAGCAATCGCCACTTCCGAATGACGAGTATTCAAATGGCTGTGTCCAAGAGAATATAACAGTGGCCACAAGCGAAAGTTGCCCCTCTATCAACCCTGGCGCCTGCAAGCGGATCTTTCAGTGCAACAACACATCATCGACCACTCATGGACTCTAGGTTTCGCGGAGCTAGAGCGAGGCTGTGCTCATTGCTCCATTGGCCGCACACATCAGGAGGCAGGAAGAGAGTATCGGCAATAGTACACATGTCCATTATTTGTTTCCGAACAACCTAGAACATGACTATCAAAATATTCGTAAGGTCGAAAATTGCTCTATACATTAGGATTTTTATTTCTGATTTTCTACAGTATGTGTTTTAAACCAAACTCTGAAAATGTGAACCGCTGGACCAATGTGGGGAGAAAAAACACAGTGAATTTAACCATACTCGCACAGTCGATTGTATAAAATATGGAATTTTGATTTTCTCAGAAAATAATGTTAATGAAAAATATTTTTAAAAAATGCTTTACAGTGAACACTTGGTGCTAAAAAAACGAAAAGAAAATAATGATGTACTGATATAATTTGATTCAAAGACAGTTTAATAAGATATTCTGGCTGGTAATTGATAAAAAAAACTATTTCGCAAATTAAAATTCTTAAATTCCCTTAAAGTAAATATTCTAACAACCACTACCCAAATAAATGTTCGAATCTGACATTTACATTTATTATCCTTGACACTTTCTTGTTTTTCTTCGGAAGGAGTCTCTTCTGAACATGCACATTATTGTAATGCCAATTCACAATAACTCAAGATTATAGTTCTTATAATATTACATATTTAACAAGAAAAAACACTCGAAAATCTACTAGTAGGTATATTTCCATAAAATAAATGTAACAAAATGTTAAAAAATTTAAATACTAATTTTACACTGCACATTTACGAGTTAACGCCTCGGCACTTGTAAGAACTGCAGGCAGTGTGATGTTCATGGAGATGATAGCGAATTCATGGTTACTTGGCAGAATGATTGTGTGATTTGTTATTGCCTTCTGTAGTGTGAGCCGAACCCATCAACCACTCGAAAAAATTCTAAGGTTAGGTGCCTGAAATCAAACCCATATCCTCCCCGGGTGACAGAAAACAAATCTACCCATTACAGAACGGAGGCGATCGGCTCCGTAATGATATGTAAACTTACTCGTACCTTGAGTTTTTTAATCATGGCCAGATTTAAGCTCGGACCATGGCCAGTATGGCCTCATCACGTGAGTATGGAGCTGTCATGACTGATGTTCAAAAAATTCTATTTAATTTTTTTACAAACTAAGTATCAAACTTCACATTTGTGCATACAAATTATGTGTTTTCAGCTGCAATAGCAGACTACATTTTTTAAAATTAATAACCTATTCTATAAAAACTCACTCGGTGTGCCAAAATGTCTTCTAAAAGTTTATTCAATTAAATTTCTGGTGAATTCGTTAAACTGTTGTTAGGTGTCCTGAGAATGGCAACATACATACCTTTTGCAGTTTCTCACTTGTGGCTGACGGGTCCTCCTGAGCTGACGTGTCTCTGGAGCTGGCTGGAACTGCTGTTGCGCTTTTCGCCCCCGTCTTCCGTCTTGCTTCTGCGACTCAAGTTGTTCACAATTCGGCTGGTATTCTTGCTGTTGCAGCAGCTGCTGCAGCGGTCGCTGATTCTGCAGTCGCTGCTGCTGCTGCTGCTGATACAGCATCTGCTGCGGTTGGAATTGTTGGTGATGTTGCTGTTTTCGTAGATGGTGTTGTAGCTGCTGCAGTAGTTGCTGCTCTTTCTGCTGCAGTCGTTGCTGTTGCTGCTCCAGATGTTGCTGCTCTAGATGCTGTTGCTGTTGCTGCTCCAGATGTTGCTGCTCTAGATGCTGTTGCTGCTCCAGCTCCTGTTGCAGCATCGCTTGCTGGGTTACTTGCTGATTCGTCATTTCAATTACTGTCAGGCTGTCGTCGTCGTCGTCGTCATCATCGATACAGATTGGGGCGCTCGCTACTGCACGTGCTACAGTCAGCACGTCCGATATACCATCGCTTCGGCGGACCATCCGCTGAAGCTGCGTCGTCGCTTTCGTCACCATCACATTCCCCAGCGATCTGTATCCTGTTGCATTTACATCCGCGTGATTGGGTGTTGGAGTGCTGCGCATACTCACTATCGACATCTCTGTGGTAGAGGCGGTGGCTGTACTCATCTTCGCAGTCAAACTGGCCTGAGCAGTGGTCACTGCCACGACCTCGTCTGGGAAGCTAGTGTTGTTGTGGGGTATCTGGTTGAGACTGCCAGAAGAAAAACTCTGCTGTAGCTGTTGTGCCGGAATCTGAATGGTGGTCGATGAGATGAAGCACAAGTCATTGTCCTGTGGTTCTTCCTTGATGTAGACAGTTTGGGGTTCCTGTTTGATTTGCCACAACCTGAGCCTGTCATCACTCGGTGGTTCTTGCTTGATTTGCTGAAATGTGGACTTCATGTCTTCATTATCCAGTGGTTCTCGTTTGATTTTTACAGAGTCCTGGGGCTCTTGTTTGATTTGTCTCGACCCTGGCATTATGCATAGCTCATTTTGACTGCTGTTGTGGTATTGTGTGTGTGTGCTTTCCTGTTCTGATTTAATCTTCAAAATGCCCTCTTTCCCTTCGTTGGCATTAAACCCGAGATTGTAATCCTTCGGTCCACTCTCGTCAGGCACAGTTGTCACCTTCGTGATTCCATCGTTTACAATTTGCATAATCTCGGTATATTTCTCATTAGTTACGGGGTCTATATAAACTACGTCGGTCTCGGTGCTCGTATACACCTTTCTTTGATGGTGCTCTATTCTGACATCTCCCACCCGCTGTCTATCAACTGAATCAGCAGGAAACACTTGCTGCTGCTGCAGCTGCTGCTGCTGCTGCTGCTGGTGATGGTGGTGCTGGTAATGCTGATGAGCCGACTGCACGATCGCCCTCCCACCAGGGTGGTGCTGTTGACCATATTGGTTCCTCGCCTGCCACTGACCATGGTAAGGGTTGTAATTGTCGTAGTTGGGCGTATTCTCTTGGTAAAAACCAACCTGCGGGTAGTTGTAGTTACTCCAACGCCACTGGGGATTGTCCCACTGATCACGGTAGTTGAACCTTTGATGATCCTGCTGGTTATACGGCTGGTACATCTGCTGGTGGGGACCCGGGAGAGGTGGGCCCTCATGATGATGCTGCTGCTGCTGCTGAAAGGCCATCCCATGGTTCAGGGGGTACTGCTGATACTCGTTGTGGAAGTTATCATCGTATCCCTGGAAGTAATTGCCGCTCTGGTAATAGAAATTCTGCTGGGGAGTCAGCGGCTGGTTGTCGTGTTGTGCGGGTGGCGGGGCACGCGACGGCGGCAGCGCCGGCGGCAGGAGCGCTGCTGGTGGCAGCATGGGCGTCTGCAGCAGGGGCGTGTGCTGGCGACGCTGGGGACGGCCGCCGCCATAGTTGGTGCTCCTCGCCTGCCTGGATGCAGTGCTGGAGCGGTGGCTGCCGCCCTGCCGGCCGGGTTGGTGCTGATCGTGCCGCTGCACTGCGCCGCCCGCCTGCCTCCTGGCCGGCTGTCTGGGGTGGTTGTCCCCTGCCTGTGGCTGCCACGACCCCTCCTGCCCGTTCCACATCCTGCAATCTGAACCACAATCATTTCCTAATTAACGTCACGCCCCCTTTCTCACTCGATTTTCGGGCACTATCTAAAGCCTATATGCCACACAATACACCATTTCTGTGCTTGTTATGAACAGTTATTTGGAAACTAGTTGCCAAATATTTTCGTACAAAATTGTTTATGCAGCTCATTATTTAGGCCTAAGAAGAATTCCTTATACAAATGCATACATGTTTTACAGTGCACGATAAAATTTTACGTACAAACCCGGTCGGAATATTCCACGAGACTTGCTACCAGAGTCTGCATGCAATCAGTTATGGAAGGTTATTTGGAATAACCTGTCCAACGATACTTGTTGCTGCACAAGAAATAAACGAGTGCATTTTTTATGGTTTTAGTTCTGCACTCTCTCACGAGATTAGCATTATACGTTTATACACAGCCTACTCGTTTTGTTGTTATAATTAGATCTTTTGTGGTAAATAAAAACAAATATTTATCATAATCTTCACACAATGCTATTTTGGAATGCGTAAACATTTTCATTCTTTTATTTACTAATTATTCGTGTTTGATAGTCTATCGCTCTTTCTCAAAACAAAATAAACAAAATCACTCTACCATTCTCTCTAATTTGCTAAAATTTTCACCCTTGTATGAAACCTCCCATCGAAAATTGCACACGACCAATTACGAAAACGTTCACGATTATTGCCAAATCTTCCATAGAACCATCCATACAAACGGTCATGCAAGCTTGCATGGAATCGTCTGAGGAATCTTCCATCATGGTATACAGGCTTGAGGGCAGGTTTGGGCAAATCGCTTTTTCTTCTGAAGCTGGTTCGCTGTTAATCCTGCATTTTTATACCAACATTCGAAAAAATGGCCCCTCTGCCCCAAATCTTCATATTCGAACATAAAATTGCCAGGAATGCATTCAGATATGTTGGTAATTAAAAAAAGCTGTTCTAGTTTTAACGCCATGTTGAAATTCTATCGTTATTAAACTTAACGACCATTGAAAAAAGCGTATTTTTTAAATAAGAAGTATAATTACCAGCGTAATAATACTGTCGCTTGCTCGATACATGGACATTACGCCATAGCTCCGAAATAATGTTTATTTATTTATTTCCATTCTCTGTTGAAGTACCTTAATACTTTTAAAATTAGGGTACTTACTTTGATAACAGTGCAAGAAAAAATTAATAACGAAATAAAACAAGAAAAAAAAACTGAGAATTTTGCATATTTCTCCACCCCCACTATAGTTTTCATAATATTTTATTTACCAATAGAAAGTTGAAGTTTTCTAAAGGTGCGAGATTCATTTTCTAAGCTGAAATCAGTCAATAAAATTTCATACGTATCCCTGCGAATAGAATCTATAAGCGTTTTCTACTTCTTGTCAACGTTAACGTATCTCATTTTTATTAAAGTGAACATTTACTAATTGTTATCCACGAATTATACTTTATATACCAGAAACAGCGCCCGCGGAATCTGCAGGTTAAGCCACCATTGATGGAGCAGGTAATTGTACGAAATAGTACTTATGATACAGTGTTATCTGGAAACTCGGGCACATGATCGCTCGCTCGCGCATACCTTCCTGCAGTCGCAATGAGAATTTTAAGACGTAAGACTTAATACTTAAGATGTAAGACTTAATACTTAAGGCATCAGACTTAAGATTAAATGGGAAGGATGGGGCATAGAAAGATAATCCTCCCGCCAAATCCCACGAAAATCAGTCGAAAAATGTCTTACAGGCCGAAAAGGTGAAAAACGCACCCCCCCGGGGTAAAGTGAGGGGGATCGATAGCTGAAGGTGCAAATGTGTGCATAAACGTGGTTCCACCCCTTCACCAATCGAATGAGGGTGCGCACCCTCAAAAACGGTGTTTTTGAGCAAAAAAACTTTCGTTCTTGATTAGTAAGATGGCCAGGGGACGCGCCCGTAATCACCATTGGTAATTGCATGGTACAGTGTTGTCTTCGCGCCTGTTGGCGTTCGTTCGCAGATTGGGACCTGCAGTTACAATTGGAATGATGTTAAAATTGTGGTACATTTATGGTATATTTAATAATTGTGGGCGGTATATTGGTCCTACATGAAACTGCAGCTTATTGGAAAGCTAGGGAGGTGCATACGCTATTATGATACGGAACCTACTATAGCAAATTGGAAAGCTGGGGAAGTGCATATGCTATTATGGTACGAATTTGAAATTGTCGTATGAAATACCGAAACTTTAGTACCAAGTACCACAATTACTGTACACTAAATATGTCAGCGTGGGTGTGCCATAATTATGGTGCATATTATGGAACAAACATATGGTAAGGGGAAGTTATCCAAAATTAGGGGGGATAGAGGGTTTAAAAGGAAGGAAAATACCAAATTCTAACAAAATACGATAAAAATTCGCCATATAGTACCAATAGAAGACGAATCAGTGTGGGAGAGGAGGAAAATTTCGAGGGCGACTTTTAAGGTTCAAAGGGCCTAACTTATCATTGGGGGAGAGTGGGGTATAGAAAGGCAACACTCCCCCAAAACCCACGAAAATCGGCCGAAAAATGCGCCTTCCAGGCCGACAAGGTGCAAAATGTGCACTAAAACCCATCCCCCGGTAGGAGAAGTTACCCAAAGGGCCTAACCTTGTTTTGGGGAGTAAAAAAGAATGGTTAAAAAGAAAGGAAAGTAGAAAATTTCAACAAAATATGATAAAAAAATTTGCCATATAGCACTTTCCGAAGTTGAAAAGGGGGATGGGGGAGAAATTTTGAGGGGGGGAGGTAATTCCGAAGAGCCTAACTTCCCATTGGGGGAGGGTGGGGTATAGAAATACATCCCTTCCTCAAATCCCACGAGAATCCGCCGAAAAACGCGCCTTTCAGGTCGAAAAGGCGAAAAACGGACCCCCCCCCCCCGATCGTTGCATCGCCTCATAGGATGGATTGGAGGAGGGGGTTAGGGAGGTTCGACAGAGGATGTTCCAAAGGTATGTAGAAAATTGGTTCCAGCTCTCCACCCGACAATTATGGTACATCAGAAACCAACTTTTATGGTACGGTATACACGAACCTTAAGTCTGGTGCATAAAAACCCCTCCCTCCCGGAAGTGGGGAGAGGGGGTCGGCAACCATAACTCACTCCCTTCCCCTGGGGCACTATCGAACCCACTAGGTTCTTCCTCCACACCGCTTGGGCGTAAAGTGTTTGACGCGGTAAACTTTCGTTCTAGATTAATAGTATAGAGATACTTCATTTATGAATAATAATACAGAGAAAAAATTGTAATATATTAGTAATGCCAAGTAAAAAAAATATATCATGCAAATTATTATTAAATTGAGTGCGCACGAAGCGTTACTTTGTCCCTTTCGAGTAATTTTATATTTACATGAGGCAGAGAAATAGCTTGAAATTAGGACATTTAGCAGGGCTTCAGAAAAAGTAGAGATAACCAACCATGAATGAATTACAGTTGTTGATACGAGGAGATAAGCCGAGATGGGGATTCTGATGGTTGTAATATAATTCCCACATTTTGTACCTTTCATACAAAATATCTAACTATGGGAATGAGTGTGTGCATTTACTCATTCCTCTAACACATGGATAATACTGTAAATTTACTTACCAAATTTTAATACCGTCCCATCCTTAATGTTTTAAGTCGTGCAAGGTACACTTACCGATTTGTCATTTCCGGGCTCTTGGAATTGGAAACTACAATGCCTGTAGAATTATGCAGCAATTTTATTACTCTTGGAATTGGAAACTACAATGCCTGTAGAATTACGCAGCAATTTTATTAACTACAGATGACTACAACGGGCACGATAAACCTGCAATCAGTTTAATCAAAATCCTTGCAAAAACTGCACGAAGGATATGTGACAACGAAGTTGACGTAGCCACTATATGTTGTTTCTGTGGAATAGTTGATCAAGTTAATGCTCGTAAAAGCCGCGAAGGACACTCCGTATTAACTAAGTAACAAATAATAAATATTTTCACTACATCTGTGGCGCAGGTCGCAAATACAATCGGTACGACATTCCAGGCTGCAATTCAAAGTTAACCCTGTTACTAAGTGCTCTTTTTTTTGGGTAATTTAAGACCAGTTTAATGCAGTGGGTTCTTGGGCGTTAGAACGGATGGGAAGTAATTCCGTACGAAAAATCGGGTAGAAAAGATAAAATCGACTTTTAGCCTAAAGTAAGGCGTCGTATTCTTCCTCGAAAATGAGAAAATAACCGGCGCTTAATTTAAAAAAAAAAAAAATTTATCGAAAACGATTAGAAATGAAAGAAAGCAAATTCATACAATGTATCAGTAAATTGAGACCGTGAACCTCTGCAAAGATAATAATGAATTTAATAACATCCCACGTCAGAAACAAAATATGGGTTGCTATTCTCAGATCGCAATAAATGCTGTAGCCCCGAGTATCAGTCTAGATGGCTACATTTGCGAGCAAACAACCCTCGCAAGTAAGGGTGGCAGTCCAACATCTTGGAGGTAGGCAACAAGTTTAACATACGAGACACTCAGTTTGCATTTGCAGGCGGATTAACCCCTATACCAAAGAAGCACGTCTGAGCGAGATCCGCTTACGAATAGCATTTAAGAAACTTTACGTGTCTGTACACGTTTTTCAGTTCTTCCATTTCTCTCTAAAGCGTATTATTGTGATAGTGAAAATGGCTGCCGGAGTTTTCACTGACATTTTTATGTATGAAAATTCCTGTACTAACATTAATAAAAAGAATAGGAACGCTCATCAAACCTTAATTTTTATTATTACGTCATAAGATGGTAGGGTCTCCGCTGAGTCTTATAGAGGCACGTAATAGACTGCAAGACTGTACGCCAGTCCAGTGCTTTGCGCGTAGAGGCGATGAGAGAGTTGATGCGCATGCCTCGGTCGCCCCTAGCACTCCCACGCTTTTAGGCTTCAGCCGTGCAAAATTCTTTCAGCCAGGCGGACACCTTAAGTCTGTCTGGACTGTGTGCCGGAAGAAGGGAACAGATCGCATCTAGCGGAACGTCGAAGGAAGCTTGCTATTTTCTCGTCCGCAGTGTCGTCCAAATTTTCATCTGTTCCGGCCATTGTGTTCGTTTGTGCTGTTCCCGTTGTTAGTCCAGTTTTTGTAATATTTTTCATATCCCATACTTGTTTGTTTGGACACCAATCCTGGATGTGTTGTGTCATTTTTTTCCCCTGGTATCATCTGACTACATTCCTGCTCGGAATTATGTGTAGATTAAGTTTTGGTTGTGTTGTGTCGTTCTGATATTTAATCTCCGACTTAAGGGGACTACGCAGCTGCGTGTCCAAGGTCAAGAAGCGAGAGAGCGATGCGGGCGACACTAACACGCGCTCTAGCGCCTCATCGCTCCTACGCGCAAGTCGTGCAGTGTTTCCTCCGTAACACTGTACTCTGCAAATTAGATATGTAGCGGTGGGACTTTATTACATGCTATGAAAGCCCACATATTACACTACGCCTGTATGTTTGAACTTTTTCCCTGCCGCTTAAGAAAACTGCATACACAAGCTTTAAAATTACGATATTTGATCATTTTCACGAATTTTTTCCTCCAAGAATACACTTAATACGACAAAAGTACAGAACAACGGGCATATATAATGTTTTGTTTATAGATACATTTTCTGACGAAAAGTCGTATATGCAGAACATTTATTTACCGAGAGAGTATTCGCGCAAACAACTATTTCACAGAAAATTTTCAGTGCATCCTCCTCTTAATTCCTCCTTGTAATTATATCTATGTTATATATTTGTCTTCAACAGCTAACTCAAGCTAATTCATTCCTATTGACTTTATTTATGTTTTTATTTCATCTAAGTTATTTTATTTTACGTAGTAGGCTTTCTAACTCAATATCGAAGTGTTTCCAATGGTGTACGTTTATTGTTCAAATAATCCCATTACTCCCAATACAAGAATCATTCTAACAAAACACATTTTAAGTACTTCATATCAAATGATTTGTTCCCTAACCGATGTTAATAACATGATCCAAACACAAAACGTAAACAGGAAACTCATTTAATTTTCGATATGCGCGGGTTTCACTAAGCATAAAAACAGATATGTCTGTAACTCTTAAAATGATATAGCATGTAGTGCCCTCTGGAGTAAACACAGTATCATAATAGCCCATATGTTGGAGTGACCACTTTTTATTCTGAAAATGTGCAAAACATAACCTAGGCCAACTCGGCGTAATATCCAGAACATTAATTTATGCACCACATGACAAAATAGAATATTGTGTGTGTTGGCAATACTTGTGATTCAGTAAGCGGATAAAATGAAATAAATACTGTTCCAAACAAATCTGTTTATGTTCGGCTGTGCTCAGTTTAGGACCCAGTATGTAAGATACGTACAAACTCACCTTTGACAACACTTTTGTTACTGGCAAACGATTATTTGCCACACTTACAGCTGAGAAACTTAATGTACACAACTACACATATACTAAAGCACTTGTTTAATTATTGGCAACTTAAATTTGTAGAGGAGGGATAGGATGAAACGTGAACATTCAGAAGAAGTGTCAGACGCGTCAAATCCAGCTTAACCGTATTTATTCAAAAGATTCAAGATGTGCAAATCCAAAATATCTGTTTCAAATATGCTGGAAAAATAATCAAAGAAAATCAAAAATCCCTGAATGGCAATGAGCAAGAAAATGAATAATGTTTAAACTAAGCCGCCGTTGGGAAGTGGTAATGGGTAACTGTAATATTCAAAATCCTGACGTGACACTTAATTAACAGTCTGACTTATGCACTTGAAATTAACGTAGCTCTCAAAAATTAAATGTTTTGAAAATAGTTAAGAAAAAATGTAACTGTCTCAATACGGTAAAACACTTGACTTTCTCTCTCAGGTTAAATTATAGTTAAAAAATGGCTGAAGCTAATTTAGGCGCCTTGCCAACATGGCGTCCGTAGAATGTTCTACGCCCATGGCGTAACGTAACAAAGTCCAAGATGAAATAAAATTTAAAACTTGATGAAAACTGTTCTTTAGTTAAATACCAGGTTGTAAATGAAGGCCGGGCGGTGTAACTCGTAGAAGGAAGGGAGGTAGGAAAAAAATGTAGATCTGAGTGCGGTAGTGCTCTACGTGGCTCAACGGCTCACGGGCCGTTACAGGTCTAACTAGCTACTTATACTCCTTAACAACTGCTTAAAATAAAAATCTGCGGAGTGCTTATTCTATCAAACTCGACGCAAAACACAAATCAAAAACCATTGCAAGCTGTTAGAAACTAGAACACCCTAACTCTAATTAAAATTCCTCCGCTGCATCCAACTGCAGGACGAGCGTCCTACCCTTAGGTCTAGCGTAGTTGAAGGTTGGTGGCAGAGAGAGCGAACTTTCAAACTACCCGTGCGTCCTAACCATATGCTCATCTCCAGCCAATCGGAGTACAGGATTTGAACATGTTAGCCAATCGCAAGGCTTCCTGACTGACGATCTAAAATGGCACACTCCAAACGGCCTACCGAGCGATATTTTTTTTTTCCAGGCAACGCTTCACTAGATTATATTAATGGGGTTTCACTGGATTGCTTTTGAGATACTCTTTCCAACCGTATACGATTTCTGTTTTCAGACTTGGCTTTTTAACTAGTATAGGCCGAAATTGTGTTACGTTTTCATAATTTTTTACATTAAACGCATACAATTCCACCATTAACCATGCCACACAAATGTTTTTATACATGCAATCGATTGATCTTGACGAGAACTGTCGACTGAAACCTAAACGTGCGTCGTAGCTTCTCCTAGTCAAAACTTATACTAAGCGTAAGTTATGAGACGAGGCGAAAGTAACTCAAAATTGTGGACCCCCCCCCCCCCCCCCCCACACCAACATGCACGATGCTTCGCAGTCCTCACTCAACCTAACATATTCTTTGATCCTTTGGCAATCGAGTAGTGTAATTACATTTTGAATGTAGACGATAGATTCGGAGCTGCAATGCCATATCGTATCTCCCGATTTTGTTATCATCGGATTTTCTGTATTGCCTCCCACTATGGTTGCAAATTTAAAGACGTATTCACATTAAAAAAATTTGTTTGAGGTGATAGCCGCTGAGAAGTGGCATCAGAAGCCAGATGGATGGGATCATCGCCAACTACAGGGAAACTATCCAGAAAGTTCGCTCTACAACAAAACGAACAAGTATTAGTTTGGGACTTTGATGAAATTCTGACAGATCCTGGATTTAGTTTTTGTGCAGTTTAGGTGTTTGGACTTAGTCTCCGAAAGAGGTACGTTGGGACTTCGCAACATTGCCGCACGTGAGGGGAAGGAACTTAGTTTCTGTGCTGTTTAGATGTTTGGACTTAGTCTCCGAAAGAAATACCACGGGACTTTGCAACATTGCCGCATGGGCAGAAGACAGACTTAGTTTCTACATGATTAAAAGGTTGAATCTTAGTAATGCGCAGCTGAGTGCTAGGACTTCGCGACTTTAACCGCAAGAGGGCCTGAGTTTTGAGGTAGGAATCGACATTTTAGTACTTAAGTGCGAGAGCAGACTGACTTTCATTACAAGAGTGACCGGTTGTGGAAAGGGTGATTGGAGTTGGTGATTTTTTTTCTGTGAGGACCGTGGTTTTGAAAGAAACATGGAAAAGGTACAAAAGACTTCGGACTGGATGAAGTATGGAATGTATTGAGGTTGTGTGTGTGTGTGTGTGGCGTGTTGATCATATGCAAGAGCACTACCTGCACCTCTGGTGTACCGGTGGGGGCATTAACCTCAGAGCTCTTGCATGTGGGTGTGTGTGAAAATTATCGTTGGTGTGACGTTTCAGCAATACATACACCCCTGGAGTATTGGTGGGGACAATACCCTCAGGCTCAAGCAGGTATGTGATTACTGGGATATTCGCGAATTTGTGTGGGATTGAAATGTTATGGGAGGAAAAGGGCGAAGTTGTTATCTCACTCTCCTGAGACAATCATCGGTTCGGTGAACTCTTTAGAAGTATATTTACTTTGCCGGAAAAAAAATGAAATGTTTTTAAAATTATAGGTAAATTTACAGAAAGGTGGTAATTGCCCAAAGAGATTCGTATTCTAGTTTTAGAGCCTTCTATTGTAAACGTGTGTGATGTATGCATCTAGAGGCTGTGTGTAAAATAATATAAGTAATTTTTTTTAAGAAACATGTTTTTTTCCCCAGTTTTAGAGTTTTATGTAATATTGAATAAAAGCCATGAGAAACAATTCTTGAAGAAATATTTTTGTATAAATGTTTTAGCAAGTAAAATACATTTGGAGCAAATGAAATTGAGAAAAGTAAAGTGAGTGTTTTAATGTGTACTTTTTGTTCACAAATTCATAAATTAAATATAATTTATACATTAAACCTAAGTTAAAGTTCAATTTAATCTAAAATAAGGAACTCTTTTGCTCACAGAAGTTAATAAAATGATTATTATACACGACATATTTAGGACACAAGGAAACACACCATATATTGGGAAATTTTTCAAAAGGTTTGATTCAAAAAGGGTGAATAAACCGCAAATAGACTATACGAACTATTTCTTAGTAGGCAATACCAACACATATTTTCTCCCTGTTTTTAATCATTTTAATTATAAATTAAATATAATTTATAAATGACATATACGTAAAACTTCAATTTAACCAAAATAAAATAAGTTTATATTAACACAATTATAACACACTTGTGGTACACAAACATACCATATAGGAAATAACGAAACACACAATGCATGGGGTGATCGTTCAAAGATTTTGTTCAAAAAGTGTCAAGTACTGCGAATAAACTATATATTAAATACAATTAATCTGAACTGAAAAATAATGCGATATTACAGCACGCGATGAAATTACCGAAAAATGTTATGAAACAACAAGTACTTGCATAATTAATTAAGATGCTTGCAATACATTAAATATAGCCTACATAATGCTAAGTACGGTCATCACAAGTTTTATAGTGAATAAAAAAAATAGTATAAAAAATATTGCCATAGAAGCCGGGAATAGACTATAGCGGTGAAATCAAATGTTTGACAGGCCCTTCTTACAAATACAAATGGTCAAAAACGAAAGGAAAGCTGCGGTAAAACAGATTATCGTTGGTAACCTATTCAGGCGAACGCAAAGGCATTTCGTAAACAAGTATTGCAATCATTTAAATGTATACATATCAAAATTACCATCTTTATATAAAGGATTCGAATCATTCACCATTTTCGCGATTGAAAAGTTTATTGTTTCGATAAACGCACATAACCTCAAACCAACCAAGTACAGTCCACGTTCGCAGTACTTATTCATGACAATGTGCAACTTGCCACAAGTATTTACATTAATTTAACTATATCTTGTTAAAAGAAAATTAGGCTTGTTAAACCACGCTTGAAATTAGAAGTACCGCTAAAGGTCGGTTTGAAACACACTGCCCTCGCCTGGGTGCAAGTTATGTCAGTTTGAATCATACATGTGTTTCTCGTTTGAAAGTTGAACTTATTTTAGCTTATTCAACGTTAAGTCATACTGCACAGGTGGTAACCCTGTAGGTGACCATAACTGTAACAGGATAAAGTTTGACTTATCCCCACCAACATATTTCTATAGGGGCATTAACCTTTTGAGGCCGCTTACCTAGGTCATTTTCCTTGCTTCAGATGGAAGAAAGTGACAGCTTAAGATTTCACTGGCACGTGCATAAATAGGTTCATGGTCTGTGACGTCATGCAATAGGCATCCCGCGTCGCTGCAGTACTGCCAAGTTCTGTAACAGAATAATGTGCATTAGAATCATCTCAATAATATTATACGCGGCTTATTTCATTACGCTACAAAAAAAAATTACACCATAAAAAACCAAGGCAAACACACTTCTAAAGCGAAACACTACTGTAGTTCTATGCATCACTCCTTATCCATGTCAAGTGAGTAGTATAGGCACTATATATATATAAATATATATATAATGTATATATATATATACTGTTCTCGGTAAAGTGAGCACTTTTGAGGCCCTAGTTATGTTTTTAACTTCAGCCATTTTTTATCCATTAACCACATTCTTAAATAAGTGTTGCTATGTAAGTAACAAACAAAATTCCACCGCCCTCTGAAGTTAACGTCAAAGTATAAATTAAATTATATTTATTGACTCATTCCAAATAAGAGGGCTTTCAAAAGTACTCACTTTATAATGAACAGCCTATAACATATAGTATTATGTAAAGGTGAATTTCCACAGAATTAACGGAATAACTCGTATTTTCCAGCTCTATTTCATATCATGAACAACTAATTACACACATTTTTTTAATAGTAAACAATTCAAAATTGCAAAATTGTAAATAAATTTCCTTTCTGTTTTTACAATAACTATAATCATGCGCACGTGATTTTTAGTGAAAAAACTTTCAAAACTGGGTTCTTGCATACCACTTTAGTTCAGATCAACTTTCGTGATTGGATTATTTTAACCGTGATATTTGAACGAATAGAGCAAGGGGGGTGAATGACTTGATGGAGATTTTTGGACATTCGCCACTGCGATACAGATGTCTGTCATGGAAAAACAGGACTGAACGAGGGAAAATACTTAAAAAAAAAAAAAAAAAACAAGTAACTATGGACGATAAAATAAATATATCTTTTTCCTGTTCAGTCCTATTTTTCCATGACAGACATCTGCATCGCAATGGCAAATGTCCAAAAAATCTCCACCTAGTCATTATTTTAAACGTTACGCGCCTAAGGTGTCCCAATCAGCATGAAAGTAATGCAATTCTTATAGACCCAATCAAACACTGAGAAAAAAATGGTTACAGGCACAATCTAGACTTTTAAAACAGGGACAGCTATGTGATACAGGCTGTGTTCGAATTGGCCAGCTAAGGGCCCTTATCTGGTTTCGTGTCCTTTAATAGTGCATCCCGGATGTGACGTCACATTGCCACTGTCCCGAGTTCACAGCAAGGGCATATTATGCACCCTACAATGTCCCCTTCTGCCAAGGGCACGGGCAACTTGCCCTTCTCGAGCCCTAGATAGTTCTGCACTCGCAATTCTCTGAAATGTTTCATTTGTTTACGTTTGTTGTGTGTTTACAACTCTGCACGGCCGCGTAAAACACTTGCAAACGTCACAAAGACAAATTAAACTCGCATAGGGCTAAATTCGACAGAATAAATTTCTAGGTGGAAACGAACACAAGCGTCCGAATTCACTACCGAATATTTAAATGGAAGGGAACAAGGGCTCGTGAAATGGTAAGGGATTAAGGGTAAGGGATCAAGGGCACATTTCACTGAAATCGAATCCAACTATTGTTAGCATAGCTAGAAATACTAACAGAACTGTTTATTGCATTCCAGTCTGTGATTGTATTAGCTACTGTATATATTGTTGCTATAACAAAGCGCTGTGTTCCTGCTACAAAACAGTTGGTACCTCCAACAAAACGACTTCCAACAATATTTGGATTGTATCCACAATAACTACGATTTTAATAATCTGGCTGGATATTCTGTTACAACTTCGAATAATATTTCCATTGTTCCCACAACAATCGGAATTGTAATAACCTAACAGGATGTTCAGTGCTAACAACAGGGCAATCTGTTAAATTATTACAATTCTGATTTATGTGGGAACAATGGAAATATTATTTGAAGTTGTTCTGTTGGAGGTCTTATCTGTCCTGCAGTACATTCTAAATTCGAATCGGTGGGAAACCACAGATTCGCAGTTAAATTCAACTACTCGATTCAGTGAAAATGGCTCCACTTAGAATCAGTGGAAAACCACTGTTTCAGTGAAAAAAATTTCACTGACAAAATTCAGTGAAGTGAAATGATTTCACTGATTGTACAAGTGACGGCCGACTGCCGTGGCGAATTAAATATTGTATTTATTGAATGTAGACAATTAATTACGTGAAATAAAAGTATTTACGATAGTTCACTATTCATATTGCGCAATTCACCGTATTTTAAAAAACGTAAAAAAAATATAAAAAAACTTGCGGATATAGCCGGGATTGGCCCTACAGATGCATTTCCCTCTGCTTTCCAGTCTGTTACCTTACCAGATGCGCTACCAATTCCAGTTGAAATTAGGGGGAAAAATATACCTGTTATACAGTTAGGGAAATCGTGAAAATTGTAATTGTGTGCCCTTTACTATTCGTTTTTGCTTTAATTGGTAATGTTAGGATTGTTAAAACGAATAGTATATATGAGTTAACTCTTTTCACCAAATTGCAGTTTAAACCTTTAAACGTAGCGCTGTGGCGATTACATGAAAACGAAATGAAAGACATAAAAATGGAATGAAAGGCTGAGTATTCATATTACCTCAGAAAATGGCGTTTTGGAAGACGATACACATTTTAGAAAGTATTTTGCATTGGTTTTATTGGTTTATTCGTTGGTATTTCACTTCATACACATTGTTTAACGGCTATTTTTAAACCTTGTTTGACGGCCATTTTTACACGCTGTGAAACTGATCCATCAGTCGAAAATAAACCACTGAGTAAACAGTGAAAAAATGACTGATAACTCGGTGGAAAATGTCGCTGAATCCGTAAGTGAAGGAAATCTGGCATTTTTTCACTTATTAATTAAATTCACTGAAGTGACTTTTGAATCAGTCAGATACGTTTGACTGATTGAAACAGTGAAATTCTCACTGATTCGGATTTAGAGTGTAGGAACGCAATGCTCTGCTGTAGCACCCATATGTACAGTTTGCAAATACTATTACAGACACAGTTCTGCTGGTATTACTATGTATGTTAGCATTATTTGGATGGTACCTACAACATGTAAAATGGCTTACCCTAATTTAACGGTCTAAATTGTTCCTACAGGTATATATTTTTCTCAGTGAAGCGTAAGGCAGGCGGGTTGAAGCAGCGCGTAAATTACATATATTTATATATGTAGCCTCCTCGAACACAATGCACTTGTATAGGTATAGGCGGTTCACGGTGAAATGAACACTTTTGAAAGCCCTGCTTGATATCTATTTGTACGAGTGTTGTGTATTGCCCGAAAGAGACAGACTTTCCCACTGAGGGTAGCGTATAATATACCATTTATGTATAACAAAAATAGTAAGCTCCCCAGCACAGATTCTTGTGGTACCCTACATGATATTTCATTTCATAACGTGATACAGGTCCACTTACATTCTGCACTACCTGACTAACATAGCCTTTAAACCAAATGGTTGATCTACTTTAATTCCTTTAGTTTGTCGTTTACTTGACATAGTAATACGATTGACATTATAAAAGGTCTTTTTCAGTCCAAAAATAAACCTGATGCAACCTGTGATTTATCCAGTAATTTCCCTTAATACAATAAAATTATTTTCTGTATCCAGTGCACTAGGTTTCTATCTAAATCCATAACGATGTTTATGAAGTATAATATGATTCTCCAAGAAGGAAACTAGTCTATTATACGTCCAATATTTTTACAATGGTCGGTAATATTCAAATCGGTCTGTAATTACTTACATCTGGTTTGTCACCACTCATAAAGTGGGACGACCCTTGCTAATTTCCAGTGTTTGAAGTTTGTTATGATTGTTTTTCTCTCCTCTGAAAACTGGTTTGTAGTTCCTTTCATGTCATATACTGACACGTCATTTAAATATAATTCTTAAATATAACTTGCCGAGGTTACAAGTTAGTAGTGTCTGGTTAATAGTTTTCCAGATTTTTTTTATTTCACCATAACTGTTTTTAATGTTTTCTTTATAATAGTAAACCGTTAATATTTTAATCGATTATTTGGTGTCCTAATATTTTATATTCAATTCTACCCGAAACGTTAGTTCGCCTTCACCCCCACCAATAATCAGTTACAGTTGCCATACCACACCTGATTATAAGTATAGTTTGGTAACCACCCCCCCCCCCAACCCCTTGACCATCATACCATGAATCCTACTCACACTACGGTAAATTCAGCAAGCTTCATTTCCTCACTATAGTACGACCTCCCCGCCTACATTTCATTGGCTATTTTGTCGGCACCAACAACCCCTCACAACCACTCATTATTGGCTAAGACCATACCAAAGAATCATACCAGCCAACCAAACCTGCAACCAGACCAGCCAACCACACCGACAAACCATACCACAAACACACATATGACTGACTCCACCCAAAACCAACTCCCACAAAGACCAACTCCAGCCAAACTGACTACAAGAATGGGCAAGACCACCTAGCAAGAACAACTGCCCATACCAATAGACATTGACGAACAATTTCGAAACAAGTCGATTAATAGGAAACTGGTTGCTAACATCTTCTTACAAATATTTCAAAAACTTCGCAAAAATTGCAAAACCTTCTCAAATCATCTCACCTGCAGCTGACCATACAAAAGAGACAGACCAGCCAACCAGACCAACCGACCGGCCAATATCTCTCTTGTAAAATGTATTTCCCAACCAAAATATATGTACCTCCAACTAAAGTAATATCACGATGTTAAGTTGTCACACTGAAATTTTGCCGTACAGGAGGACTGACGGACGACAGATTGTTGTGAGTCGCTTTCAACTGACGGACGAAAAGACAGAACGATGAGTACTGACTGACGGGTAGACGACTGGCAGGTCCGACGGATGGTTGTGAGTCCAGTCTAAGTGCTTCGGCACTCACACAACGATGGCTTTTCACTGCAAAACGAAAATTATTAAGTCATTTGGACCTTACGTTCACAGTTGGCCGTATGTTGAAAAAGTTATTTATGGTTGGAGCTGTAAATAGCAAGGCTAAGTGTCCCATACTCTCGATTTCTGCCCTGCGGCTGTAGTATTATTTGTGGAACTTGGCTACAACTCTATTCTGTGAATAGTTCACATTACTGTCATCTATCATCAAGCACGTTTTCTATTGGTTATGGTAAATAAGCAAGCACAGAAACACGGCGTACTACAGAAAGGGTAAGATTCAATCTTGAGTTGAGTTAAGAGAGATTTGGGCGGCTCTTAACAACGAGGTCTTGAGAGCCGATGCGGGTGAAATGAGGTGAGACTTGAGACTGGAGCAGCGCCGCAATGCGAGGGCAGGGGGAAACGGGAGATCCCCGAGAAAACACGCCGACCAGCGGCATCGTCCAGCACTATTCTCACTTGCGAAAATCCGGGAGTGGCCCGGCCGGGGATTGAACGCTTGGTGGGTGGCGAGCAGTCTAACCACTCAGCCGCCGCGTCCCTGACAATATAAATTTACCACTTAACACCATGTTCTCTAGTATGCCTGTGCTTGTTTATTTATGGGAACCTGTGGACTATGTCAAGTTATGACCGGTGATATTCGCCGTTAGAAACTATAGGCTATTCACGGTAAAATAAGCACTTTTGAAAGACCTGCTTAAAATATACTTATATGCACGTTGTGTAATCTTCCGCCTTATGTAAAATTAAAATTGCCATGGACCTCATCGCTTTATTCATGCGTCGGTCAAGTGAAACTGTGAAATTATTAAAGAAGTAAATATTTTATAAATCTGCTTGTTTTTAAACCCCGATACTTAAGAAAATAAAAACAGATAGCGAAATAAATAAGTTAAGTCGTCCCAAATGGTTACCTAACACTTTTTTATTCGACGTCCCTTTACTGTACGCAGGTCACTCAGTGAGCCCGTTGAATAATTATGCAGGCAGGAGTAGAGACCTTTTTCTGAGGTTGATTTCAAAAGAGCTCACTTTATCGTGAACAGCCTTTAGCAACACATAGCGTGCTTAACACTACTGGTGGCAGCCGCTGACACGTCAGTGAGTTGAGACATTTGGGCGGCTCTTAACCGAGGCTGACACGTCAGGATTTACAACTGGCATTCTGCTTTTGCAATAGGGTAGCAGAAACTATTCTCCCAAGTTCCACTGTGTAACTGTTAAGTATTAATATGTGCTTTTCTGACGAGAAATCCCTCTTGACGCAACAGTTGGTATGAAAAATGAATATGAACATTGATGGGGTAAACGCAGTTCTGTAAGATTTTGACTTATTTTTGTTGTAATTAAACACGGTTAGGAAAATCACGAAATAATTTTTTTTTTTTGCAATCATAGCTTCTAAAACACTGTAACTTCTTTCTACTTTCTTTACTGGATGATAGATTTATTTTTTTACGCGGATTATGTCTTCACGGGGGAATCACACACGTTTCTGAGTGGCCCAAACAAATTTGGGGGGGGGGGGGGGGTATAGCTGCACACATACGACAGCAAATTAACGGAAAGGAATAGTTAAACCGATATTACGCGATAAAAGCTGTTCACCTTAAGATGAGCACTTTCGGAAGCTCTGCTTAAGAGCTACTTACATGCACATCGTGTATTCTTCCAACACATATTAAATCAACATTGCCGTAGGCCTTATCACTTTATTCATGTATTGGTAAAGTGAAGCTGTGATAGCATTATAGAAGTAAATGTTTTTAAAAATGTGCTAATTCGTGCTCTTATATGCATTTTAAAAAAACTGAAAATAAAAGAAATAATTTCGGTGTTCACAAATGTTTACGTAACGCTTATAATTCAACGTTAATACGTGGAACTACTTTACATCCATCGTTACCAACTTCACAGGGCGAATTCCTGTCGGTGTGCCCGATAAAATATTTGCAAGTAGGGACAGTTACATTTTTCCAACGGTTGATTTCAAAAGTGCTCACTTTAGCGTGAGCAACCTTTACCTTGCTGCCATACTTGGGTTTTGTTAAGAATTTTTTACAAAGCCTGGTGACGGAGCCGGTACAACAGCCGCGATGCGAGCCGACATGGAAGATCCCCATTACACAGCAGCAACTGGCGTAGCTACTGGCACTCAGCCGGCGGGTACGCCCGCTTATCTGCGTATACGCAGATTAGCGTGCGTTTCGTAGCAAAAATTAACCGCAATCGTAGAACCACTGCTTTAACCGGTAACTTGTGTAGGCCCATTAAAAAATCTAGCACATTTATATTGCTTTATTAATGTTGGTCGTCCGAACAGCTTAATACTTCCGATGTACGTATGTTAAATATTTTAACATGATAATGCGAAGCCAGAAGAATATGTTCGTATTATATAAAGTAAAAAATATATTTTATAAAAGTATATATAATATATTTAAGCAATTAGCGTATTGCGTTATATAGTTACTTGTTAACGTAAATACGAATACGGGGTGTATTAAAAAAACATGTTCAAAGGAGTTTTGAACTCACGCCCAAAAGTTGGTACATGCGTTACCTAATCAAGAATCCACCACTACGCTATCAATACAGACCTGCACTGCATGTCTTAATACGATTGGTATAAAAAAAATTTATAATAATTTTAAATTATCTAGTTAACGTTTTAATTCTTTGGTAGGCTCCCCAACAGTAATTAAACGCGATCGTCAATATTAGTTGTCTTTATTGTGTATTCAAATTTGAATGAGTTTTAACTACATGGACGTAAAATCAAGATGGAGGCGAACTTTTTGGTTCTTCATCAACTCATTTCAAGCAGTGGCCACGGGGAGCCCACTACGTTCTGAAACTGCAATGTGATTGGTCAGGTACGAAAAGTCGGTATGTAACCTGCCACGGAAAGTAGGACAGGTCCGATTGCAATACCTGGTACAAATCTGGCCGAACAAGGCGGCAAATGCCATGACGGGTGCCGTACTAGCCTGTATAACGGCCACCACGGCAGTTGAAACCTTGCACGAGCTTTTGGGGAATTTGGTACCGTGTAATGTGGCCTTTAGGCATTTGCAATACGCGCTGGGAGCTAGTAATTAGTCAACTTTACCCGCGATAGTTCGCTGTCTGTATAAATATCGCTTAGAACGCGTATCAAATACATAAACATACGGTAGACTGCGACCCCAAGAGAGAAATTACGAATGCAGATAAAGCGATCGGTTACCTGGCGGTCCTAATTGCTTGGCAGCGTGTTTGGAATACGAAGAGATTATTAAACGTGTCCCCGGCATATTTACGTACGAAAGCGTGCTCCATACAAAGACAGAATGGTACTTTCAACCTATTACTCATGCCATAACTAGAGACATGCAAAATTCGCGTTATTATTTAATACCCTGATAGACCTCACTGCTCTATACATACTTGAGCTCAATTCGTCATTTCATTGGCTACTAGCAACTGTACGGCGTCATTGACGTGTGTGATAGCTCTACCGGATATTGGTCGCCCAACCGACGAGCCTTTACTACTGGCTGAAAGCGATCTTCAGTGCCACACATGTCGGCCAATAGCAGAAGTCAAACGAGATTACAGCATCTTGGAGTTAACCCTGCAGCTAAAAAATAATGCTAATTTTGCAGATCCCTGGCTATAAATATTAATTTGGATGCCTCCGACATCGTTAAAAACGGTTTTTTTTTTTCAGACTGATTTATTTTAAAACGGACTACCCGGACGCGAGCAGAACTACAATAGGAGCCTGTAACCTTCCTGTAGAATTTCCACCAATAAATTACAGTCCCATAGGTACGGACAGTACGAGAAAACTGCAAGACAATTCAGATCCCTACGCGTAGAGACGAAGGAGCACGTGATGTGCGTGGTAGTGTCGCCCTCATCACATCTAAGTGCCTTTCCTCTTTACAGAACACATTTTCTGATGAAGCCACGCCCTTGCTTTATGAACGGCTGGTGTCAATATCCAGACCACGGGGGGCCACGGTGGCTGAGAGGTTGGCCTGCTTGCCTCCCACCAAGGTGAACCGGGTCTCTCGGATTTTCGCATGTGGGGATCGTGCCAGGCAATGTCGCTCATTTCGTACTCACATCAATCACCCACATCGACTCCCAAGTATCTGACTGTTGTTCTGGATTATCTGGCCCTGATGGCGCACAGGAAGGTTACAATTTGTTTGGCTGAAGTGACATATAACGGAGGCAGTAGTTGCCTTGTAGCTCTGGAACAACCTTGGAAGGCCCTGTGCGCGTAGGCTGTTCACGATAAAGTAAGCACTTTTGAAATCAACCTTAGAAAAATGTCACTGTCCCTGCCTGCATATATTATAACTGGCGCACTTGGCGACACACGCCTAGTAAAGTTGGTAACGATGGATAGAAAATAGTTCCATATTTTATCGTAAAATCAAAACTGTTAGATAACCATTTCTAAATACTAAAACTATTTCTTTCGCTTTGCACTTTTTCATATATCGAAGTGTAAAAAAGAGCAGACATGTGAAATATTTAATTTTATAATAAATTCAAAGTTTCACTTGATCGACGCAGGAATAAAGTGATGAGACCCATAGCAGTGTTAAATTTACATAAGGCGGAAGAATACACAACGTGCATACAAGTAGGTCTTAAGAAGAGCTTTCAAAAGTGCTCATTTTACCGTGAACAGGATTTAAAGCTCTGGAAGTTATGTCCAGTAGTATCTTCAGGGACCAGGCGCGGGAGATCGGAACTGGATCCCACTGGCAGATAACAGAATAGGTGCCAATGGACGCCCAAAATCTCTTCACTCACTCGCTCACTCACTCCAGACTATACAACTCACAACCTCACAAATGCAACCAGAAAAGGTCAAACAGTACTCCCACCTGACCTACCATACAATGTTACTGGCAAAATTCTCTCATTGCTGTTTATGCATGTTTTGACTTTATCGCAGCACTACGCATGTCAGGGTGCTATAGTCCATTCACGGTTACTTCAGCCTTTTTTGAAGCCCTGCTAAAGTTATACTTCTAGGATATTCCTCCGCGTCGTGAAAACTAAGCTTAACTAAGTCTGGAGAACTACACCAGGGGGACAACGCACCACATTCTTGCGCACTCAGTGTTAACATTACTTTGTATAAGGACTATTTATCATTAGGCGTTACCAACATACGTGTTATCTCACTATTTTTTATTTAAAATATTTTTAATATATTTTAAAATATTTTAAATATTTTAACAGGAAAGAAGCAGCTTTTATCAACACAAGTATAAAACGCTTGTGACACAGGGCGTATTTAGGAAATAACTAAACACGTCATACATGGGGAGTACAAAGGTTTGATTCAAAAATGCCATTTCGCAGACTGAATATATTATTGTAATACGTACACAGATTTGTAAACATTATTTCCATTTTGGCTAGACTGTTCATAATTGATTCGATTTTCTACTTGTAGTCTACGGCTCAGAATACTCCTATTAGTGATAAAATAAAATAAAATGGTAGTCCATTTACTAAGGCCGTTCACGGTAAACTGGGCACTTTTGAAGGCCCTGCTTGAAGTCTACATGTATACACATTGTGTATTCCTCCAACATATGTAATATCAACACTGCCATAGGCTTGATCATTATTCACGCGCCAGTCAAATAAAACTGTTGAGATTATCAGAAAAATAAATATGTTACACATTCCGCTAATTTTACGCTTGTAATAGCTTTAAAAAAAAAAAAAAAAAAGTTCAGTATCAATGTGTTTTCCTAAAACTTATAATTTTACGTTAAGACACGGAACTGCTTACTCTCTGTCATTACCAACTTTACTGGACACATGCCAGTCATTGTGCCGGTCGACATATATGAAAGTAGGAACAGTGACATTTTTCAGAGGTTGATTTCAGAAGTGCTCTATTAACCGTGGACAGCCTTTATATAGGCCATTCACGGTAAAGTGAGCATTTTTAAAATCAACCTCTCATTTGAAATGACAGTAAATCCGTTTTATTTTATCCTTAGATGTTAAGTTCTAAATGCAGTGGAATATAAGCACTGTGTTTATTACTCCATAGCGATATTTATTTTAAAAGGTTGTTAAAGGATAAAATTTGCTGAAATATAAAAGAAACTAGGGCCTCAAAAGTGCTCACTTGACCGTGAACAGCCTATAAGTAAATATGCAAATATTTGAAGTCTAAACTGTCACCATATGAATACGCGAAATTTTCTTTTCGTTATTTGTTTAGGATCCGGTAACCATGACATAAAAAAGAGTAAACACTCTATGTATAAACTTAATGAAGACTTAGTTGAAGCTCACTGTTAACTAAGTTTGAAGTTTGTTTTCAAGCTTCCCATTACCTTTCATAAAATAAATTGAAACACAAATGTGCGTAGAAACTAGGCAGTTGTATCTGCCGCGGTTACACACTCAGGAAATTTCGAACCACGAGACGATCGTGCATAATTTAAGTGAGATTGCCTGGTGGACACGCGAGTGTGACAAATCGCCTAATGTCCCTTTCGGTCTCGAGCAAATTAAATACAGTCATTTTCTTTTAAGAGCCTACTGTCTTGGTTAAAGAACCAATGAACGTACGCTCTACTTAGTATTATTGCCATAAGCTGTTTTAATAACATGTTAGTAGAATGAAATGAGGAGAACTGGTACATCTGGATGCGGTACCGCGGTGCCACAGCGCCCATCTTGGATTTCCCTTTCTTCCCTCAAATAACCCTGTTTTCCCCTTAAAACGGCTAAAATGTCCCTCTTTCCATTAAAAAATCTCCCGAATTTCCCTCAAAAACGTCAAAATTTCCGGCAAAAAAAAAGTGTGCTTTACACAATGTGGCCGGTACTTGCTCAATCTGGCAGAATATGGCAGAAATTGTGCAAGAGCCAACAGGATTGCGCAATCATTTGCAAGCACTTCACGAGCTGTCATTCCATGCCAGCACCGTCCATCTTGTCTGAAGAAGTTCGAGTTCACTGCCCAGTCATGCAACTTCGTGCTCAGCCATGTTACAAGAACACAAGTACATATTCTACGACCTGTGCCAAGCGCGCATATGCTAAGAACAGCAATACAACACACACGTATATTTACTACCAGTACATATACTAATCGCACTTATGCTAATAGCGCACACGTCAATCACTCTCACTCTCACTCTCACTCTCTCTCTCTCTCTCTCTCTCTCTCTCTCTGTCTCTTTTGCAATTTAGGCCGTCCAGCTCTAATTCCCGCGTCTGCCGCCAGTCGTCTGCCGTAGGCGGCCCTCTTTAATTCTCGTGCCCGCCACCAGTGTGTGGTAAGTTCTACCATTCGCAGCTACGAGCGCTGGTATCGATACGGCCATTTTGTGTGTTGGTAAACACGTCGCCCGCAGGGACGCGATACCATGGGGGAGTTTGGTATTATTGGTCGCTAGGAGCGCTGAAAATCATTTATAGTTAGTTGTTTCGGAACTAAAAAACAGCCGGAGGCGTGCGGTATCGTTCCGGCACCCTTTGGTCGGCAGTCGAGCGTCTTGGCCACAAGATTACTGCGACATGGAAACTGCGGATGCAATCTTTAAAAATCCGATGTTTTACAATTTTGACGATTTTTTTCTCCAAAAATACGCTTGATATGACAAAAGAAAATTATAGAGGCATAGATAATTGTTTTTTATATTTCTGACAAAAAGTCGTATTTGTGGAACTTTTATTTACCGAGATACGCATATTCCCGTAAACAAATATTTCACAAAAAAAATGCGGGGGTCCATCCCACTCTTAACGAAAGAGCTAAAAACAGTTAATCAGTTCAGTTCAAAGTTGCGCCTCCCTTATACCGCTCTGTCTGAAAATGTTTACAGTGTAACCAGACAAACGTCGAGGTCCGTTTCCTCAGAGAACCGCGCAGTCGATCAGCGAGCGAGTGCGGTTACTTCAACTCGACCACTACGTCACTTCGCATCTGTACTTTTACCTACTCTGTATTTGTGCGGAACCTACTCCCAGGTAAAGAACAAACAAGGCCACAAAAGCTAAATGGCGTAAAAAGATTCTTTTGGTGTGGGTGTGCCCATGTTTCGATTGGCCGAACAAGTCTTGTGATGGTTGGCCTTTTATCTGATTGCGTGCAGCGAAAGATTCCCTATTGGTTGTGCTGCCGCCCGGCGAGTTAGTTTCCAGGTGCTGATTGGCGAGCTTCTGTATTCTAAACATTCCCTGCCTCAATCCTGTTGTCCAATGGCAAAAATACATGAGTGTCATTGCTGAAGTACGTAATCTTTCCCAAAACGTTTGTCATTAGAGGTCATGTTTTTTTTTTTTTAAGTGTTGTTTTTCTTCCATAAAATGAATTTTCGTTTATGTTGTGTCTTAATACAAACTATGTGAAATATCGGAGCGTACGCATTAGTTGCGGTGATTTTTCTTGTGCCACAAAAGGTGAACAAACTACAACACAAAATACTGAACGAACTTCAGCTGTGCATTGGTTGAACTGTGCTTGAGCCTCAAACACAGCTCTAAAACGTATATTCTGGTGTTTTAATAAGACACCTTATAATCAAGAAATGTTTCAGTGATTGAAACCGCCAGAACGACAAAAAAAAACATCTATGCGCATTTGCCTATTCTGATTATTTTGAAACATTTATATACACGTGTTTGTCACGTCTCGAAAAATGGCTTCTATTATTCTTCCTTTTGCCAGTGTCTACATACTGTCAGTTGGAGAGATCTGCCTCTAAACCCCCACCTAAAAAAAAAAAATTCACATCACTACATGTTCAGTACGACAAAAACTATAGATGAGGGAATTTAATCTTACCTCTCGAATATTTCAGTAGTATTCAGTTTAAAACGTCGAACTTTTAGTAGAGGCATACATGACGATTATTATGATGATTCGGGTATAAGAACATGCTTATCTTAGTGTTAATATGAATGTTAATCTGTTCACATGAATGTCCCGAATTGTGCTCGTATAAAACTGCGAAAATCTTTTTCTTTAGTAGTGTTATTTTTAAATTATTTGATAATCACATGTTTTTTTTACATGTGATTATCAATGATAGTGACGTACTGTGATAACTGATGAACTTAAATAGTAAATAGAAGTCCAATTTTGGTTTTTTAACTGCTATATGTGGATCTATATTGTAAAATGTGTTTAAGTGGAAGAGAACACATGTTGCCTTATCTTAGCCACAAAATTAATATGGCGTTATCTAATCGTGTCAAATCTAACATGCAACCATGCCGCCATCTCCCAAATTCGCCCCACTCGGCCCAAACACTACATAACAATTCGTCTTCGTTTCGAAATATAAAAAAGTTGACTCGCTCCTGGGGCAATCTGTAAAAGGTTTCCCTGCAACGCTGTTTCGCTTTATACTCGATTACGGTTTTCCCCCACCATGACCAACAGGACAAAAAAACTTTGCGATAACTAGACATCCGTATGTTATGTTAATTAAAACGCTGGCAGCGCAGACTTCTAAAACTTAATATTTCGTTGTTACTGTTGAACATGGACAGCAGTATTTTTTAGGCACTTCCTGTACACCCGTGAGTTCGGCATTTACACAGGATGCAGCAGCGAGGGACCACGTCATGGTCGACTGGGTACAAGAATTTTTTTCGACGTGGCCACAGCAAACGGACGAATGATACTTGGTTCGAGAACTGAGAGAAATGTGAATTCTAGTCTATTGCCAAATTAATACCCAAAATTTCCGTATCTCTAGCAATAACACTTCACTTCAGCCTTCGACCTCCGGGAGAAATATTCGTCAGCATTCAGTATTTTTTAAAATTATTATTCCCTATACCTCGACATTAAAAACCGCAAGAACACGATATTGCTGTAATGTTCGGTTACAGCCAGGCCAAGATAGCAAAGATCGGAACAAGTAAATGCTGTTCACTATAAAGTGAGCACTTTTGAAATCAGCTTTAGGAAAAATTCACTGCCTCTGCCTACATATATTTTAACGGACGCACAGAGTGAAATGCGTCCGGTAAAGTTGCAAACGATGGATAGAAAGTAGCTCCATATTTTAACGTCGAATAAAAAGTGTCTGGTAACCATTTGTTGTAATTTAAATTATTTCTTACGCTTTTTGTTTTTTTTTTTAACGCCACAGTGTGTAAAAATCAGCAGATTTATAAAATGTTTACTTTTATAATAATTTCACAGTTTCACTTGACCGACGCATGAATAAAGTGATGAGGCCCATTGCGATGTTAATTTTACATAAGGTGGAAGAATACACAACGTGCACACAAGTAGTTATTAAGCAGGGCTTTCCAAAGTGCTCATTTTAACGTGAACAGGCTATAAACAGATGCGGATTTGTCATATGTATTCCCCAATCCAGATGCCATCCTAGAGCATCAACGCGAACCGCGTTCGATTCCCGGTGGGATTGTTCCCGGAGTTTCGCAGGTGGGAATAGTGCCGGACGATGCCTGGTCGGCGGGTTTTCCCGGTTATCTCCCGTTTCCCTCGCCCTTGCATTCCGGCGCCGCTCCATACTCAACTCGCGTAACCCTCATCGGCTCTCAAGAAACCAGTCGGATATCTGCCCCAATTCCGAAGTTTTGGTGAGCCAATCAGATTCTGACTACGCAGACACAAAAAGGGCCACCCGACATTCAATTAAATGTATATATATATAATTGAATGTTGTTTAAAATGGTTATATATATATATATATCTTCTTCGCGGGCTGTTTACTGTAAAGCCACACACTTTTAACAACCAGCTTTGGACGCGCCCAAATGAGGGAAGTTTGTTTACATCTCTCGTCTGGCCAGAAACGCCAAACCGGCCACTTGTCAACACTCAACTAAATTACCTAACGAAACCATCGCTTCCAACACACTATAAGTTGAACGTTAAAACGTGATTTGTGAGGAATTGGAAATTTCATTAGACGGGGCCTAATTTCACAGTTTACTTATTGTTTTCCTTGTCCAAACAAAACTCACCAAATACAACGAAAAATGTCTGAAGTAGAGTTCTCTATGGAGTCAAGGAAGTGGTCGTCTTCATTCCCGACTGTAACACTAGCCATAAGTATACTATTGGAGAGTATTTGTATAGGCTGTTCGGGATAAAGTGAGCACTCTTGAAAGCCCTGCTTAAGATCTACTTGTGAGCACATTGTGTGTTCTTCCACCTCATGTAACATTATCATTGCCATGGGCCTCATCACTTTATTTATGCATCGGTCCAGTGAAATTGAGAAACCATTATAAAAGTAAATATTTTACAAATCTGCTCATTTTTATTCGTCGATACATAAAAAAATACACTAAACAAAGTAAATAATTTTAGGTTATCACAAATTGTTACCAAACACTCTTTAATCGACGTTAAGATATGAAACCATTTTTCACCCATTGTTACCAACTTTACTGGGTACATGGCACTCGTGCCCGTTTAAATATATGCAGACAGGGGCAGTGACTTTTTTCTAAGGTTGATTTCAAAAGTGCTCACCTCATCCTGAACAGCCTTTTCATGCCCACTCGCGTATTTTATAACCGAACGACTTATTTTCGATCATCCTATAATTTTTCAAGGTCATATTTATCCTATGCTCTTTGCTCGTCACATTAAAAAAGTTGTATCGAGGGTTGCGCAATATTTTATTATAAATCGTTACCCTAAGACGTACAGGCATCGTGTTAAAAAGTGCTAGCCGCCGGACATACGAAGCTGTAGCTTTGTATCTGATTATATAACAGGGGCTTGCAGGCACCCCACGGCAAAGGGTCTGTTTGAAGTTTGTGGATCTACATTTAGCGTCTCGTACCTACTTTCCGAACCTGGAGCCGTATCATTGACAACAGGCGAAAATGACTCCATTTGGAAATCCGTTTACTAATTATTACAATGGCTGACAGTAGATATGGCATAGTGTGGCAGGGTTCGGGCGAATACGAGTAATTGACCAATTAAAAAATGAATAAAAATATTGACGCGGGTCGGTTGTGGTTGGACCTCTAGAAATGTACATTTTTAATAATAATGTGTAATAATTTTTTATAATTTTTTTGGAATTTGTTATACATTTTTTATCACTTACGTAGGATTTTTTGGCTTCGAGGTTACCGGGGTTAAGGTCAAATGTCAAGGTCACCGACCTCTAACATGGCTGACGAGATTGATACTGGTCGACCTGGCGAGGGCCGGTCATGTCGGAGCTTAGTCGATCCACCTGTCATGGAACCCCCGGACCTCCTACACGTACATCTATAAAAAAATTTGTAAAATTAATTTTCATTTTTTTAAATTACATTTTTTTAATTTCAGGGATTTTACCATTTTTCTACAATTTCTGAGACTTTTTGGTTTCAAGGTAATTCAATGTCACGGGTGCAGGGTCAAAGTAAGTCAGGTCCAAGATAGCGGTTAGGTGATTTCACGACATGGCGCCGGGTGCCAGTTTTGTCCGACTTCTCTATTTTCTACTACTCATCAGCTTCTCCAGCAAAGAAATTAATGTAATTAAATAACTAAAATTAGTCCCAATAAACAGTGTATCAGAAGCTATTGGATAACTTTAAAAATTTCACATCCATATTTGACAGTTCCAAAATTCACTATAAAATCCGTATCACGTGTCCATACAGTACCACCTCAGTTCAGACCACGTCCCATGAACCCCCAATGTTCCAGAGTTCTCCGAGTGCCCTCACGCACAGTAGCCTTCACTCCCAATGTTCCAGAGTTCTCCGAGTGCCCTCACGCACAGTAGCCTTTCACTCGTTGGGTTTCACGTCCTCTCGTCCGCTCACACCACAAACACCTCGTCCACGCCGTCTCACAATCTCCCGTCGTCGTCCGTCCTCTTCGCCGGCGGAAAAATTCACAAATCAGTTTGGTTACTGGCTAGACAATATAGCTTACATATACATATTCGTGCGGGACATAGGTTTAGACGACCCACCCCCTCTCTTCGCACTAATAAAGAGCATGGTTCCTACCTATCTGTCTCCTGTAGCATTTTCTATTATTGCATGGTACAATATTTAATTATTTTCTGTCGAAAGGGTTTTTACGGTGTCTACGCTGGTTTTCCCTTTTCTTTTATTAATTTTTTTTTTTTTAACTATAGGTACACTTGGGAGGTAGTCATGGCCCCAAACGTGGCCATAGTTACCCAACCCCTCTCTGCCGAGGTTAATGCCCCCTTGCATGGACCCTACCTCGGACGTACATCTAACACTTAGAATTAGGGTAGTTTAGGAGAGAAAAAATGGATTTGGACGAATATTCTGTAGAACATTCAAGAATGTAACAAGCAATCAGCAAAATCACGTGAAGAGTGAAGAGAGTTAGGCGGCTCTTAACACAGAGGTCTTGAAAGTCGATGAGATTGAATGAAGCAAGGTGAGAACGGAGGAGTGCCGGAATGAAAAAGCACGGGAAGCGTGTGTGATACCCGAGAAAACCCATAGACCAGCGTAATAGTCCCGCACTCGCTCTAAAGTATCTCATCAGCTGACCACTTCCACCCATACGTCACGCCCCTTCTCAGAATCTTTCACCGTCTCTGTTGCACGGACATGGAACTGTTTGCCTGCCAACGTGCGGAATTCGTCAACATTCCAGGCTTTCAAACGTGGTGTATATAAACATATTCGGCTTCTCGATATCATGCATAAGCAAACTATCAATAGTAGTATTTCCTTTGTTTCCTTGTTTGGATAGTGTCCCATGCTTATATTTCTTAACAGTATTCTCTCTATGAAGTTTGTATTATTTATTAATTTAATGTAATTCACAATGCGTATTTGTTGCATATCATTAATACTATTTCATTAATTTTTATTTCTGTGTGGGTTCAAGACCTATTGTATTTCTCGCTTATATTTATATACGATTAGGGACTTCTTATGAGCTGATATTTTTATAGGGATTTTTAGCACGGTAAATGTTTTTGCAGTTTCATTAATTAATCCTTTCATTTGTTATTCTTTAATCAGTTTAATGTGATTTAATTTTTAAGTGTAAGAGGGTACATGCCATAACATCGCCATTTTAAATGCATAAATAACAATAAATAATAATGAAGACAGTTTTGTGATAGAGATGGTAGCATTTTTCCTGATGTACTAACACATCTCTCCAACAAGAATGCTCTCTATGTATTTCCCCAATCACTGGCACATTCATTAGATATCTTCAACCATCGATGAATTGAAGGAAAGGGGCTAGGCTACATCGAATGAAAACTATCCATGATATGCTAGCATCTGAAAAATGAAAAGTTCGTGTGTACGGAAAAAAAAAAAAAAAAAAAAAAAAAACACACATATATGTGTGTGTGTGTATATATATATATATATAAGTGGGTATGTTTCATTTCAATACACATGGAGGGCTATGGTTCAATCGTAACACGAATTTCTCGGGTCATTTATAATCGGCTAATTTTTATTTGACGAACAATTGAACTGGGGAATATTTTTGAGGAATGAATGAATTTTGGGAGATGATTTTAGAGGTAGGCTCTGATTTTTGAGGTACGATTTTTGAGGTATTTTTTTCGTGTGAATTTCAGGTATAATTTTTTAGGAATATTTTTTAATGTATTATTTTTAAGGGGTGGTTTATGAGTTATGATTTTCGAGGTACACTTTTGAAGTATGTTTTTCAAGATATCATTTTAGGACTGATTTTGAGGTATATTTGACATATGGTTAGTTGGTCTGCTCGATTGACCTGGGTATTTGGAATATTTGGTTGGCCGTCTAGTATGCTCGTTTGGAAAGTCCGATTGAAATACTGATTGATGGAGTAGTGGATTGATGGCTGAGAAGATCACGGAAGATAATACTGTCAATCATCCGAGTTGGGATCATACATTCCAAGATTCAAGGGTCTTACAATAATGGTTTGCGATTAGCATCGTAGACAACATAGGCAGTCCAGCTCGAGTCAACCATGGTACCGCGAAGGACGAAGTCGGGATGTTTGTTGTAGGCATACCAGTAACGAACAGATCATCTTTGTGTCTACACTCCAATAACCCGCTGGTACAAGCTGATATTAGAAATTTTGGGCAGAGATTTTCCCAGCGAAATTTGATGAAAGAGATTAACATAAAATATCTTACCAGACTGAATGCTGAACAACGCAAGAGAGGGCGAACAGTCACCTTTCGCATCAGATCAAGAACTGTTACGTGGCGCACTTTTGGCTAAATTAATTATCTGCAGAGAACGACATATAATCATTAGAGATGATGGTTTGTAGCGGAGAAAGTGGACTGTTTGCTAGGATTCAACGTACTGTACACATGTCCTACAGTTTTCTTTCCTTATTGGCTGTCGGGCATGTATGAAGCTACTTCCCCATTTCATTGGGGCAATGAGGATTCTGTTACTTTAATGCAGAACGTACGTGATTGGTCTGCAAACAACTTAGCCGAGTTAAACCTTGTCCACTCAATCATGAAAGAATAAACTAGTTAGAGTGTTATAGAAGATATGTTGACAAAAAATTATCGCAATTTTCCATCATCTCTAATAATCATATAACAAACAACCTATCACGAGTGAACAACTTTATTTCATGAAATCAACAGCGCAGTCTAGCGATAATAATGAGAGTTGAACTCTAGTGTGTAAATGCTGGGAGGGTGATGGGCTAGGGAGTCTAGCGAATACAAGTAATAAGGGGGTGTGACGTAATCCTATGATTCGTAGGTGGGGATAGTTGAGGGGGTGGGGGATAGACCATATAGTCAACTAAATATAGTGGTGGGGTGTAGGTGGATTGATTAAATAACAAATATATGTAGGAAGGGTTGGTGGTGGGGTCAGTCATCTGCTGATCGTCGTGCCGAGAGAATGTAAGCTCCGTCATCTTTGTTTTCATCCCCTGGGCCACCTGCATGTAAGTTTTAAAAAAATTATGTACATAATAGTTCGAATTTCCCTTTTTCCTATTTATTTTTAGAATTGTTTGCCTCTCGTACAATTTTTTTTCTCTATTTTTCGGGTTGAAGTTCGCCTGGGCTCAATGTAAAGGTCACATATGTCCAAGAAGGTGATAATTATCATTGTTTTAATTTTTTAATGTTTTTCTTTTTTTAAGATTCTGGTTGTTCTAAGATCAGAGTCACGGATATCCAACATGGCAGTTGGGGGATGTAATGTAATTTATCCTATAACTTTTACTATAGTATACTAATTGTCTTGGATTTTTTTCGCGTTTTTCGCTTTTAAGGTCATCCAAAGATCAAGGTGACGGAAATCCAAGATGGCGGTCGGGTTCATTAATTTAATTTTCCCTGATCTTTAAATTCTCAACCAAATGTGTGATTTGTATTAACTTTCGACTTCAAGGTCACATGGAATTAAGGTCAAGGTCACCCTGCGCCTACGTTAAGGTTACTAAAATTGAATGTCTGTAAAGTTCATTATTGTAATTTTACCCTGTTGTTTTATAAAACTTTTATAATTTCTGCAAAATATTTGGGTTCGAGGTTATTCCAAGGTAAATGCGGGTCAAGATAATTAAGTTCCAAAATGCCTAACCCTGTCCAGAGTGATAGAGCAAGGAAACCTGGTTGGTTGGATTCGGGCTCCTCTCCCTGGTCCCGTTGTGCCCGAACATATATTTCCCTTCTACTATGACCCATCAGAAAATGTTTTAATTAACTATTACAAGGTAACGAAAAATTCAATTTTAATTGTAGGTTTATTTAAATTGTATAGTCTATTAACGGTAAAATGAGCACTTTTGTAAGCCCTGCTTAAAATCTAATCGTATGAACGTTGTGTATTCTTCCGCCTTATGTAAGACTAACATTGTCGTGGGCCTCATCACTTTATTCATACATCGGTCAAGTGAAACTGTGAAATTATTTTAAAAGTAAATATCTAACAAATCTGCTTATTGGCAGCATTGTTGGCAGCTATTGAAATTTCAGTAGAAGGCCTCTCCGCCGACCGCCGCCTTCGCTCTTCCCCTTTAGTGGTGCACTTGTCATAACCATCAAAGACTACAGTTGCTGACAGAGGAAAATGTTTTTGAACAAAGGTAACATAAGCCTCACATATTCGATCGAATGTAGCCGGTCTCGGCCACACAAGCGCATGCAAGAGGTTGTAACCTCCATCGACTACTACTTTGCAGTCTGCACTGATGATGTTCTCGCTGGTTATATCACACGATTTGAGGACCATTACAAGCGAATATTTTGCAGTCTTCCTTATCGATATTTCATCGAATAGAGCTTCCACAATACTGCCCCATTGTCACTTCGCTCTTGAGCCCTTGATTCAACAGTCCTACTGAAACTTAAAAAGAGTTCGAACTTAACATATAGTTTTTCTGTACTTCACTAATTTCTTGGTTTATTCTCTGGCAGACGCTTCACCACAAAATACACAGTCCCTCTTAAAGTAAACAATGGTAATGTAGAACGCAATGTTACTTCGTTCAATGCAATATCACTTACAATGTTCATTTCTTTTTCTACCTTACTAACTGTCTCGATTGTGCTATTTCTGGTACAATTTTTCGACATAATATATGTACAGTAACCCTAGACAGGGCACTAATAAAAACTTCCTTGCCATCTCCACGCTCTCGGCTTGCAGCTACAAGGCTGCGCATATGCCTCTTGTAACCACCACAATCAGTACGCCATTATTTAAATATCTATCACATATAAAGCACTTCTCGCTCTTTATAACGCCACACTGATAGTACACGATTGTTATAAGCGGACACGAGTCTCAAAAGTTGTGTTACTATTAAAATTCATATCTCAGAAAATTTACCAAACTTATACCACGCACCGAATAGTGATCCACTTATCACAACAGTACAATACAGTGCGACGAGGTAAAACAGTGACAAGCTCAGGCCTGTTCCCTCAAACAACTTCGGTAGAAACAATGATCTATCTTGCGCTGCGCACTTGCGCACAGATGAAAAATAGAGGGCCACGGAGAGAAGGCATATATAAAATTACATTAAACAGTAATACATAATAGGTATTTTAGTACACCTTTTCCACAATACCAACACGATAAACAAGAAAAACTGGCTGTCGGTGACTGGTGTCATGCAATTTGTGATTGTGTAAAGCAGTAGTACATTTTACATCCACTTATTGATTCTAAATCAGATTAGAAGATTTTTTGCGGTATATTATATAACAAAAACCAATTATAAATGACTATGTGCCCTTTACTCCACACTTTGACCAAATTATAATATATTACAATGAATATTTTCTACGCTAGAGTCGTGATATGCATATTTTGGCACTTACACCCTTATTGCTATTTAAAAAAGTATGACGCCGGCATCTGAGGTGTGGGGACTGTTCAGCAACAATCTCGAACATCCCAAAGGAAGGTCTGCGATAAATTTTTTAAAACTACATTTTGTTTCTTTTGAGGTTTGCCCGATTTTTTCCCTTAAAGTGCCCGGGCTAATTTTGATGAGTCTAATATCTGCACTTCAAAACATGACATTGGTCAAATGGCTTTACTGAATTAAACTCGTCCATTTGTAAGTAAAAAAATATATATATTTCAAATAACAGAAATTATTTTTTTCTATAGACTTCGAAGAGATAATTGCAAACATCACATGCCCTGTAGAAAATCGAAGCCGAATGTTATTCTTACAATACACAAAGAACCCAGTCCTTATCTGAGTGAACTGATAAGACTATAGACGTTTATAATAGCAAGTAACAATGCCAAGCACGTTCCGAGACAGAAACTTCCACAATGGCATTTCGTGGGGCATTTATGGGGAGGGACTTACTACAAGTGAAATCCATAGAGTAGGAATGGTAGGTTTACACTTTCAAGGTCGCTTCTTAATATCCCTCATTTTTTCCTCGCACCTCCAAAAAAATTGCGATTTTTCATCGCAATTTAATTTCCGTATTGTGCGAATGAACATGAAAGGGTGTTAAATTTCAACGTTTGTCTCAGATTTACGGTTTACCAAACACTCGGGATACAAAAAAGAGAACACTGACTTTGCAAACGGACAACGCAAGCTGATTAGCGTCGAAAATAATTACCACTAGATAGCAATCCATTCAAATTATTGGTGTGCAGTTTTATCTCATCAAAAAAAAAAATGTTTCATCAAGCCACCAGCATTTCAAGGAAGAAATATCAAGATTTTAATTGATAACATAAAATAATTTTCCTTCCCATTAAAAAGGCTAAGTATCGGGAAAATAAAGTTGTATGACTATATCTGTTTCACACAACAAAAATACACACACTACGGGATGAAAATGAATTAAAGAGAAATTAAAAAAAAAAAAAAAAAAGGGGGGGGGGGCCAAACGTAATTTATCACATACGCAGACATTTTTATATGATTAACCAAAAAGAATGTTGACAACACAAGACACACATCAAATTTTGTTGTACGAAAACCAATGATATTTAAATAATATTAGTGGACATACGAGCTTTTATCAGGTCAAAATGCCAAGAAATTTTTACATGTCATTTTGCCAGACATCTGTTATTCAGACCATACAGAAATCAAAAAGCTTCATTTAAAACTACGATAATTTTTGGTTGATTTTTCTGAAGCGCAGAATGGAGAATGCTAATTGAGTAAAGAATACTACATTGTTAAAAAATGTCCGTATATTTACGGAATGTTTTACGGAAATGTACAGTGTGTATACGGAAAGGCAATCCGTGATGACGAAAAACGGGGTTAAGTCCGTAGATACAAAATACGGAAAGTCTCCGTATTCCCTTTGGCTTCGAGTTACGGGGACGAACAATGCCGATTCTACACGAAGCTTTCTTCGCCAATGTAACAAGAAAATTATCGTTTCTGCTGCAGTTAAGGTTATCCACGCGACTATGGCCTATTCCTTCAAATATTAAAAAAAAATAGCATAGGGCGTCTGTAACATCTGGCAACACTAAAAAGACACTAAATTTAATAGAAACTGAGTTTTTGCTTTTGTCTTTCGAATATAAATTAAAAAGTTATACCACACTTCTCAAGTGAGAGTTGTGGGTGAATGTTTAGAGTCGTGGACTGGTGATTATTTGAATCGGGTTCTAACCTCGCATAAATATAAAATATTTTAACTTTTTAATATAATTTTTTATACGCGGTAGAACACACCCACATAACGAAAATTAAAAACATTTTCACTATCTCTTTTTTTTTTTACACGGAAGTACAGAAAACACTTGGAAATTAACGGAGAGGTTCCATGAAATTAACGGAAAGTCCGTTTCTGAAAATCAATGTGTCCGTAATTTTGCGGAGATAAATTTTTACCAGCACTTTTCCGTAAAATGAAGGAAATTTTTTTTAACAGTGTACTAACATACGAGCAAATCACTACACGACGCATATTTGATGATATCAACTAATCTTACGTGCAAGATGCACTAAGTACATTTTCATAATGATGATCAAATTCGACCGATCTTGATGAAAATAATACTTCTAGCTTTTAACGAACTTGACAAAACCAAGGATTTGTTATACTGTGAATTTTTTGTTGTTACATAGTTTAGTTATTATTTCAACGAAACATAAATAAGGCGAATGAGATAACTGAATAAAACACGTAATGGTTAATTGGTTACCAGAACTGTATACAAGTACGTGACTGTCAACTGTGCCACAATATTTACTTAAAAATGAATAGACATGTGAAAATTAAAAATTTAATCGCTAAGGAACTTATAGCCAGGTGGCATTTTATTTATCACATTTTCTAGGGGCCAAGGAAGGTAAAAAAAAGCAGAATCTATGAACATCAAGATTAAGCCGTACGACTAGACTGGATCACCAAGCAACGACAGAAATTATCAAATTGAGAATCGAGTCCTAAATTTTATCTTAAAATTCCCAGTTTGCGCCAGTTGCAAAATAGGGCCACTTTTCCTGCTGCAAGTTGGAATTACATTTCTCACATCACCACCGACGAGAATAGCTGAAACAGCTTTCGCAAAAAAGAACTGCAAATACGCCAAAACTATCACTTAAATACAAAAATTAAAAACTAAAGAACTATTCAAAGAAGCACAAAAAATATTCGTAGTGTAGAACATTTTCATTTTCGTTATTCAATCAGTACAGATTTGCAATGCGTGGTTTAAAAAAAAAAACTCCTCAGTTATTTAAACGAAACATGGTAAATGTAGCAATTACAAAAATGTGGCTACAAAGCAAATAAGCTTATTCTTCGTTTTACAAAAATATCCTTCAGCAACATGTTACAATTAACACAGTTTAGATCAACACACACATATGTATTACATAGGCTGTTCAACGTTAACTGAGCATTTATTTAAGCCGCAAGTGGGAATCGTGCTGGACGATGCCGCTTGTCGGCGGGTTTTCTCGGGGATCTCCCATTTTCCCCCGCCCTTGCATTCCGGCGTTACTCCATTCTTACCTTATGTCAGTCCTCATCGGCTGTCAAGACCTCGTTACGAGCCGCCCAAAACTCTCTCTTAACATTTCAAAGCCTTTCTTCTAATCCGTTGCTATTTTTTTTTTAATTTACTGCCATCTTAACATGGGAGTATACATGTCATGTCAGGTTACATACGGTAGTAGGCCTATGCAGTTTTGAAAAAGATTTTCTTTTCAAAGGTTTCTTTCAAGAGTGCTGCTGACTTTACCATGTACAACCTATAGCATCTGCCACTGTAAATATTATGTTTAATAAACTTAACAGACGCGGCACTAATTGTTATGATTCATAACTAACATTGCTTACTCTAACCACTCTGCTTAAATGTTAACAAGTTACTCAATAAAATATCTTAAGAAAAATCACACCCTTTTCGATTTACACCAAGAACACATCTAGAAATATTTTCTTTGGTATACGGTTGATAAGGGAAAGAATAATACTTGTAGAAAGAAGTGATGGGCGCAGATGGTGCTGAATTAGCCATGAAGTGTATAGGCTATTCACGGTAAAGTGAGCTCTTTTTAAAGTCCCCTCACTTGGAATATTAGTCAATAAATTTAGACGTTAACTTCCAAGTGCGGTGGGATATACATACACACTGTGATTATTACTTACATGACAATTTTTATATAAAAAGTCGGATAAAGGATAAGAAATGGCTAACACGAAGAAGTAACTAGGGCTTCAACAGTGCTCACTTTACCGTGAACAGCCTATACCTTTGTGCAACCAGTGGCAAAATACGTGTCCAGCTTAGGAGGGGCTGACGTCTTTATCCACTCTCTATGAAAAGGGGGGGAGGGGGCAAATCTTCAGGCACCTCTCGTAATTACGTCGCGACCTTTTCATCTGCGATCAAAAACTAAATTACATGTTATGTAAACTATACAGAGAAGATGCACCTAAGAATGCGCAGTACATTATAATAATTCATTAGATATTGTATATAATAAATATATGAACGCATCTCTGTATAATACCCATTTACACTCATTTTGGCGCCCTCGTTGTTTGTATAGGCTGTTCACGGTAAAATGAGCACTTTTGAAAGCTCTGTTTAAGATATACTTGTATGCACGTTAAGTATTCTTCCACCTTGTGTAAAAATAACATTGCCATGGGCCTCATCACTTTATATGCGTCGCGTCGGTCAAGTGAAACTGTGAAATTATTAGGAAAGTAAACATGATATAAATCTTCTAATTTTTACACACTAAGGCGTAAAAAAAAAAAAAAAAACAAAGCGTAAGAAATAATTTAAATCATCACAAATGGTTACTTGACATTTTTTATTCGACGTTAACATATGGAACTACTTTCCATCCATCGTTACCAACTTTACTGAGCGCGTATAGCACAGTGCACCCGTTAAAATATATGCAGACAGGGGCAGTATAATTTTTCTAAGGTTGATATCAAAAGTGGTTAATTTATCGCGAACAGTCTTTAACAAGGGACGTAAACGTCATACTCATAGCGTCAAACGTTATAAAGCGCGCGGCACATGCAAGTAATCCCTGCAGGTGGCTGCACAACCAGATCCGGCCAAGGCGAAACAATGTCAAAGCGTCTCGGGAAGACACATTCCGTAGTCGAAAAGGTTAAAGGTACTTAAGTCTTTATACTGAAGAAAGGATTACGGGGAAGTACCACACTATGTCCAGATATCTGATGATCGCCTAAGAATGTATGGAAGGGCAAAAAAATATGTAAGTAGATGGAGAAACAATAAGAGCAAGCTATGTCCAGGATTATTTGCTTGTGGATACCCGGGAACTACATTGGTTCGCGGTTAAAGGTGCTTCAAAAAATCTAACATTTTAAACAGAGTACAGGCGATTTAGAAAAATACTTTTATTTACTTAATTATTTTCGGTTGATGGCTAAAAAAAAAAAAAAAAATGCATTACTACACAGGCATAATCATGAAAATCACGTTAATGACTTCATTCCCTGGTAAATGTATAAAAGTACATAATTCAGGTCATGTTCCGATTCCAAGGACGATGCACTACTGAAAGACTAGAAGAGTATAACATAACCCACAGTACGCATAGCAACAAATTTTAATCGTTTAGGAACTACAACTTCTAATCGCTTGAAATTAGTTTACAGTGCTAAAGGGCACTCTACAAAATGGAGGAAGACTTTGTAAACACGTGAAACTAATGGAGGTCCTAAACTGATAACAGCTCTATACTGGGCGCCAGATATCCACGAGCTTGAGCAACGCCACAAGGAAACGAGACCTCGCTGGTGATTACTGAAATCCATTAGACATAGCACGAGGATAGTGAAGAGGAGGGGGTTGTAACCAAGCAGATATATGACAATATGTAAAATATAACAAGAATAGAAAACATTCCTCGTGGTGACCACTTTTCGCTCATACTTCGTCATATTTTCAAAGCCACCCACTATTGTGGACGAGAGTACTTCATTATCATATTGGTACCCGTCATTTGGCCGAAAAATCGTTTGGCAGAATTTTCTGCCAAATGGCTGTTCTTCCAAACGCCTGCTGTTCCAAATGCCTATTCTAACGAACGCTTGTTCTGCCAAACGCCTTTTCAACCAAATGCGTGTTCTGCCATATGGGTGTTGGGCTAAACGTCGGAGGTTCGAGGGAAGGGGATTTAAGACAGGCGATGGAAATTTATGTGAAACGCCTGTTCGGCCAAATGCCGCGTCCCTCAAACATATATACGTTCACTATAAACACTACATAAATATCTAGTAAAAAACGGCGGATCGTAACACCAAGGTTGCGTAGAGAAATGAAAACCTAGAAGAAAATATAAGTAATTTATTTATTGCGGCCAACTGTTTGGTCTCAATGGAGCCATGAATCTACCGTACAACAGTGTTGCACAGCAGAGTTGCGATGAAAGCAGTGATTCATGGATTGTAAAGTTCAACATAAGAGCATTACAGGCCTGTCTGCCTGTCTGTCAGGACTGAGAATTATACAGGCATCATTGCACGTAAATTATTTCTGATTAAACATTAAAATAGGTAAAATGCTAATGAGGGGTCCTAACGTTCAATGTTGTTGGAAAATTAATTGGTAATTCTATAAAAACAGCATTAAAAAAGCCGTTTCATGGCCATTTTGGAATGGCTTTAAAAATAACCATTGTGCACAAATTTCTATTCCGTCCTAATCGGACCAACTTTCCGTTATTAACAAGAAACTTTGTCGCTTTGTCCTTCATCGTCACCGCGGAAAATCTCGAGTAATCATTCTAGAACGTAGTATACTGGAGGTGCAGCACAGAAACGCTTGTCAGCTGATCGACTCGTATCGACTTGCCGCTTGTTGTCACACTGTGGAGTGATAAAACTTATATGTTCTTTCCCTTTATACTTTCGTGTATAGCGTGAACGCGCGCGCGCGCACACACACACACAAATACAGATGCTATACTGCAACTGAGTTATAGGATGTTGACGGGAAAGTGAGCACTTTTTACTTTTTCCTTTCAGCCATTTTTTTTAATCCTTAAACCACATTTTTCAACTAAATACTGTCATGTAAGTAATAAACACAGTGTTTCTATTCCACCGCACTCGGAAGTAAATGTCGAAGGTTGAAATAAAATATCTTTACTGTCCATTATTTCAAATGAGAGGGCTTTCAAAAGTGCTCACTTTACCGTGAACAGCCTACAGGACTGCTATGATGCACGCTCTACAGTACAAGCACTAAGCTGGGTTCACGGTCAAAATACATAAGCACAGGGCATAGAACATAAGAGCAGAACATTCACATGACCAGAAGTCTTGTGCGAAATTGATTCACAATTAATGACGTCAGTTAGCAGTGTTGGTTAATAATGGATTTTCGTAACAGACTTTGGTATTGTGTTATTGTGATACTGTGAAAAATGGTATATTCCCATTAAAAAACAAGTTCATATCGACATCTCGGTACTCAATTACAACTCTGAACAGACATAGTCGGTGTTTTATGAGCCCCGCAATGCCTCTTACGAATTCGATATCAAAATTTCGATTCCTTCAGCGGTTCGGGAGATATTTGGGGTTAACATCTAAGCTGAATAACCGTGGATATTATATATTAAAAGGAAATTTTTTTTATCAACTCCCAAGGCGTGTATTTATGAAAACCAGTTTGACAGAGTAGGGAAAGTTTGAGCACTAAAATATGGGTAGAATGCCCGTGAATAATTTCTTTTTTGATATAAGCAATTGTAATTAGTTTTATAAAACAAACATGGGACGGATATATAACATATGCTGTACCTTCATTAATAAACTGTCATTTCTAGTTCTGATAACATATAAGCTAGCCTGCGCACAATGACAAATCGATTAGAAGACATGGCTGGATCATGCATTTTGTTTCAGTGTGATCTTATCGTTTGATTCGCTGATGAACTTTTTCCTATAATTTGCTATGACGAATGGGGGAAACATGAGATAAGCATGTTTTGCATAAATTGTGTGTGTGTATTCCCTTGCAGATGGAAACGTGCATATGTTCCATTATAACAGCATTCTATGTACAGCGTTTAAACTCCCACTCTCCAACTCAACTACCAATCAGGCGACTAAGGAAATGGAAGGATGACCAGACGATACCCTGCCACACAGCAGTTTTTCTTATTTACACCAAAATTAATATGTCATCAGAAATGAAGTCCTATTTACGGGCAAATGGTACTTCGACTTAAAATACGGGAAGCACAACACCAGCGCTTTTACCAGCTGACGCGGCAAACAAGATCTCCCACTGCAGCGGTTCCTGGCTGACCAAACTGAAATAAAGATTGCTTGGCAGCGTAGCCAACTTCTAATGTTCCAATTTTTCTTTCTGAAGTTGCCGACCTTCGACGCCCCGTTTTTTTTTTATGGTTCTTTAACATGGCGATGCCTACTCTTGATACCTTCGATCATGACAGATAAGTGACTGCGTGGTCAAAGCACGCACTTTGCAGCTCACGTATAGAGTACTTAAAACGTTGTTGAAATGGTTTAAATACACTACAAAATAATTTTTTTTTACTTTGTTTTAAATATTACAGTAAGAACAAGTTATAAACGATAGAACTATGCCTATGGCGATGTAAACAACCCAAGTAAAGAAACTTAACACTCGGCGCTAAGAATTAATTACCGTTGGCACACAATTCCAAAAAACATTGTAATAAAACACTGCTAGTGTTACGAAATGAGTAAGGAAGTCGTTCCAAACAAATTCATACACGACTACACTGCATCATGCTAAACCGTTAGTTTATTCGCGGTAAAGCGAGCACTTTTGAAAGCCATCTCAATTGGAATACGTCAATAAATATATTTTATTTTAGCCTTAGACGTTAAATCCTGAATACATACAATGTGTTTATTACTTATATGGCAATATTTATTTTAAATGGTGGTTAAATAATAAATAATGGCTGAAAGAAAAAAGTAACTAGGGCACATCAAAAGTGCTCACTTTACCAAGAACAGCCTATGCCACCGAGACATCAAGGTCTTACAACCTCTTCTTAAGCTAGTGACGTCACGACTAAGAAAGTAGCCAATATGGCTGGCAGCTTGGTTCGTTTAGCCAGGTGGCTGGTCATATTTTAGTGAAAACTGTAACGTTTGTGTAAAACTACACCACGGTGTACAAATTGTGTGTTCATCGTTGTTTTGGAAAATACTCTGTTAACAAAGTGCACATCAAGTTTCCTGGCAATGCTGAAAGATCAAATGCCTGGGTCAGCACTATTTCGCGAGAGATAGTGCCCACAAAGTTTCTACGTGTCATCTTTATAGACTTTCAGGACAAAAATACAGTTCAAGTAACATCATTATTACTGGAGTACGTATAACAGTGTCCTTGTGTAAGTAATATCAAAGGATAGTTTTTTTTTTTTTTTTTTGCCTATATCGAGACTTATGAACTCTACATAAAGGCGATCTTTGCAGTATTTTTGTTTTTAAATAAAACCGATTTGTGATATATTTAACAAATTTATTGGAAATATTTGAACTTCATCAGTTAGTTTCTAAAATTATTTGAAACAGTAATTTTAAGCACTACACAGCGAGATACACTCCAAGAGATTATATTTACTATACCTTCCCGGTTGTTAAAAATTACATAACAACATTGCTAAACAAAGAACAAATAAATAGATTATTCAATCTACATTCAGTGAATGTTTCTAAAGGTTATATTTCTGAAGATCGTATTTCTTGCTTGCAAAAAGCAGAGGAATTACAATAAAAGTTACGAAATGGCATACAGTTAGTTTATATCGAGAATGTATCATTAGGTAATATTTCTGAACATCGTTCTGAAGCAGCGAAAATTTTGTATTGTTCAGTACTGCCCATTTTAGTTCACTGTATTTTAACATATTCCAAAACAATGTAGAGTAGCCAATCCCCAACGACGTCACATGAGTTTGTAAGGCCTTGGTAGTCTCCATGGCAACAACGACTGATCCACTGAACCACTCTACACCAGCTGATCCAAGATCTTGGTTTCGCAACACAGTTCTGTGAACAGCAGCCAATGGGACACTATGCTCGAAACTTGGGATATCTCATTTCCTTTGTAACGTCAACAGTTCTACTAAAGAGTTCAAGCCGTATGGCTTCGCCAGGTTTGCTGGCAAAAAGTAGTTAGTTAAGTTTTGGGAATTATTTGCTACACAACTGGCAAGCATACCCGAGTCACATTCCCTTTTCTGGCGATCACGTGGGGTGGTTTTCTGCCGAACTTACTGACAATTTTTTACTTGGTTACTCTCTCATAATTAATTAATTTTCGTTTTGTACGATACTGCAAGCGACTCATGGGAAGAGGGGCTTTGTAACGAATCGGCGAGTCTAAATACCACAAGAAAGGACTGTTCGAACACAACAGGCGATGACATGCATGCTTTGGTCAATGGCATACTTTTCGGACAACTACCTCTACCGATCATATACATCTTGCATTGTGTGATACGATGACTCCCTTCCTACTAGAAATAGATTAGTTCGTTCATTTTGCTCGGGCGCACCAAAGCCAAACCATTGACGTGACGTCATTGAAATAATAGTAATTGGAATTCAACAGCGGCTAACTAGCGTTGAACGAAGTAGCGCTTCGATGAAGAGGCATTCAATGAAATGCTACGGAAATCATCATGAGAAATTCAGCAAACTGAAGTAACAAGTCGTAAAAGAAATTTTGGGTAGAGTGCCACATGGTTTGTACTAAGAACAGATAAATAACAATTTTGTAATACAAGTGCTCCTCATCTAAGTTTAATTTAAACTGTAACCTACTAAAGTTAAAAGTCAAATCCATCTACCTGTCTCAACACGCGATTTCAACAGCTCCGTAGAGATCACAAGTCAACGTTAGGGACATGAAAAAAAAAACTCAAAAATTGGTCAACCTCATCTCGGGCGACCGGTATCACCAATAAACTGTTTCATAATGCTATCGATCAAACATTTCACAGTAAACTATTCACCCGAAAGCCACAAACATAAAATGGTTTTCACATTGTATAAAAGACATGTACCTTCCGCGATGTCGTCAAAGGTCAGGAACAGATGCTACAAGAAGTGAAGATCTCGACAGTAAGACAGCGTCTCGTATCATAAAGTTCACAATCAGACGATACCCGATTTTAAGTTAGTTCTTGACGGTACGACAGCATCCCGTGGACTGACAGTGTCATTTCTAGGGGAAGACAGTACCCCTGCCCCGCCATCATACTCCTTACTTCCCCTACAGCCCCTTCCTCTCCAAGATCTTCTCCGTCGCGCGACCATCTACCAACTTTGCACGTTGCAACTCTCGAGAACTCAAGCTTCATAATTTTTTTTCCCCCGTTGCTTTTACGTCCGTTGTTATATCCGTCAGCTTATTTTTCTCTCCGCCACACTGATTTCAACTCCATATAGGTTACGTGTGCGTCATCGTGTCATTTGCGAAGGGCCGGGCCAGTCGGCTTCTAAACGACTTGTTAGCAAAAATAAAAAGACGAGAAGGCATACAGGGGAGCACGTCCGGCAGTAAAATCAAGAAAAATTAGGTCGTCAATCTTCCGGTACACCCGCACAGTGGCAATTCTTGGTCGCTGGACGAAGGCCCGTGCATATTTCTAGGAGTGCGAAGCGGCGACTATGTTGGAAGTTTTGTCTACAAGGGCGGGTTTACACGAGCGTTGTAGCATAAACATTCATACTTTATTGATGGCAGAGGTTGCATTCGAAGATCAGTATACACGTACGGCTTCTTGACGGACGGTAGAAGTTCCGGTGTGTTCCAAGGCGTAGGGCCAGGATTGAACTCTCGCGCCCTTTCCACTTCAATTTTATGCCATTACCTTAATATCTGCGCAATAAAACTAAGTTGAAACAATAGGACGAAAATATATCTCTTACAGTTCTTATCGAAATCGCTCAGATTTAAACTGTATGCACTTACTTTTCGGTTTTTGGTTTAATTGGTACCGTTAGAATTGTTAAAACTAATAGTATACATGAGTGCACTCTCTTCACTACATTATATGCAGTTTGAACCACCTAACAGATCACTGTGATTACACGAAAAATAAATGAAAGACGTATAAACGGAATGAAAGGCTGAATGTTCATATTACCTCGTAAATGGGTGTTTTGAAACACGAGACACATTTTAAAAAGTATTTTGTTTAGGTTTCATTAGTTTATTCCTTTTTATTTCACGTGATATACGTTGTTTAACGGCCATTTGTAAACGCAGTTTGACGGCCATTTTTAAACACTGTTTAACTGAACTATTACTCAAAAATAAACCATTGAAAAAAGTAGAAAAAAATGACGAATCAGTGAAAAATATCACTGAACCAATAAGTTAAGGAAATCTGGCATATTTTCACTGATTCACCAGTTCAATTTACTGAAGTGACTGTTGACTGATTATAACAGTGAATTTCTCACTGATTCAGATTTGGATTGTACGTGCAGGAGTGTCTTTCAAGTTGCTGACAAGGCTCGTTCCAAGCCTCCTGCATTGGCTCGATTTTTTATTTCCCCTCTGACCTCGTTGATGAATCACCCACCCATGTGTATAAATTATTTTCACCACACATTTCAACACAAATATGGTGTTACGTGAACAAGTCCCTTCAATCCGCAGATGCGCCTGAAGTGTCATATCGACGCCAACTTTTGTTGTTAACGAAGGATGGATCTTATTATCACCTTCGCACATTAAGCCAAAATAACTAATATCAGCTAACGGTTGTCCTGTTCTTTCTGATCTGAAAAACTGTCGCGTTATTGACGTGAATACGTCTTGACGTGAATACGTCTTTAAATTTGTAACCATAGTAGGAGGCAATCCAGAAAATCCGATGATAAAATCGGGGGATAAAGTTTGGCATTGCAGCTCCGAATCTATTGTCTACATTCAAAATTCAATTACGCCACAATATTGCCCAAGTATCAAAGAATACGTTACGTTGAGTGAGGACTGAGAAGCATTGTGCGCGAAGGAAGAAAAAAAAAGGGGGGGGGGGGAGCAATTTTGAGTTCGTTTCGCCACGTCTTGTAACTTCCGCGTAGTATAACTTTTGACTAGAAGAAGATACGACGCTCGTTTAAGTTTCAATCGACAGCTCTCGTCAAGATCAATCAATTGCGTGTATAAAAAACATTTGTGTGGCGTGGTTCTGGTGAAATTGAATGCTTCTAATGCAAAAAATAAATTAAGAAAATTTAACACAATGTCGGCCTATACTCGTAGAAATACAGAAATTGTGTACGGTTGGAAAGAGCATCTCAAAAGCAATCCAGTGATACCCAGAAAACTCCATATGATCGAATGAAGCGGTGCCGGGAACGTAAGAAATAAATCAAGGCGTCCGAGCGCGCCAACGCAGACGTATTCACGCAAAACAAACAGTGTCCCCAACACAGCCAAAACCAATTTTCTTTTCGTGACGTTCTAGACTTACACGTTACTCGTACAATATTTGCTTTGTTTAGTAACGCCCTAGAAGTTTTCCGAAACAGTAATATAACTGTGATCACCTCGTGGATGATTCCGGACGGTGTTTTACACGTAAGCCGTGCGATAACTTAGGACATCCGATGTTCTCAAAAAGGCTTCGTGTCTAGCTGTGTTTCATAACACGTAACTCAGACAGAACATCCGCTATTGGATGGTTTTAATTGCTACGCAGCTAAGGTACTTACTTGCCCGCGTATCACAGACGTTCGGTACCACGGTAACTTCATTCTGATTGGCCCAGTCAGTCGGGTGTACGCTCCTCACGGTAAACTGGCACTTTTGAAAGCCCTGTTTAAGATCTACTTGTATGAACGTTGTGTATTCTTCCGTCTTATGTAAAATTAACACTGCAATTTGCCTCTTCACTGTATTAATGCGTCGGTAAAGTGAAACTGTGGAATTGGTACAAAAGTAAATGTTTTACAAATCTGCTCATTTTTACACTTCGACGCATTCGGGGGGGGGGGGGACAGAAAACTAAATAAATAATTTTGCTATCTCGCCGTTAATATATGGAACTACTTTCCCTCCATCGTTATCAACTTTACTGGGCGCATGTCACTCAGTGCGACCGTTAAAATATATGCACGTAGGAGAGTGACTATTTTGCTAGGGTTAATTTTAAAAGTGCTCGCTTTATCGTGTACTAGAATGTTTTCTCACAAAGACGTGCGGCAAATAACGAAAGAACAATTCAAAGAGTGCACTTGATATTTAAGTAGACCTATGACATGGGTGGATTTTTTTAAAAGAAAATCAGATGTTCCTAGTGATAACATGTTAACATTGGGGACAACTGAACCTGAACTCATTATTTCCATGCTTAGTTACTCTAGCGATGTACGGAGAGTTAACACAAATTGTAGACAATTTTTATGGCCAGTTTAAGTAGATATTTTATTCGTGGAATCTGGAGGTAAATAAACACGAGAAACGAAATATTTAAGCTGTACACATCACGCTACAGTAATTGAAACACGCTAATAGCTCTCTTAATGATTCTTATATACATTAACGTGCAGTATAATAGTTTACCACAGAACAGGCGCGAAAAAAAAACTTTAAATCACGACCAGGGAGGTTGTTGGGGAAATGGAACATAACATGACCGACTTGAAATCGGCCTACGCGACACCTTGCTATACATAAACTGATGAGCGAAAATAAAAACGGAATAATGTTTAAAATACAGCAGGTATTTATTGGCAAGTGAAAGTCCTCAAATCTCTTCTCTGGACCGCCTTTTGGTGTTGCGTGGAAACCACTATACTGAAACTAACATGCATAATAATTCTCACACTACGGAACTGTATAGAAAGAAAGTGCGTGATAGTGCCTTTATTGTCAGATACAAGAAATTGTGATATACTCCGTTTCATATAACTTCAGTAAAATTTGACAAAGACGTTGTGACCAACCTTCACTGCATCTAAGCGCCCCCATTTGCATAGTAATATGACAGTTGGTTATTGAAGGATGCGTGTTATTATGTTGACGGTCTTTGGGACTATTGTAGAAGAAAATAGTACTCGGCATTAAAAATCATAATGTAGAAATCTAATGGCAATTACAACATTTATGGTTAAAATTACGCTCATGGACAAATGTACAATTTTTCTGAGTTATAGAGTAAGGGCTTTAAAAACATTTAGAAATATTATTGCAGAGCATGCGAACATCACGGTTATGTGAAAGGTTTCCACCAATCTCCGTTGCCTATGGTCTCCACCCGCCCGGTGAAATGCCAATACCATTGAGTTCGCTGACGTCATAATTTGTGTATATGCGAGACTTCCTTGCTGGTGATGTCGGAATATTATATATGCGGTTAATTATTTTTGTATTCACGTATTTCATCAAGTGTAGTTCGTCGTAGGTGCCTTTTTAGAACAGTCTCCTCAGTGAAGCGAATTATCGACACGCGTCTGCCGCTTTGTACAAGGGTTTGTTGTGTGCTGTGGTCCGCCATTTTCTGTGACCATCGCGAAGCGCGAGCGAAAAAGTACTTACGTTGTGAAGTTTAAATTTGTTGGTGTCAAGAAATAACTCAAGTGTTTTATTAATTGCATAAGTCGGCAAATAAACTGTTTAGTATCAGTGGCCGACAAGTAATTTTAGTGAAGTAATCATCCAAAGTTCGGCACGTGTTTAGGAATTAGGAAGTGAACAGGAAGTTTGTGTGTCTATAAATAATATTTTTTTAAATTGTTAGAATATTTTTAATGTACTTGGACTTTAAAGTAACCATGTTTCAACCTAATTTATTTTATTGAATTTCAAGCGATTTTTACATGAAAAGTTAAATTTGCTGAACATGTTTACATTGTACATATCGTACATTGGTATTACTAGGGACGTATTTATTGCGTTTTGTTCTTCTGGGAGGTATTCAAATGTACGTGGCCTAAATAAACACTCTTTTAGTGTGGTTCATTATATAAAAAATGCAATGATATTTATGTGTTTAATTATTTCTCGCATCGGTACGAACAACGAAACATTTATCGCATTTAGTTATTTCAAAGAAGTTAAAACTTTACAGTTATAGTAAATGGAATAGCATTTCCGTACGAACGAAATTTTCAAGTGCATCATCAAAACAATGCAAGTTCCAATCGCCTCTCTCATAAGAAGAACCACAAAAAAATCACGTCTCACGAAAGACGTTAAACTATAGTTCCCCATCCCACCAATAAAATAAAACAGAACCCTAACTAGTATACTACGTGATCATAACAAAAATAAAACAGCTGGGAATGGCAACCAGCTATAGTAACCTAATTACTGGACAGAAGTTGTCAGTCTTTCAATGCCTGCCATTGGATTCGTAGTGTGTTTACAAATATCGTTTTCTTCACCGACAGAACAGCTGTGGCGGAGGGATACATGGTGGCCGCATTTCTTTTCGAGTGAAGAGAGTGGCTCTTAACAACGAGGTCTTGAGAGCCGATGAGAGTGATTGAGGTGACTGGAGCAGCGCCGGAATGAAAGCGCAGGGGAAACGCGAGATCCCCGAGAAAACCCGCCGATCAACGATTCCCACATGCGAAAATTCGGAGTGACCCGGTCAGGTACTGAACCCGGATCGCTATGTTGGGAGGCGAGCAGGCTAACCGCTCAGCCACCGTGGCCCCCAACTTCTTTTTAGAACTGTGGAAATTTATGGAAGTTATACGAACTGGAGTATATTTCCGATCCACCGTATTTTCTCACGCGTCGCTTTGTTTTTCTCTGCCACTCGATACGTGTGTGAAAGCCGACTTTATCGCTTCTCACCTAAGGATGTGAAACGAAATATACAAGTGGAGGGGGGGGGGACAGTAGATAGGGCTTACAATCGCGTTATGAAATAAGTGCTTGTGGAAATACCAACATAGATATTTTACCACTAGAATTAATGATTTTATGGAACAGATCGGTTTTGAGTCAAAACTACACGAGTGTTTTGTATATCAAACATACTGATTTAACCTACATATCTTTTTAGGTGCTCATTTAATAACTTACTAAAACGATTAGAAATATTTAATCCGCTTTTTTTGCACTGCTTGTGCAAGTTTTATTCTATTCTGTTGTTCACACTTGGAGATAACGTAAATATTTGAATAACATAGCTAACACAAACAGCACAGGAATATATAATTATTGAGGAAAACAGCATTCGGCAGGCAACTAACAGATGTTAGTAATGTAGGTTATAATTACGCAATTTTAAAACTTCGTTCTAAGGCAAGCCGTAAAAATGCTGTAAATGCTACCCGGTAATAGCCTTTAAAACAATTGTAAATAAGATATTTTTATTAGACATTTAACAACACAACGTGATTATCGACTACTTCAATAAAGCACCTATAACAAAATAATTGTTAAAAACTATTATTTTTGTTTTATTATAATTACTAGGTGATTATTTTTTCGTAACGCGTGTCTGCTGTTGGTATTAATCCAGCCACCTACCACCCACCACCGCTGAAAAAGACTTCAAAATAAGAAGATCGTTACAACATGGAAGAATCCGCTCGTGTCTCCTTTCTTGCTCTATGAACCCGGACTACCGAAGAGTTACGAGGCGGATGTAGAACCACTGACTTACGAGCAGCATTGCCAACCTTACGACCCTGATCGTACACGTGCTATAATTACGTGTGGTGTACGATCCAAACTTTTACATCGTACGCCAATTGCACGGTCATCGGCCCTGTTCATCTTTACCTTGTAAGAACCATCACTGCATTTATCTAAGAGTCCATTAAACCTGCAGAAACCGCATTGCTGACTCGATTTTTCTTCCACTTTTAAAGTCTCCCATAAGTATATATATATATATATATATATATATATATATATATATATATATATATATATATATATATATATATATATATACATATATATATATATAATAATTTTTTAAGTTATGTAAATTTTTTTCTTACTGGGAAAATATCGGTATAGGTTGGTACTACCCCACAGTTTTTTTTCTAAGCAAGAGTTTTAGTTTAATCTTATTTAAAAGCTATTAAAATATTTGGTGCTTTCTTTTTTAATTTGAAATTAGTTTGAACGATCTTTCCAAGAAAACTTGGCATTGCGAAAGTCTGGCATCGTTGCTGACGAGGACAGCGACTTCGAGTAATTTTAGGAGGCGTGAAGAGAACACCATCACAGTTCACACTTTTTTTTTTTTTTAAGGACGGCGTAATTCGAACCAGGTGTTGCCAGGTCGTGGGATTTGTCCCGTTTTGTTGGAATTCTCTGGTGACAAAAAATGGAAATGCGATAAAAGGATTTTTTCTTTGTGTCAAATACACATATCATGGGATATTTTCATAAGGGCTTACTCACAACTTAAACGTCACATTTTTAATGCTAGCATGAGAATCTTTTTCCGGGGTTGATCTTTAGCAGCACTTAAATGTGAAATACTCGCGTATTATCACAACCTCCAGACAGACGTAACGCCACAAAAGTATTGTCACTTTCTTTGAAGATCAGTCTGTATTCCAAGTGCACACACAGAACACCTCTGTAATAAAAAAATAAAAAAATGACAGTGGTGAAAAGTGCGGCAAGCAAAGTCCTCCAAATCTTTCCAAACTTAGGCAACTGTTTTAGCAATAATTTGTTCGAGGGATGGCCGAACTGATTTAAATACGACAAAAAAAACAGCGCAAAGCATGCATTTTGGTATAATTAGCTTTGCATATGTGATCTAGAAGTATAGATGCGCTGAATGGCGAACATTACCCCCAGATACCGACATTTAATACAATATTTTAAAATTCCGGACATTTTGCAGTTAGTTGGGAGATTGTTAACCTTAACTTGGGATTTTAAAAACTCCAAACACTGGTTTCGACTACTTACTTTCAAGGACACGTATCTTCAGTTAATTTTAAGGAGTAAGTTACAATTACTAAACTAATACAGGGACATAACTTACACTTCCGCAAACACCCCGCGAGGAGGCTTCGAAGGTTAGAGTATCCGAAAATTTTGGTTATCTTTTTTCATTTTGTACTTAGTTGTCATTTTTGTAGGTACATTGTTATTAAATACATTAATTTTTTTTTCAGGTAATTAATTTCAGTTGCATTTAGTTAAGTGAAGACTATTTCCGGAAGCTTTAGAATTCCGTTTTATTGCATTTCGAATAAAACACATTTTGCTGGGGTGGGGGGGGGGGCAATTAAAAGTGTTACGCCATTGATATAATAGCATCTATTTTTTACCAAAAAAAAATGTGTAAAATATCAGAAATTGTTATACATAAACAATTTCAGAGGTTTAAAGTACCGACAGCAACTAATATTTTGTAACCTGTTTAATGTTGCAACAGTTATAACCTACATAGATAATTAAGAAGGACGTTAACTACATTGTCAATATACATTAAATATTGCGCTCACTGTTCAATAAAAGGAGTATATGTGGAGACATCTAATTAGTGATGTAGATAATAGCAGAGTGAATAAATTAAATATCATATTTAGTTCTTAAAACTTCCATTCCTCGCAAACTCATACTCCCCTCCCACATGTAACAGTATCTTTCCGCTTCACACATTCCGGAGTTTTAGTACATAATGCATAGTTTGATAATCCTTTTTACGATAGTCATTATTTAATAACAGCCACTACGATTCAAGGCTGTTCACGGCAAAGTGAGCATTTTTAAAATCAATTTTAGAGAAATGTCACTGCTCCTACCTGCATATATTTCAAAGGGCACACAGAGTGACATGCGCCCAGTTCAGTTGGTTACGATGGAAGGAAAGCAGTTCCATATCTTAACGTCGAATACAAAGCGCTAAGTAATAATTTCTGATAGGTTAAATTAATTATTTCGCTTTGTGTGGGTTCCCCCCCCCCCAATGCATCGGATTTCACCCCTACTAATAAGAGCATGTTTGTTAGGACCCGCCATTCTCTACTAGTGTTTCTCCCCTACGAATAAGAGCATGTTTCCGAACACTGTCTCCTGTAACATTTCTTTTAAATGCATTTAAAATTTTCGAAATCTTTCCGGTCGCTAGGGTTTTTACGTCTCTCTTGACGGTTTTTCCTTGATCTTCTAGTTATAGTTTGACTATAGGCACACTTAGAGAGGTATTCATGGCTCCAATCATTGGCCATGGCTGGCCAATCCCTCTCTGTCGCGATGCATGTCTCCTTGTATGCTTTCCTTCCTTGTTGGCGTAAGAGGTTAGCCCTGAGACGCACTAAGATCCCTCCCTACCTTCGGACTTAAATTCCACATAACACTTAGATTAAGGTAGGCTAGAAAAAATCGAGCATATTTATAAATTAAGTACTTTTCTAGTAATTTCGCAGTTTCACTTGTCAGGCGCATAAATAAAGCGCTGAAACCCATGGCAATGTTAATTTTATATAAGGCGGAAGAATACACAACGTGCAAACATGTAGATATTAATCACGGCTTTCAAAAGTGGTCAGTTTACAGTGAGCGGCCTTTACCCATTCAATTCATTCCCAGCCCCTGGTCACAGCCACCCTGTCCTTAAAACGAACGTATCATTTGTTAATGTATAGTCGAGACGCGGCACTCACCCCCGCCCGACCCAAGAGACATTCCTGCATTCCATCGGGCCATGCAGCATTCCACAGCGCGAGACCTCACAGAAGGCCATCAGCATCTGGCCTGTAAACGAAGCTCGCCTCTTCTTGACAGCGGCGTTCGCCAGCTCGTGTTTCGGACTGAAGATGAGGTAGACTGATCTCGCTGGCTGCGCACAACCAATCTCCGTGTCCCAGCATTGAGCTGATTTTCTGCCTACACGTCTAGCGAAAACAGCATAGTTTGGATTTTAGGTTAGGAACCGATTTGTAAACCATAGACTAAAGATGAGGTAGACCGATCTCGCTGGCTGCGCACAACCAATCTCCGTATCCCAACATTGAATTGCTTTTCTACCTACACATCTAGCGTAAACGGCAGTGTTTGGATTTTAGGTTAGGAACCGATTTGTATACCATAGACTAAAGATGAGGTAGACTGATCTCGCTGGCTGCGTACAACCAATCTCCGTGTCCCAACATTGAATGGTTTTTCTGCCTACACGTCTAGCGTAAACGGCATAGTTTGGATCTTAGCTTGCGAAACTGATTTGTAAACACGAGTGCTTTAAGATGTATGTATACTTCCTCTAACCTATTTGTAACGCAGTTTGATTAAATTCAAATTGGTAAAGGTATTTTATTCATATAATAGTGCTTGTTATTTAAAAAATTATGATATAAAAAACAATTTCATCAGTTTTGAGCATGTGACTTTGACAGTTGTGTATGATTGGGGTAGGTCAACTTTGGGTACATGCGCAGAAGACGAATAAGCGGTCTACCTCGATTTTAATCTATGATTTCGGAGGGACCGATCAAAAGTGCAGGTGAAATTTCTTTTGTTGGGAGGAAATTTCTGTTCAGATTAGACACTTTATAATGGGTACCCATGGAAATGGAGGTCCAAGGGTTTCTCCCCTGGGAAAATTTTATAAACACATTTGGCAGAATTCAGCGTTTTATTTAGCTGGTGCCAAATTAAGAATATTACATTTAAATACTTCATTACGTATTTTCTCAATGTAAAGCCAGCGAGAGACGGAAATTACTTACCAATCCGACAATGTCAAACTGCGTTGACCATACATAGAAATTCCGATTCTGAGCCTGCTTCCTGTGTATGTATTAGTTTGTTAAACAATGTTGTCTCTATTGTTCTTGCGACAGGATTTCCTATTCACAGATGGTTTGTATGTAATGAGTAGATATTTATTATATTAAGTGCAGACAAACAGTGTCGGGTAAAATGGAGAAAATGAGAAAGCAGGGTGATTTGCTATCTTACTTTTCCAAAGGCGGAGAACTGAAGGAGATGCCTGAATTAATTCCCGCGTGTCCCTGTTTTGAGAGCTCGGAATTGCTCGCATTCCGAACAAGAAACCCGGTTATCTGATCCATATTATAGAAGCGCCAGTGAAACTCGACAGCAACAAGAAGAAACAGCAGGGCCGACTTGTAATCCGCAAGTAGGAGCTTACGATTTAAGAAATATCATTGAAATACCATTGAAGGTGTGTAAGGGACGATTTTTTCTATCTTCACAGGTAAAACACGTTTACACAGCGATCTTCCTGTAACCTGGGGGGCTTAATCTAAGTTTCGTGGGTAACTGCCCACACCGGCATCCTATGTCGTGAACCTACTGTCTCGCAGCCGACAAAATTATCGTCGGATCCAGAAAGGTGTCCAGAGTTATCAGTCGTTTAGCACGGAGGCGCAATCAGGCATCTTCAGCTTACCGACTCTCCCCACTCCCAAGCTAGACGAGCGTTCGTCTCTCTGCGCACGGTCGACAACGTACCAACAAAATATTACTAGAATTGCTTGTTTTAAAATTTCACAAATCTGTTGAAAAAACATTACTTAAAGACACGAATAGTAAGCTTTATTTTTTTAGCTCGTAAACAATACTATATGATTACAAATACGTGTTTTATAAGAAAATAACAGTATATCGTTTTCGTTGATTTTGTGAGGGGTTTGAGAAACTGTGGTTGGTGGCCATGTTGAACAGTATTTTTTTCCCTTCGTGAGATATAAATGTTTACGTATTACGGGCGAAGCCCGTATGTTTAGCAAACTATTTGTGTATGTGGAAAAGAAAATATTTGGCCAAGGCTAAGTGGAGGAATGTTAGCAGATGTTAATTACATATTTCACGTAAATATGTCCTGAATAACAAAGAAAATACACGTCTTAAATCTATTATATTAATATTCCTAACCTTGGTGTCCGCCGAAATGTACTGCAAAGCCATGCAAAACATCATGTTCAAGTGATTGCGAATTTTACAAACAGTAAGTTTGCGTGTTTTGTAAATGTATTTCTAAAACGTTAATATAATTATGGAAATACACGTGGTCTGAAAAAGCCGCACTTTCCATATTTTTGTAGTGAGTGAATAATATTTATTTGTCTACATCGTAAATTCAACGAGTGTAAGGTTAACTTCGGTCAAGTGTGTGTGTGTGTGTGTGTGTGCGTTTATTTACGATAAGTTAATAGTAATTTTATTGAATAAATATTTACAATTGAGTATTTGTACATTTACGCGGTTGTAACAACATCCCACACGTAAAATAGTCTGTATAATGTTGTGCTCAATGTTAATAAGGACAGACGTGTGTGATGTACGTTTGTAATAGTTATAACCAATATTGTCATGCTTATTCGTATCGTAAATGTACGTGTAGGAAAATTATAACTCCATACAACACAAACACGTGCTGCACTGACTTTATACTATACAATATTTATTTCCGTATCATTGAAATGAACGGCCACATTTCATACCAACGCCCGCCAAATGGGTTAATCTTCGAAATTCTTCGCAATTCTTCGCGAGCAGTTGAGAAGTTCCACCTCCACTCGTGACGTCACTCGACTTTCGTTTCAAGCTTAGAATACCGAATGGTGGTATGAGCCGACAATTGTAAAGAATCTGTCGTTTTTAGTCGGAATGAAGGATAAATAACCCCCAGGAGCACCTGAAATCATAACTGCGTAACAACTCAACTGAAAGTCGTTTGAAATGGGGGGGGGGGGGCGGTGGCTGAGCGATTAGCACGCTCACCACCCACCAAGGCGAATCGGGCTCAATTCCCGGCCGGGTCACCGGATTTTCGCAAGTGGGAATCGTGGCGGACGATGCCGTTGGCCGGCGGACTTTCTCGGGATCTCCCGCTTCCCCACCCCTTCATTCCAGCGCCGCCCCATATTCACTTCAATCACCACCATCGGCTCTTATGTGCTCGCTGTTAAAGAGTCGCCCAGACATCTTCACTCACCGACACGTTTGAATGGTTTGGCATGCGTTTGAAGAATTATGTAAGAAACCACACCGATTTGCGGTTATTTTTAATAAAAATTTCCGCAATGAAACATTCTTACAACTAAATGTAACAGTTTGCTTCAAAGAACATTCAATGCTATATAGTTGTCTCGCGGTCAGCTGAGCAATATTCAATGCTCCTTATCCACTCACTGTCTTCCTGCTCACGTGTGTTTCCTTCCATACATCACGTTTACAGGCCTAATCCATTCACGGTTACTTCCCAACTTTTCTGAAGCCCTGCTAAAGTTCTAGTTTCGTGATATTCCTCCGCCTCGTGCTAAAGTTCTAGTTTCGTGATATTCCTCCGCCTCGTGCAAACAACGCTTAACCGAGTCTAGAAAACTACACCAAAAGGGACAGCGCCCCACATCCGTGCGCACTCGGTGTAACAATAATTTGCATACGAACCATTTCTTACTATAGACGGTCCACGGTAAAATGAGCACTTTTGAAAGCCCTGCTTAAGATCTACTTGTATGTACGTTGTGTATTACTCCGCCTTATGTAAAATTATCATTGCCATAGGCCTCTTCACTTTATTCATGCGTAGGTCAAATGTAACTTTGAAATTATTAACAAAGTAAATATTTTACAAATCTGCTTATTTTTACACCTCGAGGCATTAAAAAAAAAACACAAAACGAAAGAAATAGATTTAAGTTGTCACAAATGGTTACCTAACACTTTTTAATTGAAGTTAAAATATTGATTTACTTTCTATCCATCGTTAACGACTTTTCTGGGCGAGTGCGCTCATTAAAAAATATATGCATGAAGGAATAGTGGCTTTTTTCTAAGGTTAGTTTCTAAAGTGCTCACTTTATCGTGGACAGCCTTTAGGCATTACCAAAAAAATCTATTTTCTCTTCGTTTTATTAATATTAAATATGAATAAAACATATTGTATAGATAAAATGTATGTAAACGTTAAATTAAGCAAAAAAAAAAAGTGATTTCCAATTAACAAATAAGCACTTAAGATACACGACATATTTAGGAAGCAACCAAGCACGTCATATATGGGGTGATTTTGTCAAACGTTTGATTCAAAAATTGGGTTTGGCTGTGTTGGGGACACGGAAGTTTGTTTTGCCTGAATACGTCTACGTTGACGCGCTCGGACGCCTTGGTGTTTATTTTACGTTCCCGACACCGCTTCACTCGATCATGTGGAGTTTTATGGCTTTCACTGGATTGCTTCTGAGATGCTCTTTCCAACCGTATACGATTTCTGTATTTCCACTTGGCTTTCTAACCGCGGCCCCTGTTCACAAAGATATTAAGTTAAAATTATCACAACAAAATGTAAGAAATATGCAATAAATTGCACACACGTAAACACGAGAGCATTGAAAATGTGCTACTTGAATAGTTCCCTAAATTCCCACTATTTCCAGGCTTCGCATACTGCTGTAACGTCCAAACTGCCACTGCATAAGAACCACGATCAAAATACCATCTCAATAAAGACGTAAAACGAAATTCGCCGAATATAACAAACGATGCTCCACAGTTTTGTTACAAACATGTTTGCCGGTTGAAAGTTAAAAAGCCACGATGCTAGAAATGTCACAATACACGACGTACAGGGTACAGCAGTGATCAAGATTTTTCCTTGGAAAATGGCCCGTGTAAAAAGTAGGCTATATTAGCTGAAGACAGGCTACTACTGAAGGAAAAAAAAAATACTCCAGGAGTAAAGTCTAAAGACTTGCTGCATAAGAACATTTTGATTCTAAACATGCATGCAGATACATTTTTGAGTTGTGCGTAATTTTTAAACTTATTCCCTTTTTTACTAGTACGCATTGTGATTTCTTCACAAATATTTTATTTTATCTGGGTTTATTTATTTATTTTTTTTTACTTCCACAACTTAGCTATTTTATTTAGACGTGAAACTATCTATCTCCATTTTTACTCTTTTTTATTTAACAGTGAGCGCAATATTTAATGTATATTTCAACTATCATTAAGGTTCTTCTTAATTGTCTCTCTTGGTTAGTCAGTTAAATCATGCTCATTATCAACGCGTGTTCAGTCTATCTGTAGGAACCATTTATGTAGTTTACTCACACATCTAGTTCAATAGTCCAGCCTGCCAGCTGCGTCCTTCACTGCTTGATACTCGCAGTCGCAGACTTCCCTTCCGCTCGTTCTTCTATCGCTCGAAACTCAGCCACTCGTTCACTCGCCAACTCCAGCTCCACTCGCGTCCCTGAGGCCCGTCACAATATGTATACTCTCACGGAGATCATTCTCAAGATAAACGCCGTTGCCGCTATTATATAACGACTCTCTGTCCTTTTCGCTCGCTCGCGCGAGTTCATGTCTGACAAGTTGTAGAATAGGTAAATACACGGTCTTAGCTGTGCAAGTCCAAAAGATAGCGCCAATACGGACAACGCATTTCCCTGGGCAACGCTACTGGCTGTCGGTGACACAGATAATATTTGATCATCGGTTGTTTCTTGTACCAAGTATGAAACTTATTCCATGTCCTATAAAGTTTCAGCTGTTATCAGAAAGACGTAGGTACTGTTCATACCAGTAATCTCCTTATTTGCAACACCTGAACTGAGAAATTAGCGTGCACGTTAAAGGTTTGGTAGTGCAGTATGAGTAACCGCCTGCAGAAATATGCCTCTGAATCACGGCGCTATACTTGGACCGCGGGGGATTATCCGCGTGCAGGTCGGGTGCTGCCAACTTAGGCGGAAATATGGTTGACGAGCGGCCAGAGAACGAAAGGCGGTTGGACGGGGTGTTGGTGGGGGAGTATACAAACTGACTTAAATCATTTGGGTTAACGGCGCACGCGTGCTGTGAGCATCGGCAGCCATGATGGGTGAAGGAGGGGGGGGGGGGGGGGGCACGCGAGACTTGACATGACTTCGCGTTTTAACAGTCGTTCGAAACTTCTTTCGCCTGCGCTGGAGGGGGGGGGGGAAGGGAATTGAACGTATATGTATGAGGAAGAGAACAAGGTTAGAGGGGGAGAGCGAGTTACGACTACAGGTGCTCCTCACGAAGAGCAAGGCGCAGGTTACAAGGGTGGCGTCCCATCGCCACGCCAAGGGATGCAGACGGAGTCCAGGAAGGATTTACGACAGCCTGGTCGCGTCCGTCCCCGCCATACGTTCGTCCGTCTCCCGGCCGAGCGATTTAACGTGGGTTTACGATTGACTTAACAGAATAAGTTCGCCGTGTGCTTAAGATATGATTCTATGCGATATTCAAGGGTATTAGTTTGTGACTGTCGCGTGCGGATCTTTACGGGTCGTGTGCGTTCTTGGCGTGACTTAAGATATCGTTATATTTTATTTATTAAGTACAAGTCAAGACTAAGTAGCCAATCAGAGCACAGAGGCAGTTGTTACTTGTATTTAGGTTATGTCGTATTGTGAAATCGTATGAAAGAAATTATTTTAATCGAGAGGCAGTGTCCTCTTAATTTATAGAATAGTTTATAGTCATGTTTTCTTTCGTGGAAGAGGTTATTGAATTCGCTTTAATTAACTTTTTCAGATTTATTGATGTAAATGCCTAATGTTGGCATCGGCTTCCCTTTCTATAAGATATCACGAGTTTTTTAAAACGATTACACAAACAGTAACCACAGATTATAATTAAATATATGTAAATTGTCAATTTTTCCAGGTTATTCCGGTTGCGTACATCTCCTACGATTTTGATTGGCTAGACTTAACCGTTGCTAATTCAATCATCAACTGCAAATCTTCTTTGTTATTATTTTCCGTGGGCTTATCGAGTCATTAAGTACAATTATTAATTCTTCAGTCTTTAATCGTAAACCCACCTTTGCAGGCAAACTTCGTACATGCGTCGTGCGTTCATTGCTGCAAACTAATAAAAACAAAACTGTTTACAACTAGGGAAAAATTCTCTATAGAAGGTGAAAATATTTTGCGGGTATTGTGTTTCTAAGTACCCAAAACAAACATACACGTACGTGACGAAAATTAAACGATGCAAAAAAAATTTAAATAGCATATAAAGCACAATTTTATTATTTTTACTATCGCACAAAAGGCGTTTGTTTGCAAACGTAATAATCAATTAATCTTCAAGAAAAATACAACTTACTTTCATTTTGCAGTTACGTAAACAAACATATGAAAACAAAGACAGCCAAAACAACAGCCTTGCAAAGAATTTCGGGATGAACGAGTAACAAAACGTGCAAGTTTAGAAGGCTGTAATTACATCCGTTCGTCCGTCAAAATTTAAAGCGTGCCCAGGTTTCGACGGACGGATAGAATTAATGGCCACCTCTGATTGGCTGTTGGTCGCGTGATTGACGTACGAATGACGGGACGGACGGATGCGGTGGGTCGTTTTAAATCCTGCCTTAGGTTGAGACACATGGGCTACTTTTAAGAGATATCAGTCACTGCCATCTTGGATTTTCCGGATTTTCGCAGTAACTTACATCATCACAGATTTCGTATTTTATTTTGGGCGTGGACAAGTCATAGCGCATAGATTTAAAGGCTGTTCATGGTAAAGCGAGCACTTTCGAAATCAACCTTAGAAAAAAAAGTCACTACCCCCGGCCTGCATATATTTTAACGGGCGCACTGAGTAACTTGCACCCCGTAAAGTTGGTAACGATGGAGAGAAAGTAGTTCCCTATCTTAACGTCGAATAAAAAGAGTTAAGGTAACCATTTGTGACAACTTAAATTATTCCCTTCTCTTTCTATTTTTTTAATGCATCATCTTGTAGAAATGAGCAAATTTGTCAAATATTTTCTTATCTAATAATTTGACAATTTCACTTGATCGACGCATGAATAAAGTGATGAGGCCCATTGCAGTATAAATTTTACATAAGGCGTAAGACTGCACAACGTGCACACAAGTAGATCTTAAGCAGGGCTTTTGAAAATACTCATTTTACCGTGAACAACCTATACACGTGTTCTAAAAGATGCATTGATAGGTTACAGTTGCCAGGACCATATCTGTAACCGCCAGCCATAAAAAAAATGACCTTTCCCGGCAGTCACTAGTGAAAAAATTAATAAAGGCTCTAAAGAGCACGTTGTGTGCTAAAGCTTTATGGGCTATTATTTGTGTCAGGTCGTGCGAAAAATTTCGTTAAACATTCTTGCGTGGAAATTACGGCAAAGTGGTGAAAATCCAAGATGGCGGGGACCGATTCTCTTTAAGGTTGAACAGAGCTGGAATTCTGGTTACTCTACAAAAATCATTCCACGTAAACACAACATGAATTGTAAATTGATTTAGCATAAAATATTTCTAAGCTATTTTAATGGTTCAAATTGCTTTCATACAGGCGTTGCTCCATCCTCGCCCCATTTTCTCAAGGCTGTTGCCTGACTGAGAATTTGCTATAGGTAAATACATGTTAGTGAAAGTCGGTTTTTTCGGAATTCCTGTTAACGATCAATACTAATATATATATATATATAAACAGGGACTTCTTTTCAGCAGAAAAATGCGTGCTTCTTTCATACCAAAGTCTTTAGTAAAATAAATTTCTAGTTTGTTTCCTGGAAATATCTGGAAATTTAATAAGTAAATAAAAAATTCCTGAAAAACAAATTGTTATATTTGGCCTAGATACAGTGATAGAGACTATTATCAAATACTATAGAGACCAATACCGGACAGCTGGCGATTTTCCGTGCGAAAAGAGATTGCCCTGCGCTCTACCGGCTTGAGGTGGCGACACATTTGTTTACATTTACCGTCGTGCGTTTTACACTGGGCAATGCTCATGTTTTATATAGTTTTAATGATTTTAACGATTCACGTTCATTGAATTACCATGGCAGGTGGCATTTGCACTGTGTATAATTGTTTCAGTTATACTATTAGTTCTGCAAAATCTATTCCATTTTCGGATTTACTTTTCCACTAACAAATATCTTTGTAATATTTTAACTCGTTATTTCCAGCACATACATAACATGAAACACAAGTTTCCGAAGGTTGAGATTCATGTTCTTTTACTGAACCAAACCTTACTTTAGAATTGAAAATAAAAAAACCTGGTGCAGGCAGCACCCAACTTTGCCCCCGCTCTCCCTCCTCCCAAAAAAAAAACGTGACTATATCTAACACTGGCCAGTAAAACAAAATTTATGGCATTAATATGTCCTTGATTTAAAAAAAAGGTTAGTGATAAGTATTTAGGATTAATATTCCCTTGTTGTTTGGGACTACAAAGTCGTGGATCATGAACATACAATCAGAACAGCAGTAGCTTTCAAGAAGCTAATTTCCAAAAATAGTTTTCTGTGTGGAAAGTTCTGCTATTTGTTCATTTTAAATTTTTGATACTCGTACGCTGGAGATGCGCATTAAATCGGAATTTAGTTAGAGAGATTACTCATACTTGCTAAAGCAACAAATTTAGTTTTATCACGTTTTATTTTTGTAATGAGGAAGGTCACTAATGTTGTATTAGAACATAATTCTTATACAAAAATTACCAACACAATAGTAATAATTCGCGATAGACGTTATGAAACAGTATGTCAAAAACGTATGTGTGTTGTAGTTTAAAAACAAATCATGTTTAATCACGGTGTGTTCCAGATCTTCAGATGCGTCCCGAACATAACAAGATAAATTTTTACAGTTATTATATTAAAGATTGTAGAGTTCACTTGTTATTCGAGGTTTTCGGCTTTAAATTCCGCCTTTTTTTAAATCAAAACTACTGTAGACGCATCAATACACATGTACTACAATATAAAGTAAAAATAAAAATGTTGCAAACAAAATACTTTGTAGGAATACTGCATTTCGTGCACAAATGCACTCAATGTCCACTGTGCGTATACACAGATTCAAAGTTCACGGGTGTTCGTGTTTGCCACCTCACGCCGCTAGGTTCGCTGCTGCTGCTGTTCACACGCTCGCCCGTGTTGTTCGTATACAGCTGTCCGCTATTAGTCTCTATTGTATTTGCTATTATTTCTCACACTTAACGTTATCTTACAAGTTTATATCTTAAAAATTGGCTTCAAAAAACGAAATTCATTGACATGATTTCCCTATACCAAATTCTCAACCAGGCAACAGCCTTGAGAGTCGATGAGGGTAAAATGAAATGAGTGGAGAACGGAGCAGCGCCGGAATGAAAGGGCGGGAGAAACGGGAGATCCCCCAGGAAACCCGCCGACCAGCGGCATCGTCCGGCTCGATTCCCACATGCGAAAATCCGGGTGACCCGGCCGGGGGGTTGAACCGGGTTCGCCTTGGTGGGAAGCGAGCGGGCTAACCGCTCGGTCATCGCGGCCCCAACAAACTTGGAAAAATCAGCTATAGGAGTGGAGCAATATTTACCCCCAATGCTGATCTGCTCAATGCTCAACTGTGCATTATGCTAGTATGCTAGCTACTAACGTGTGATAGTAATCTTCCATGGCACTGGTATACCAGTTCGTGCACCGGGCCTTACAGAAGCTTGTACAGGATCAAACATGAGAGCAGGTACTGTGTAATATTGGCTGGACTGAACTAGAAAGTACTTATTAACGTCCCCCGGGTGTTATGCCTGAAGGCTTATCAGAAAACGGCTTACAAACTAACTAACTTACTAGCGATGCCTTGCCTAGGATTCGAAGCCAGAACTTCCCGCTCCTCAGACCAGTGGAGCACCAACCGACTGCGCCACGGGAGGTCGCCAATATTAGCTTTAGTCTACACAGATATAAAAAACACCCTTACTGCATGCGAGAAGGAAAGCTGTATAAGAAAAACAATAGCGATATCCAAGAAAATTAACCCATTCAAACATGTGTACCAAACACGTCTACGAATTTTGTCGGAAGCAATATTTGTACCGGGTAGAAAACTAAGTAATTCGTACATTGTGAGACCTTTGCGTAGGCCTTAAGTTGACGCTAATTTACTGGGCATTCCACAGTTGTCATTTACTAGGTATTCTGCAATCGTCTCATCCCCCCCCCCCTCCAACTGTAATACTTATCGTGCGCTTTTGGGATTTTGTTTGTCGGAGTATCCTTCCCAATCACGTATCGCAATACACCTTAATCTGCTCTGTGGAGCAGGTTGACCGAAAGTTGAGAACGCCTCTACAGCTCGAAGACTGCGGACTACTTGACGAATGTTTGGTTAATGAACAACGAATTCAATTGATGCACGAAGCTCAGGATATACAGAATGTTGCAAAATTGCATGCCAATACTTCGGGGATACATTCCCCACATCTGGAGGATGAAAAAAGTTTTATATGAACATAGGTCCGCAAACGCTTCCGTTTCTTTACTACAGCCCGTAATACATAATGTACAGTGTATATGGGCCGCGGCCTGGATCTTGTTACTATGGAATGACATCGTAGCTGTAACTGGCAGCTCCATACCAGCCCTAATTTGAACTCACTAGCATTTTATTTGTGGGAACATCTAAAGGTACTTGTGTATGCAACCCCAGTGGACAATGTGAGCACCCTCCATAACGTTTTGTGGCGGGTTGCGAAACAATCAGGAATTTTCCAGGGATTCATCAACGCAGCTGGAGGGCATTTTGAATATTTCCTTTAGTGCCGACGCTAAACTTTCACACACGTGTAACTAATTCCTGTGCAGTTCCTACTGTTCTACGTGTAGTGTCGTAGCGCGAGGTGCCGTCTATCATGCAAACGAACGCTGCGATGGCATTCCACAGTACCATGATCCAGCCCGCGGGCCGTACACTGTACGTTATGTATTACGAGCTGTAGTAAAGAAACTACGTGTTTGTGGACCTATGTTCATATAACATTTTTTCATCTTCCAGATGTGAGGAATGTTACCCCGAAGTATTGACATGCAATTTCGCAACATCCTGTGTAAGTTGTTCACACGGTAAAGTGAGCACTTTTGAAATCAACCATTGAAAAATGTTACTGTTCCTTCCTACACGTATTTTAACTGGCACACTTGAGTAACATGTTCCCAGTAAAGTTGGTAATCACGGAGAGAAAGCAGTTCCATATCTTAACTTTGAATTAAAAGTGTTAGGTAAACATTTGTGAATAATTAAATTATTTCTTTTGCTTTCTGTTCTTCTTTTCCTAATGCATGACAGTGCGATAATTTGTAAATTTGTAAAATATTTTACTTTCCAAAAATATTTAAAGTTTCACTTGTCCGACGCATGAATAATGTGATCAAACCTATGGCAATATTAATTTTACATACGGTGGATAAATAAACAACATGCTTACAAATAGATCTTAAGGAGAAAGTCAAGTGGGAGGTAGTGTGATTCTCTGTCGCCAGAGCGCACTGCCAACCGATTTGTAAATACTTCGAAACCATCCGCTAGATATGAGTGCGCCTAGTGACGGTAGGCATCGGCTTGCACCTGCGGGTCGTCTGATGCCGGAATCACACAGCACAGCACAGACCAACGCAGCACGACACGACCAAAAACGTAACCACGGCACATTTCAATGTGACTACTTGTATTTACAGCACGACCGACTCCACGCTCTCGGCATTTAACCTAACTATTTAGAAGGCGCTGATAGGCTACGTTAGCTCCAAAGGCGGTGAACAAGAGGGAATTTTGTAATACATAATGGTGACAAATTGGTATCGCTAATACATACAAAGGTAAAACTATTATTTTTGAAAGTTAAATACAGTAATTTTCAATCCATTTTTTCTTTTAAGCTGCGTATTTACCATTGTAGGGAAAGCTTGCAATACAATTTCGTTTTGCAATGTTGTACATTCTGTGCGTCGTGCCGCACCACACGACGAAGAATAGAAATCATTTCTAATCCAAAATTGCTGGTCGTACGACAGAATCGGTCGGGCTGACGACGATATATCTTATATTTCATTGGCTGTTGGCCGTCGTGTGGTGCGCGTCGGGGCTATGTGATTCCGGCATGAGTCATGCGTTTTGCCAGAATGAAAAGATCATTCCGGTTTCAGAAATCGGCGAGGTCGGTACGAGATTTCACCTGTGTTTACAGTCGCATGTTCTGTATTTGTGGTGACATATTTGTGTGTTCACAAAAGTTTACGTTTGTTTAGTGATTTACTGATATGGATACTGAAACTTTAATATCAAAAGTGTTCCTTAAACCAGGAGTTTGGGACAAGCGACTGAAAATGTATTCCAATCGGGTTGTGATGGATCGTTGCTGGAAAGACGTTTCAAAAGAAATGGGTGTTCCAGGTAAGGAGATCAGTTAAAGATACAATAAAAGTGAAAAGTGTAGAGATTTATGTTCAATTAAATAAGAAACATCGGTGCGTGAATTTGTGAAAACAGTTTATGTAACAAAAAACACTTATTTCACGTAAAAAGTGGTATTAAACTGTATATTCTCACGAACACTGCTTTTGACATTCATTGTTTCCCTTTCAATCATATGTTAAGGGAAATTTTTCCTTCCACGTGGAGAGAAAATACATCTGCCACTGTTTTAGCATCATTTGGATAGCCCCCTGGTCTTTCTCAAATTACTGATTCCCCATGAACAGAAATATCAGTTAAGTGCCTTTCAAACCCTTCTTTGTCTATTATAGTATTGTACAACGCACAAACACATTTCACGATATAGTCAGCCACGTCAACTTTCGTCTCGATGCATTTCGAGAGAATGCGCCATTCGAGAGAATGCGCCATTTCAAAGAATGCACAATTTCGAATATGAAATTCCGAACGTGCATTCCACAGTTTTTCTAACTCCAGATAAACGCTTATTGAAATTGAGTTCTCCGATGGTTGTGGTTTGGCGTTTGTATGGTTTCATTAGATATGGAAGCAAAGGATAGGAGTCATCTGCTAAAATAACGTATGGAGCTTTCACATTGCTATGAGGTGGGAAGTTAGGTTCTGGAAAAAATTTATATTGTTTTCATTAATGAATCGAAACAAGTCGGAAGCCACAAATGTACCTCCATCACTTTTCCAACACCTCCAACGCCTTCACTAACGAACCTATAGTTTGCGTCTATGAGTCCTTGAAGCACTACAGAGAATATTTTTTTGTAGTTTAGAAACGTTGACCCTGAATCACCAGGACAAATTGCCGTTTAAGCAGTCAACAACATGAGGAAAATTCCAATATTTTTAAAGACAGCATTCTATAACTACAGACCAGGCTGTAACGCCTCCCCTTCTCATGATTCTGGACATGTATCCAAACAATGAGTACTTTTCTTCGGACAGATTCAACGTCCAGGAATTCTCTAGCAATCCTCCTAACAACTGTTGACTTTTATCTTTGCACGACACCCTATGTGTTTATCACATAACTATTTCGACAATAATTGTGTAATGCTCTGTTTTAAATTAAATACATTTCTCTATTGAAAAGAAACTTTTCCCTTTGGTTTTTATTCGCCAGTGCTTCCTGTAAGCTAGCAATTTGATGTTTTATCTTGAGGCAAATATATTTTAATATAAAATTATGAACTTAAATTTTGTTTTTACTATAGTTACTTTAAAGAGGGAAACATTTATTTCTAAAATCATCACAAAATTAATCCGGAATAATTAAATACCTTACCTCAAGGTTACTACAAGCCGTTCTTCTGGAAGAATCATTTGTTGATGGAATTTGCACCAATTCTTCAGCAATCGATGTTCAGTTTTGTTTAAAATATAATATAGAAGTTTTTTCTTTTTTTTGTCATTTTAAAATATTCCATAAACCGTTTCTTGTCTGCTTTCAATTGAGGGGAATAGGTAATGATATTCGCCATATGTAGCTATTAACTGATTAATTTCATGAACACCACGTTTCTATGGTTTTAACTTAAAACTAACATTTTCTGTAGCAATAAGCAAACACACCGCATTATCACTACTCAGCTCCATGACTGCTGAGGCCGCGTAGTCGGCGCTGGTAATCTGCCTCCGCCATGAACACTCACCTGCGCTGGTAACCTGCCTCCACCATGAACACTCACCTGCGCCGAGAGTCTGCGCTGGTAACCTGCCTCCACCATGAACACTCACCTGCGCCGAGAGTCGACGCTGGTAACCTGCCTCCACCATGAACACTCACCAGCGCCGAGAGTCTGCGCTGGTAACCTGCCTCCACCATGAACACTCGCCAGCGCCGAGAATCTGCGTCTCGCTGGTAATCTGCCTCCGCCATGAACACTCACCAGCGCCGAGAGTCTGCGCTGGTAACCTGCCTCCACCATGAACACTCACCTGCGCCGAGAGTCGGCGCTGGTAACCTGCCTCCACCATGAACACTCACCTGCGCCGAGAGTCGGCGCTGGTAACCTGCCTCCACCATGAACACTCACCTGCGCCGAGAGTCGACGCTGGTAACCTGCCTCCACCATGAACACTCACCAGCGCCGAGAGTCTGCGCTGGTAACCTGCCTCCACCATGAACACTCACCTGCGCCGAGAGTCGGCGCTGGTAACCTGCCTCCACCATGAACACTCACCAGCGCCGAGAGTCGGCCGCTTGTAATCTGAATGTGACTTTCTGCCTGCACTGTGCGTGTATCCTACTGAGCTGTCACTTCTAGCAGATTGCTCCCTGCGATAACTAACAGCGTGTTCCAGGTTAGCAGTACTCCGACCACGAGTATGCCAACACAGATGCCAGTACGGAAGTATGAACATTTGGAATGATTACAGTGGCTGGGAGAATTTAGTATTCGTTATTTTTTAACTGTATATAAAATCATGGCAATAAAAAATGTACACTTGTTTATATATGCCGATTGAGATGTTTGCCCGAAATTTTTATTTGCCAAACGACAAGTACGTTACTGCTGAGCAAGCAGGAACGAATGCAAATGCATATTCAATCGACAATAGAAATTATATTGGCAATGTTTATTTCCGAGAAATTGATCAAGAATTAAATTATTTTTCACGATATTAGTTCATAATGTTTGCACCAAAGATCTGGTTTCGTAATGATATGTTAGAAAAAATGTTTCCTATATAGAAATGTAATGAAAATGTTTTTAAAACAAATGGCCCGATTTTTTGGTATAATAATCTGCTGATACAGTAGCCCTTCTAACGCTGTAATACGGATTTTGTTGATATTTTGACATGCATTTTAATTAAAATTTTCTGCAAAACATTATGTAGTAACTAATGATTTTTTAATGCTCTGGATAAGTGACGATAGCGTCCTACTAAATACAATCATTCACTAAGAAAGTATTTATTCATGTAACCCTGCAAGTGTTACATTTTAAATTGCTAGGAATATTTAACAAGAAACCTATGTTGCTAGTGTTAGCTTGGACGTACAAATATAAACTGGCATATTTTAAAACGGTAAATGTAATGGCAAAATAGCAACATGAGAAGATTCTGAAAACTTTATCACTACAAACTTCTGGAGCTTATTGTACTGCTGCATTTAGCGTACGTAACAGTTTGTTTTCCGCTGTACATTATAAATAAAGTGTTTACATTGGGGTTTAAAAGTGGTAAGTCTAAGACAAGAATCCTGCCTTAACTTCGCCACCAAAAAAAAAAGGCGCATAAATAAATTGTATGCCTTGTAATTTTTGTTTACCTCTACTTTTAAAAATCAATTTCGTTACCCCGGGTATAGTAATTAGTAGAATTTAAGAACTAATTTAATGATTTACAATGTACAGTGTACATATTTGCTGAAATGCACACGGAGCTGTCATATACCCCAGCAAATACGTCAGACATTAAAAAAATAATTATTATTTTGGAGAAAAAAGTAACAGGTTGTTATTTTAAAGTATGTTAACATATTTGTTCAGTAAGTTACTCTTACGTTACATAAAAAGCAGGCGGTTATTTACGTAAACGGTTTAAAGAAAATTGCAATATACAACGAACCACTTTTAGGGCAACGAGAAAAAAGAGCTAAGCTAAATTGTATTGAAGAACAAATAGCCTTATAAACCTTTTGTGAACAGAAAATGTAAAAATTAGCTCAAATCGGGCGACTCTTATGAATCAACCAAATTATGTTTTCACTGGCTAGCGAAAACTGCATTTTTTATTCACAGTTTTCAAAAGTTTAAAATGGCGGTAAAAAAGGCTTTGGCAAGTAATTCGTGCTCGAGAACGCCTGGTATTGCTAGTGAGAGAGGTAATTATTGGCCACGACAAACGCGTAAACTGAAAGCGATTTTCAGTTATGTAACGTGTGGGAAGAAAGCAGTATTTTTATCGCATACTTATTTTATTCTCATGGCTCACTCTTCTTGAAGAGGTAGTCTTATGTGTATTGTTATGAGCGTCAGGTGTTTGCCTATATGGGCGCATGTCTGCACATATACGTACGTAGACAATATATGCATGTATGTTTCAAACCAATCAAATTTCCGACATAGACATGCGACAACATCAAATTAGACAGGGCCTACTGACTCAGATGTTAACATTTTCAGTCTTCCGAAGTTTTAAAATAAGCCTGAGACATTTTTTAAACAGTTGTATCGAAACTATTAAAACGTGTCTTGAATTTATAACGTAAAAAATTTTAATACGAAAAAAACCTTTGTTTGTAAACAGGAAGTAAATGACCGAAAATAATATGGAGTCGAAATTTTTCTCGCCGATTGTAAAACAGCAACCGCCTGGTTCGGAAGTCCTTTAACGCGAAATGAAAGAATATATTACTTATTTTATGGGCCACTATTTTGCAATAAAAACAGGCTGTGTTTGCTGAATAATGTGTAAATTGTCTGCAAATTAACGCACAGAACATGTAACGCTGAAAATAAAATTTATACACTTGCGAGATAATTCGTGAAGCTTCCGTAAAGCACTTTAGAACTAAAAGAAAAGGGTCTGATGATCAGTTCGCGATTGTAACTACTCTTACGTAAAACTTAAAAAAAATATATATATATTTGTTTTTAATTTGAATGTAATTACAACTGTCGTGACATATTAATTATGCCTGATACTTGCGGTGCAAGAAACACAGGGTTTGACCTTGAAAACATTAGTACACGCAAGGAGATTGGCTGAGATGTGCATGCCACCCTTAATTAATGTGGGCCAGACAAATACAGTCCTCTTTATTAGCATAAATAAGTAACTTTGAACTGTCCGTGCACACATACACATCGTTTTTAACTTTTACAGTGGTCTGCCGCGGGTTTAATACTTAATTTATTTAAAAACACTTAGAAATAAAATAAACAGTGCTTTTTTACAAGTCCCATGTAATCCGGAAGAATAGCTTATGGCTGCAGAAGATTTTGGGCATTTCCCAAACTGTGTTGGTGTGGACGGGAAACATGCTACCGTATAACCACATTTTGCAAGTGGCAGTAAATATTTTAATTACAGGTGGTATTTTATTATTGTAGTTACGGCAGTGGTTGATGCAAATTACTGTTTCACGTACGTCAATGCTGGACGCCAGGGCAGGTTGTCAGATGGCTGTGTCTTTGTTAACTGGCAAGACAAGGGAATGATTGACTTTATCAGAGCTGAATTTGCCTGCAGCTCGACTTTTACCAGGGAGGAACAGTTTGACATCGTATGCGTCTGTAGCCGATGACGTGTTCCCATTATTACCAAACATTCATGATAAGGTTCGCCTGAGCGCGACTACAATGGGAAGTTTAGCAGAGCTACGATTGTAGCGAAGAATGTGTTTTGGAATTTTGAGTGTCGTTTTCAGAGTATTCAGAAAGCTAATGCTTCTTGAACCAGAAAGGACATTTCTGTTCTTTATGTTTGCAGTCTGAAGTGTGTGTGTGTGTGTGTGTAGATATATATATAATATAAATAAAATAAAGTCTTTAATTTCTCGCTGGTGTTGTACCCAGAAGCCTATGGATCGGCGATGGTTACGTGGGAACCCCGAACTTTTCGACAATTTTGGACAGTTTGGTGAAGTGATACCTGGGTCGTGGCGAGTAGAGGGGCTCCCATCAGGAACACTACTCCAGTTGGAAGAAGATACCACGAAAGCCAAGCCCTCAAGCAAAATCAATTCAAGAGGAATTCACTTCCTACTTTTTGAGTAACACTGGAAAGCTTACATGGCAGAATCGTCACTGAACAGAGCAGTCGGGCCTTCTAGCTGATATTGTATGGTATTTTTTTGTGTAGATTGGAATGCAACACTCGTACTTGTAATAGACAAAATTAAACCTGGACCTTTTAGTTGATAACCAAACATGTATGGATATCAAGGACGAATACATCATTGATAACAAAAATAGCCATTTTTTTTTTTTTGTCTTTCGTACCTACGGCAATAACCTTATTCAGTATTGGGATGGTGGTATTAATATTTTTCGTTTTAATATATATATATATATATATATATATATATAAAGTACAGTGCAAATGTGTTTTCCAATCCGATTTACTTTAAACTGGTATTTTTTTATAAATATGCATTTAAAATTAACTATTTGGTTGATACCCTTTATATTTCTTCGATACCATTATAATATCATATGATTCGATACCGATAACACTGTTGTCGAATCAAATTTATCGATATCTACTGGTATCGATAGCATTGCAACGATCCTAACGCCGGGAACACACGGCAAGCTCCACGGGCCGGGCCCGGCACGTTGAAAGGCTGGGCAACACACACTGGCACGGCGGTGTCTACCTGACAACAATATCTTGTATAGATATTGATTGAACTGTTCATTGCCAGCGTTCAGGAAATGCCTGAAATCTTGGACAAATCGAGTGAAGTTTACAATGTTCGAGGTTGCCGCATTGAAGTTTTACTAAGTTATGTTAAGTTGGAAATTAACTCGAAAGGCAGATCTGGTATACGGCTAATGTTAGTCGTTTTTAAATCGCTTTTTCACTGGAAAATGACTAATAGTAATTTTGTGCAATTCTTTATTTCTCCTTTTAAAAAAATTACTAATACCATACAAATGTATGTAGGCTATTTAATGTAAAGAGAGCACTTTTAAAAGCCCTCTCATTAAAAATAACAAAGAAAAATAATTTTTATTTTAGCCTTAGACGTTGACTTCCGAGTGCAGTGGAAATGCACAATATTCATTACTCACGTGGCAATATTTATTTACAAATGCGGTTAAAGGATAGAAGATGACTGAAAGGAAACAGTAACTACAGCTTCAAAAGTGCTCTCTTTACCATGGAAGAGGAAGTACTAAAATTTAATTTTCCATGTGAAAATATCCGACTGGGGACATCTTTGCCAATTTAGAAAATTAATTAATTACGTGAAAAATTTAACATAATTTGTATTTTTGGTTCGAGTTTCACAAATATTTACTGTAATATTCCAGTATGTTCAATTTGAAAACGTATTATGTGTAATATTTGCAATTACGTAAATTTAACCGCAAAGGGAATGGCTAGCAGATCTACATTAATTTAGCCAATTTATACGATTTCCTTTTACAAACAGGTAGAAAAATTACATGCTTACATATGAAATAGTGTCGTAGACGTACTACAATAAATCTATTTATAATTATTATACTTTGACTATCAATTTAACACAAATGCTTCCTTTAAATACAGCTTAGCAGGTCTGCAGTGGAAATATTTTAACTTAAATGTAGGCTTTGATTGTTAGTTCCATTCTAAATTAAATTCATTGAAAAACATATAAACATTATTACAATGGTAGCTGTTGTTTTCATTCTTGAAAACCATGCATAAATGGCTACGCATAACAAATTTAAACAAACTCACTTATAAATTTACAACTGACGAACAATTGGTTTTCTCTTCAAATTAACTATAGGGTTCTTACTTTGGTATCGTAGTAAATAAATAATTATTAATTCACGCCTCTCTTCGTCCACGAGACTGCACCAGCTCCTGAAATATACCGGGCCCGTGTCACACATCAAACCAGTTCTGGAACACGAGCAGTCACCGGAGTGTTGTACGGCGCCGTGTGTTCCCGCGCCCAAGTAGAACTCAATAAAGGTGCACACAAACATAACCGCAACATTATCTCGTTTAACGGACTCATTTTTATGCAAGGTCGGGATAAATATTATCTAGGTACAGTTGCACGAATCATAAATACCTGATCATCTGGTACATTTTCGAAATTGTCATCCAGAGGCTCCACAAGTTGTCGGCGATTCCTGCTTCTAGTGCAGGTCGTCGATTTATCGTCCTTCAAGAATGTCAAAACTTTTCAAACAAACCCACTTTTCTTTACCGTTTGCTGCCATGCCCGTTGCCGTCGCATTATCTTTGGAGCTGCCTCACTATCTTCCTCATTTTCTTCTCGCACTCGCCCGCTTCCACGCGAGATTGCTCTCCAAGTTTACGCCACGAATCTTGTTTCGTGTTTCTACTTTCATAGTCCTCCTCCGACCGGTCCCAGCAGAACCTGCTCTCCTTATACAAACCCGTCAATTTAAACACGTCTACTTGTCGCCACTCCGCCATAACTTAACATGGACTAGGGCAAGGTGAAGGAAATCAACGTCTGTTCAGTACGCTGACTCAGTAGCACTGAATCACTGGTGTCTCGGCGCATGTTGTTTAACTTGTTAAACGTACGTGTAACATTTTCTTAACTAGGTTCAGTGGCGGATTCAAGCATTCTTCTTAAGGTGGGGTCTTGTGATGTACTAAACTTTGGAGGTAATAATTCTAATTAGATTTCATCCAGTCGTACATAAATTGCATGTGCCTGGTTACTTGTGTGTGGTTATCGGCAAATACCTATTTATTATGTAAGAAAAAAGTTCCTGAAATAAGGAAAACCTTACGATGGAGTGTAACTGCCGACATTTTTAACGATTTTTTTTTCTCATTCCATGTAGTCATTAAAATGTCGTTGTTAATAACTTCATAGCAGTTCCAATCATAAATCACAGCGCAATGCAATAAAAGAAAAGAGGCATCAAAACATAGAAACTGAAAATACTTTGCTGTGTTTTTATTATGAACACACTGAAAATTTCTCACTACACAGTATTCGAATTAACTGTATCGTAAAAACTATAAACCACACTATGAGAAAGAAATGTGTGTTTCATTTTAACTTACTTTGCTAACACTTTATCTCATCAATAATGTTGACCAATCTGATTACAAATACCTCATATACAGAAATGCTTAAATGTTATGCGCATCATCATCATTTGTAATATAAAGATTAAGCACAAATACTATCACTTAAAATAAACGACAAAAAAACTTATAAAAAGGGATGACCTTAAAACATATACAAACATTTCATAAATCTTACTTTGTATAGTTATATACTAATATAGAACATTCCAAGGACTTTTAAAATATTATCTTCGAACTTCATACGTTGTCACACGAGTTTTGTCTGGTATTCATGTTATGCTGACAGCACATATAAGTTATCTTAAAGTAATTCTGTGGCTGGATATACATTCTTTGCCATATTAGTAACAATTATCACATCTGCAAAAAATCGGGTTTTTTTATGCTATAGGAAATGATAACATATTTTTTTAAAACTGAAAATATGTATTTAGCAATAGAGAGGGGTAGGGAATACATAAAACGACAATTATTGAAATGCAAGTTGGATATGCTTTTATTATGAACAGAAATAAGTATAATGAAGCTTAATAAAATACCCGCCACTTTCTCGGACTAAATAGTAAATTAAAAAAGAAGAAATGAACATAGTTGTCAAATAAATGGTCAATATTAAGACATCCCTAAAAATAAGTGTATTTCAGCAGAAAATTTATTTTCCTGCGCAGTCACCTTTATTATTCATATCCTAAGACCAAACTTTAAAATTATTTTAAATTTTTTTCCCCCCGTAACATCATTTCTTGGCATTCAAAAGGCAGCCACTTACGCTCTATCGCACCGCAAACGAGGATTTTCAACGAGTAGCACCTTGTGCAAAACGACTAACTACGTTCTCTTAGTCTATCGAAATATCCCTATGTACATGCATTACTGCGAGGCCATCGAGACGTTTCTGTCCACAGCGTGATCGGAGCCAAGTTTTAATTCTTCGCAAAATGGGAAACGTTCGCTCGGGACCAGCAACACTCGTAGGTAAGCAAGACAATATGCACAGGAAATTTCTAATGTTAGGATACAGCGCTCCTCAACTGCTTCACTACAAAACTGTGGAAGACGGTCAATCTTCCCTGGCCGCCTTTTACATTTGTCTGTCCATCGTTTTCATTTTCCGCGAACAAGCTGCAGTACCTGTTTGCCATGTCATGTTTTCTTCTGGTTTGTCATCTCCACGGCCAGGTAAGTACACATTCAATCTAAAAACGTCAAGGACTTCACTGTGGAATCGTAAACTAATGTGACAGAGATATGCGTTAGTATATAGGAATGCATTATTATGCCTGTGATATAGGATCTGGTAAATAGCAAAACGTTTTAAGAAGAACTTTAAGTTTACTTCGTACATGCTAAGTCAGCAATAAATCAATGAATACAACAAAGGGACATAGTCTCGGCCGAAAGTAGTTAATGTCAATTTCAATATCATCATTGAAATATTTAAATGCGCAATATGTACGGTGGTGCTAACTGCTGTGTTAAAAAAAATTAGAGCGAATTCTTCATGAATGCGTTCACACACACACACACAATTGTACCCTGGCATATTTTTACGAGTTTCTGTACCTTAACGTCGCTATTTTATGGCCGAACTCAGTAACAGAGCATTTCTATTCAGAACTCCCAGACAATGTTGACGCCAAATAATGAATATAGGACTAAATATGTGATCGTATGTATAAATGTGTTTATTAAACATGTTTATATGTATCACGCTTGTGTGTGTGTGCATACACGTTTATGGTGACTTGTTTCCCAATATTTGTGTGTATAAACGTAATGTTTTAACTTTGTACATTCTCCTTATGAAATGCACTAACGAAACTCATCCTTACTGGTTCTTAGGAAGGCGGACGCCCTCTTCACCCCGCTCCCCCTCTAAATCCGCCACTGCATAAGTTACACATGTTATTTGATCTTTACAGACTCGAGATGGGAAAGCTGTAACTGGTTATATAACATGAAAACCTAGTTCGCAAGTTGAACAACACGGTTATATTACACGAAGTTATACAGGATGAGTCCTTTAAAGGAGGCCCCGTGGGACATGTGTTAATTCTTCCATGAGACTGTGGACTCGGCTCGTTACATCGAACACATTTTCAATGTTTTTGCGGAACAACTGACGGAGGATGAGTGCAACAAATGCTTACTTCCAGCAGGATGGAGCCACGACGCATACTGCACGCGCAACGATCGCGCGCATTGAGTCGATGTTCCAGCCTGATCGTGTCATCAGCCGCGAAACAATCCGAACTATGCCACCCCGTTCTCCAGATTTATCCGTCTGAGATTCCTTCTTGTGGGGCGCTCTGGAGGGACAGGTCTACAGCAAAAACCCGCACACACACTCGAAGAACTCCAGGCCAACATTATCACAGCTATCGATGCCATCCCGCAGCATGTCCTCGACCGTGCCTTTCACAAATTTTGCTGTCGTCTGCACACCTGCCTCGAGGTCAATGGCGGCCACTTCCAGCACCTTCTCTAGGTATTTTGTTGTCACACTGAACTGTATTTCCTCATTACCTCGCTCCGTTACACACATGTCCCACGGGGCCTCTTTTAAAGGACTCGCCCGGTATAACTTGTTAAAAAGTGTAAACGTGGCTTTACTTACCTGGAACTGGAACGATGGAACTCGTTACATGGAAGTAACTGTTTGGCGATTGGCGAGTTGTGTTGCCAATAACTGCCTGAAAACGAACTTGCAAGACGCTAGCCGCGCCTTTACGGAGCTTCTCACAGGACGGTACAACGACGCATGATGTACTGTGTAGCATGAACGGAAAACATCTGCTAACCACCGTCAGTACTAAATATAAGTCCAGTGCCACTTCAAGAACCTTGTAATGCTCGGTGTTAAAATTTACAACGCCAATCATTCGCTGTACTCCCTCCTCATTCCAAGTTTTAATGGCAGAAAGCTTGGTGCGTCAGTTTATAAACATTGAGCAAACGGGAACCATTTCTATTCTCGACTTCAGGGTGACGTTTTCTAGAAGCAAAAATGACATTAAAACGATTTAATGTTTCACGGCGCTTGACTTGACGAGTGTCGACAGTTGAACGCGCAGGATACGAGAGTTTAATATCTGTACGAATATATCTTCACGGCTTCCCTGCACCAGTCTGGCAGCCATGGACTGTCGCCATAACAACCTCGCCGTCTACTGTACTCGGCAGTCGGTGTCTCGGTCGAACGCAAGTACGACAAAAGTGTCAACATAATGCGGTAGTCACATAGCTCCGACAAACACAGCACGACACTACAAAAACCGCAACCACGACACGACATTAATATTTTCAATGTGACTGCTCGTATTTACAGCCTGACAGTTTACTGACGCGACACGAGAATAATTTTTCGGAGCCATTTAAAAGGCGCTGATTAACTACGCTAGTTTCAAAGGCGGTGGGCAGACGGGAAATTAGGAATATAATGATGGTGACAAAGTGTTATCGCTAATGTATACAAAGGTGAGAGTTAAATACAGTAACTTTCAAAGAATTTTTTTTCTTTTAAGCTGCGTATTTGCCATAGTAGGGAAAACTTGCCATACAAGGGGCCACGGTGGCTGAGAGATTAGCACGCTCGCCTCCCACCAAGGCGATCCGGGTTAAATCCCCGACCGGGCCACCGGATTTTCGCAATTTTCGCAAGTGGGAATCGTGCCGGACGGCGGGTCTTCTCGGGTATCTCCCGCTTTCCCCGCCCCCTCATTCCGGCGTCTCTCCATATTCACTTCAATCATCCTCATCGGCTCTCAAGACCTCCCTGTGCGTCGTGCCGCATGACACGACGAAAATTTCTTATCCACAACTGCTGGTCGAACGACAGAAATATCAGGATTACGTCAAATCTTCTTGTATTGCATTGGCTGTTTAGTTTAAAGTGTCGTGTCGTGCTTGTCGGGGCTATGTGATTCTTTTGTGCATGATAGTTGTTCAGTGAGAGTGTAAACCTACATGGCTTTTTTTTTCTTTTTTCGTGTCTTTCTCTGCCGTCTGTACGACTAAAGACTGCGTGAAATCCACCTCGACAATTCTGGTTTGCCTACGTCCAGGAAACTGGCGATTCCAACCCTTTGTAATGTTATATTCTTAAGTAAATCTGGTTTACAAGGACTCGAGGGACCGTGTCCGAGGCTGCAACCAAGTATTTCATTTTTTTTATACGTGGGTAGAATTTAGCACGCAGATTTCTGCACTCATTTACGTTTTTTAGGAGGTCCTATTTACTGGGGAAAAAAATGGAACTTTGCTACTTGCCCTCTCCTCAGTTAGTTGGTGTTCTTTCAGGAAGCTATTGATTGTATAGTTGTGAACTCACCCACGGTAAAATACGGTCTAATCACTTGTATACTGTTTTTTCATTGAACGTACCTTTAGGCTGTTCACAGGAAAATGAGCACTTCTGAAAGCCCTGCTTAAGACCTACTTGTATGCACGAGGTATATTCCTCCGCCTTATGTAAAATTGACATAGCCATGGACCTCATCGCTTTATTCAAGCGTCTGCAAGGTGAAACTGTGGAATTATTATAAAAGTAAACATGTTATAAATATGGTAATTTTTACAGTTTGAGGCACGCGCCTCATAAAACTACGTTCCTCCACTCCCGTTATGCCTGCCAGCTTCGACACCCAAGCGACGAGGAAGACAATGTGTGCAGCGCGGGACCTATAGCCACAATTATTAAAATAACTTACTTGGTGACTTTACTTACTCAAATTATACACCCACGTGGTGGTCTACGACGTAAAGCCTGCCCCAGCAGGCCTACGTACGTGCGACAGCAAGGTATCGCCCAGCAATCAGACATAGCTTCCAGCTGCGCCGCGCACCCGAGGTAGACTGGCCGCCGAGTACAGGGGATAGTTTGATCCACCCGCGCCAGACTGCGCTGCAGTCGCGGCGGTTGCGTGGCCGGATGGTTAACCACGTGGCATGGAACTGTGGCGCCGGAAGTGGCTGTTCACTAATAATTTGGAATTGTATAGAAGCTTTCCGAGAGTTTCTTGGTCTCTGATTGGCCCGGACTCTCGTTGCTGCCTCCCTGGGAGGGGTAATGGTTTGCGTCGTGTAGGCAGAGATCAGCACTCCTGGACGTTCAGCTCACAGTTAAGTACAAAAATAATATTTCTGACCAGTCTGGCCATTGTCAGAATGACGTCTTTTGCTTCATGGCAGGCAGAAAAACTTAGGAATTTCCGAATTCCAAAACAGAAAATTTCTGTATGGACTATCGGCTGATTAAAGTCATCTTACATGTTTTTAAAGACAGCCGAAAATTCTTAAAGTGTAATAAAATGGGAAAATTATAGTCATTTGTGTCTTTATTGGACTTTACTAAAATATTGACTACATTGTCAATGTCAGTATTCCGAGTAAAGTACTAAAGAGTACGCTTACATCAGTCAGGAAATACTCCAATTTTAGACTTTTTATCTATCTAGCTAGTATTAAAGAAAAATGTTTTAAGTATTAAGAAAATGCTAAAATGAAAATAGAGCCGTGTGGGCTTTTAAAAGGAGTCGAGAGCATGTTTTTCTATTTGTTCTGAAAGCGACATATCACCCAGGCATTTCTTTATCTTTACTATTTTATTATAATACCCTTAAACCTGGAAGAGTACAGTAGTCACATGGATTTGTGTTAAGTGACACAAGAGAGACATAATATTTAACTTGGAATTGTTTTAACCACCACTTTTATGTGGAATTCTAGCACAGTTTTTAATAGGCATTTGTATTTTATATTTGAAAATGGTACCATTGTATAAATTTCTGAGCCCATCTGATATTTAATCAGTGTCAAATTGTTTTGGAAGACTGAGAATATAGATAAATTTTGAATATTTCCCATAATTCTGTGTAAACTTTGAAACATTTAAGCACATAAATCATACATGTTATGCGAAGGAAGTCATGGTTTTTTTTCTCCAGAAGTCTTTAAATAGATTTGATCTTTTTCTTATCCTCTTGTGGATTGGTTCTTGAAGGGCTGTGTATAAGTCCCGCTTGCCACGTCCTTAGGAAGGGCGTCGCAAGTTCGATCCATTAAAAATGCATACAGCAAAAAAAATAATCAAATTTATCACAAATAGTTACCTAACACTTGTTATTCCACGTTAAGATATGGAACTACTTTCTATTCATAGTTACCGACTTTACTGGATGCATTTAACTCAGTGCGCCAGTTAATATATATGCACTTAGGAGCAGTGACTTTTTTCTAAGGTGGATTTAATAGTGCTCACTTTATCGTGAACAAAGTTTACATAAAGAATATGTGATACGTGGAGTGTATATTAGTAACAATCACTCAAAAAGGGTATGTGTAAGCCATCTCGCCATAGCTTGTTCAAAGCGTGCAACATTTAAGGTTTACTGATTGTTTGGAGGACATGTACAAACCACTTACCAACATCTAACAATTTAAATACTAAACTACCAATATAATATTGTGCACACCATTTTAAAATTTACTTAGGTGGCGTTGCGCTTACCCTAATTACGTTTGTCCTAAAGTTAGGCTAAACGAAATTAGGGTAAGCTAAGTTAGGCCAAACGAAGTTAGACCAAACGAAATTAGGATATTTGCAATTATGCCAAACGAAGTTAGGACAAACGCAGTTAGGTGAAATGCAATTTTCAGATTTTAGAACAAATGCAGTTAGGCTAACCAAAGTTAGGCGAAACGAAATTAGGCCAAACGCTGTTAGGACAAACGCAGTTCCTGTCTAGAATACTGAAAAATTGACATTTTAGGGTAAACGAAGTTAGGTTAAACGCAATTAGGCTAAACGAAATTAGGGTAAACGAAGTTAGGCCAAACGAAATTAGGATAAAAGCAGTTAGACTAATCGTAATTAGGCCAAACGAAGTTAGGATAAACGGAGTTAGACTACACGAAATTAGGATAAACGAAGTTAGGCCAAACGCATTTAGGATAAACGCAGTCGGACAAACGGCTTTAGGCCATTCGCTTTTAGCGTAAACGAAGTGTACTTTTTGTTTAGCTTCTAATTTTTCCGCGTAACACTGAAAATATCCATTTATCGTAAAAAAGTTTTCTAAAATGGGTGCGAACAGCATATAGTTAAATTTAATGCAACTCACTATGTTGCGAACGCCCTTTGACAAGAACGAACACTTAACATACTTTTTAAACACAGCAAAGTGACTTAACAGGGTAACTGTACCGTGTGCTTAAGATATGAATCAATGTATTCAAGGGTATTAGTTTATGACTGTCGTGTAAGGATCTGACGGCTCGTGTGCGTTCTTGGCGTTACTCAAAGAGATCGTTATGTTTTATATCTTAAGTACAAGTCAAGACTAAGTAGCCAATCACCCGCGACAGTTGTTGTTGGCGGGAAACTGTATTTACATCTTATATAAAGTTGTGTCGTATTATTAAATCTATGAAAATAATTTTTTAAATCGAGAGACAATATCCTCTTATTTTAAAGAATACTTTATGGTCATGTTTTCTTTCGTGGAAGAGGTTATTGAATTCGTTTACATAACCTTTTCAGATGTATTGATGTAAATGCCCAATGTTGGTATCAGCTTTCCCTGCTATAAGATATCAAGAGTTTTTCAAAATGTTTACACAAGTAGTAACTACAAATATTTAAATATATGTAAATATTATTCACTCTTGTCCATATTTCCGGGTTAAATCGGCTGCTTTCGTCTTCTACAATTCTGATTGGCTAGACTTAACAGTTGCTAATTCGATCATAAACTGCAAATCTTCCTAATGTTCATTTCCCCTTTCGCTATCGGGTCATTAAGTACAATTCCTAATTCTTCAGTCTTTAATCGTAAACCCACCTTTAGAATACCCCTTGCGGATTCTTCCCATATCATCCCACTTTTCCTCGGGAAAGTGGCCAAAACCTACAGCTCGCATAATGTCTTTCAGGAGATGAGTAGGTTCTTACAAATCTGCATCTAGGTCTTGCCTCACGCCGACTCAGTCCGATTTGGATCGGCAAAATACGATGGGTGGTAAGGGGGAGGGGGTTCCTGATGTGGCTAAGCGTGTCTTGATGATTTCATCGATTTTGAATGTCTCCATACTCGGTATGTTTCAACAACAATAGCAAATAATCTCTCTTCGGGCTGGCTAGGAAGAGAATTGCAGATGTTGGTTTCTCATTGGAAGGTTTTGGTTGTCGCCGGTTGAAGCAAAGTGGCTCCCCGAGAATACATGCGCAACTTCCCACGAAATAATGCACACACCACTAAAACTGCTAGAAACATACGATTTATGTTGCATGTCAAGCAGGACTGCATAAATTTTATAACATTACAATATCTTGCTAGCTTTTACTTATTTTAATGTTTAAAAAATCAATTAATAAAAGTGTATTTTCTATTAAATCTAAGCGTATTTTCATTCTGGAGGCTTCAGGAAGCACACTTTGCCAAACCACCGTACACCTGGTTGTACGTACAAAAAAATTAGTATAAATATTTATAATTCAATTTTTTACGTTAGTACTAATATACTCTTAACAAACAACAATATTGATGATTAAAATTAACATACTTGATGAAGGTTTTCTTTCAAAATAAGCTACCTTAAGAGTCGCAAATGGAAATGCGCTTAAATTTTGATAAACAATAGACAATTATTTATTGATTTTATAAAACGCATAGATAATACGCCGGCAGGAGAAAAGTACAAAGATAGGGCGTAGTTTAAAGTGTGGTCTTTCAGCACCAGGGATCGATTGGATAACAATAGAAGTAATAAAGAAAAGCTGGGAAACAATAAAATCAATACTAACAAAAATTATAAATAAATGCTATACATTAAGCAGATATCCGGAAATATGGGAAACAGGAAAGATAGTATTTTTATATAAACGTAAGAATAAATTAAAAACAGAGGTTTCATCCTACAGACCAATATGTCTCGTATCAACATTGGGCAAAATATACGAAAGGATAATATATAGTAAAATTAAATCAGATATAGAAAAAAACGCTTCACGCTAACCAATTTGGATTTATAGAAAAGAAATCAACCGAACAGACAATAAATAAGGTATCAAATTTAATAGAAACAAATACAAAAATATATTTGATTGGCATTTCAATAGACATAAGCAACGCATTTTCAACAGTGGCATGGAAATACATCAAAGAACAGATTAATAAAATACCAAAAGGGAAAAAATGGAAAGAAATTTTATGGGACTGTTTGAATAACCGCAACATAATAGTACAAGATGATCAGATAACGTTAAAAAGGGAAATAAATCGCGGCTGCCCACAAGGATCAGTAATAGAGCCAAGTCTATGGAATTTAGTAATAAATGATTGCATAGTACAAAACAATAATGAGGATTCAAAAGTTGTGGCATTCGCGGAGGATTGTAAAATTTTGATAGAAGGTAATACAAGAAAAGAAATAGAACGGACACAAAAACTAATGGATGAAAGAGAAAAAAACTTAAAATTATCAGTAGAGAAAACAATTACCATAATTTTACAAGGAAAATTAAATAAGAGACCGCCAGTGATTAAGTATGACAAACAAACAATAAAAGTTAAAAAGGAAATATTATACTTGGACATTATTTTGGATAATAAATTAAGTTTTGTCCCACATGTTACATATATAACCGAAAAAGTTAAGAATATATTTTTAAAATTAAAACAAACGGTATGGAATATAAAAAATTATAATAATAATAATAAGAAAATTATATATCAGGCATTATACCGTAATATAATACAATACGCTCGCACTTGTTACAAAAATAAAATTAAAAATACACACATTAAAAGAATACTAAGAGCACCACAAATATATGTATTGATAAAAATAATGAATTTAACACCAACATCATCATATGTATACAAGATAACTGTTAGTAAAAAAATCCCAATAGACTATAGTATAAAAGATAGAAATATGATATATCAAATCAAAAATGAAGTAGACGAAATAGAATACAACGGAAATGCATATAAGATAGTAGAGCACAATAATATTTGGATTGAAAAATAATATATACATGATCAACCTATTAGTTTAAAAGAATTAAAGAAAGAAAAATCTATAAACAAAGTGTTATAAATTGGCACACAAAGTACGATGCAACAGAAACCGGCCTAAATACTAAAAATTATATTTAAAATATTCAACAATGGTTCGAAAGTAAAAGCAATATAAATAATAGTGTGTTTGAAAGTAATAACGGGACACCGTCAAATTAAAGAATGTTTCGCTAAAATAAATAAAAGAAGACGACAGTTGTCAATGTGAAAAGGGAGCGTAGACGGTACACCATATTCTGTACTCGTGTGACATGTTTAAAGAAGAAAGGAAAGAATTACAACAGAAATTAAAACCTTTTAATGACAAATGGCTAATACAAAAACATAATATATATGACAAGGAAATTGTAGAAATAATAAATGAAAGTATTAGCAAAATACATGATTTGGTAAAAACTATGAATGATGATTTGACTGAGTAGTCTAGGGAGCAGATGGGAGTGTGCTGGAACTAAGAAAATTATTGAGAGTGTGTGTGTGTTTGTCTAGTGTTTTATCGTTTAAATTAAATACAAATTATATATAACTCTCTGTTTTATATAAGAAACAGAATTTTCAGTAAATATTGAAGTTGGGGGGCGCCCATAGGAGTGGAGTTCCATTCCCTCGTCCGCCGGGAAACGAAGGCCTGGGTGTCCAGAAGGAGTATTTCGATGTCCTGGACGATGCTTAGATTGGAGCAGAACGGTGGGCGAGGGAAAAAAGTAAAAATAACAAAATATAATTGTACTGATAAGGAGGGGGGTTGGGGGCCTTTGGGTTCGTGGGCGGGGCCATTCGACCGTTGGGTGCCATGGCGGACCTGCCGAAAGGCTAGTTAGCTGTGTGCGGACCCGACGGTGCCCGGTCACGCGAGCGGATTCGTGGGAATCCTGGTCTGTTCCGGCGGCGGCGGTGAAACGGGGGAGCGGCCGAAAGGATACCCGTCGGGGAGCTGTGTCGGTCGGGGCAGGATAGCTCACCTCCTTCCTAGGAAGTGTGAATGATGTTTTCAAATAGAACATACGTTTTAACTATTGAGTGTGATGAAATGTATACACTGTGTTCATTAGTCATATTGCACCGTTTACATTACAAAGTGGCGGAAAGGTATATATTAATTGAAAGGAAAAACTTGGCAGGGCCTTAAAAAGTGCTCACTTTACCGTGAACAGCCTTTAGTTTAAAATACGGGCGCCCAGAAGAACAGCTGCCCTCCCACCGAAAAGAAGAACACAATTAAACCAAATATTACTAATATACGGTTTGTTAAATTGTAGTAGTCATGATAAGAGTTGAACACCCTGGATGGCTGTACTGCATTTGTAGGGTTAATTAAATAAATAATAAACGTCTAACCGCTCAGCCACCGTGGCGCCACTGTTGCGTGGTGTTGTCACTACGAGCCAGTACGTAACAAATGATTCACCATTTATTTATTGACTGAGCCCATTTATTTATTGACTGAGCTAACTAGTCAAGGCATAAACAACCCACCCAGACGATAGTCATTACCTCGATTAATTTACAGTAATATCGATACTGAGACGTGAGCGGGGTGCCGCGACCGGATGCGACATCGCAATTCAACGAAGTAAGAAATAAATTATCGGGTTAATTTTTTCCAGCGCATGATATAGCTACACCGACGAGTAATGATAAACATCGCCAGGAATGTTACAACGTCGAAGTCTTGGGTGGGCTGGTCGCGATGCTTCCCAAAAACCAGACGCGAACCTTGTGGCGCTTAAGAATTTGTTTACACAAAGGATATAAGTTAGGAGAGGACTGGAGAGAGTCGGAAGCGACCCTCTTATGAAGTGGTGGGTGGGGGGCAGGGCGACAGTTGCACACAGCGACAAGGGCGTGGCTAACACCCCAGGACCAGGGAACACATCCCGGAAGGTCCACACGTGGTTCCCATTACGACAAGAGCGATGGGCCGGACCCTCTGGGGTGTGAGACAGAGTCGCTGCGGATTCGTCCCGCGTCCCAATGAAGAGAGATGGCCGTTCGGACCTTCTGGACGTTCACCTCTCCAGCGCTCACACTCGGGCCGAGTCCGAACTGGCAAAAAATTTCCTTATTTTGTAAATTCGCGATTTTGTTGGTATCAATTCGGACGTTGTCGACAGTCGCTTGTTTAGCACTCGCAAAATCGGGTCACGCGATCGTTTTGTCAACAAAATCTGCCAATTCGGGCACATCCTTAGGCTGTGTTCCGAATAGCCAGCAGTCACACTCGAACTTACACTACACTTCCTCCTTCGGCCTATGGAACTATTGTCACTCGTCATTTTCAAAATAATCGATACGGTCTGCAATCTATTGTTATTCTGCATAAACAAAATAATGTTTACTTTAATAAACTATTTATTCATTAATATTTAAATTTCAATCAACGATGGATTGATTAGTAGGGATGATGACGGGTATGATAGTAATGTATGAAGAGAGTCGGGTATAAATCTTATCTGATATCAACAGTAGATTGGAATTTTAGCACCGCTTATTCTAAAATAATGAATTAATAGTTTCCTAATTTATAAATATATTAAATATTTACTGAAAATAATTTACAGTGAAAGAATACTTGTTCCTGTGCCATTCCACTGTCTTCAGTAATGTAGTATTGCTTTATAAATTCGTAAATTGTAATGCATAACCCCAAATAGGCCTATAATATATTTGTTTACGAAAGTCACACGAAGGACAATGAAACTAAGGCAGTTTATTTATTTTTCCTGATACTAGAAAACAAGCAAAAGAGTGGAGATTGTCGGGAGCACGAATAGAGCACGCGAGTGCACACACACACACATTCGTAAACAAACACTCGTTCTCGAAGAACATTTGGAACAGCACTCTCTGACGTCATTGCCGAGTGCGAGTGCGTGAGAGGGCGCATTTCTTGCCATTTGGAACCCGGCCTCAGGCAGCGCCTCAGTTTAACCACCTAACATTTTACACCGGGTACACTCGTTCACGTTTGACATATTGCAGAACAGGAGATATCCTGGTCAATACTGTACAGGTCCATACGGTAGCACCAATGCCGGAACTGCCTTTCCCTGTGGCAATACTACTGGTTACTTTTGACACACCAACTATTTTATCATTAGTTGTTTATTGTGTAATGGATCCACTGAAACCCAACCCGTTAAGTTCCAAAATACCAGGTATTGTAGGGAATTTGTAAATGCATCTCACGACAAGAATTTCATTCTTTTGCAACACCCGAAGGGAAAAATTAACGCTTGGGTTAAAGGTACATACACAATAGAAAACTTTAGCGTTTGATTTTACATTTACTATCCTTTGACGAAACTACCAATACACAATACAATGTCAGAATTCAGACAACTGAAAATAGGATGTACGAGCTTTGTAAAAATGTGCTTTGAAGCGGCGGATGGCGGTGAGACTATGAAATACAGATTTAACTTCTACGATGTCTAGAAAATTTGTCAAGTTGGATTCAACAAAACAACCACAAGACAATTTCGATTCAAATATATGCCTTGAATTAGACTTGGACAAATGTAATTTGTGCCAGGAAACCACATAAGAAAACCTGAGATGTCCAGCACGGAGTCAAAGGGGAGACGAGGCACAGACATATGCTAATTTTGCTGTATCTATTGTAGTTTTATGAACTTGGCTGCATGCCAACTAATGTTGATATTAGGTTATTAGATGATGGTACCGGGTTGCTAACACACTTACTTCTCATAATGCTTGCTGGCACAAAGGTTGTATCCTAAAATATGGTAGAACCAAGCTTAGCAGGGCAAAGAAAAGAGAACATCAAAGGAAGAAAGTGAAGGTCAACACCCACCGTCTGTGAAAACACGCAGAGAGAAACCTCCACACAAACCAGGAAATTGTATATTTTGTGACTAAAAGGGCACGAGAAAAGAGAAAATGACGAAATTGGCTTGTTTGTCTACTAGCCTTAAACTACAAAAATATGCAGCAGAAATGAATGACATTACTATGATAACCAGGTTTTCAAAGCAGGTGGCTGATGCTGCGGTCATTACTACAGTAGAGACTATACCAGAGGACGGAGAAAAATTATGCCAGTGTTTCTTCAAGAATAGACTGACTGATTGTACCACTGCTCTAATGGATCCAATAAAGCTTAACAGATTTTCTTTGTTTAGTAATTGGAGGAAACGCTTACAAACTAAAACAAGAAGTAAATTATGTACAATAAGTAGAGACCTGCAAAATTCGCGTTATTATTCGCGGACATGTTAAACCTGAAACACATGTACCTTTGCAATACGTTTGTCATTGGAGCATACTATATGTGACATACCCCGGGTGGCTCTGCACCAATAATGGAACACTTCACAATTGTGTGCCCTAATCACGTGTAGTTCAGTGAGAGAGGGAGTGTCTTCACATCTATGGAGCAGTTAATGGGGAAACGACGCCGTCTGTAGTGCATACAGTACTGTGAAGTTCAGACTGATTCCAAATAATAACGCTAATTTCCCATGTCCCTAACAATAACCATAGCCACATCACTGGGCCCACAAATGTCTAGCGCATTGCCAGTTTTTCATGCCTTCTCTGGGTGCGATGTGGATTCTGCTTTCTTTGGAAAAGGAAAGAGAACAGCTTGGGAAACATGGCGTTCCTTCCCAGACGCTACATCTGCCTTTCTGGAACTGTCACATGATAACATTACAGGAATCATGGATACACTAGAGAAGTTTGTAGTTCTCATGTATGACAAGTCCAGCAGTGATACCACTGTCAATTCGGCGCGAATGACTCTTTTCTCTAAAAAAGGACGCAAGCTTGAAGACATTCCGCCGACAAAGGATGCACTTTCTCTTCATGATAGGCGTGCTGCCAATCGAGGAGGGTTTATTTGGAGTTGCGCTAATACTCCTATGATGAAGGCGTCTGCTTATTACGGATGGAAGAAATGTGGAGAAATCTGGGAGCAAGTGTGGGTTTCTTTGCCCCATGCAGCTGAGTCCCTTGCAGAACTGTTGAAATGTGGGTGCAAGCAGGCTTGTTCTACAGCCCGCTGCAAGTGCAAGAAACCCAACTTACAGCACTATGTACTTGTGATGCGGAGTGCAATGAACAGTAGTAATGTAAATGCTGACAAATATGATGTTTATTTAAAAATAATGGTATAGTGCATATTAGATGAGATGGTGTTCTTTCAGCCTTGTTGATGGACTGAACATAGAAGACTGAAAATTATATAAGGGAGATTATTAGTATTTCTTCATAGCGAAAGCTTGATTAATTGTTTTACCTCCAAATAGAAAAGAATAAGTGTATTATTTTTGAGTCTTACTCTCATATTTTTATATTCCAAATGTTATCGTCCAACATATATTTGCTGTGTGGTAGTTGGTAACTCAGCATGCATTTTCAAAATGTCGCATCTGCTCCAAATACGTTTAATTGATTTGAATTGACGATGTGCACTTAGTACCAAAGTGGCTTTCATCAATTTTTTGGTGAAAAAAAAAAAAAAAAAAAAAAACTTTCTCCGCCTTTTTTCAGCTGTTTATTTTACCCACATGGAAATTGGTGGTGGCCCAGGTTCTTAAATCAACCTACAATAGTTAAGGAATGTCTATGCACAGTGGTTTGCTTCTAGAATGTAATGCAAGGTGGTGTCAGCTAACCCCCGGACTATGAAGTGAGGTGAGTATGAAGCAGCGCCGAAATGCAAGGGCGGCGGAAACGGGAGATCCCCGAGAAAACCCGCCGACCAACGGCATCGTCCGTCACGATTCCCACATGCGAATGCGAAGATCCAGGGTTGATCCCGCCGGGAATCGAAACCGGTTCGACATGATGGGAGGCGAGTAGTCTAACCACTACACCACCGCGGCTACACTTAAACAGGAGTGTACTGGCAAAGTTTTTTGAAGAATCAGAGTGAGTACACAGATAATCTCAAAACTGTACACAAAATTGTTAGTTCACTGCATCAACACCGTTATCTGTTATTTTGTTCACTTTACCAGCCCGTGGCTTACAATGCCGCCAAAACGGTCATGTTACCGTGTAGATGAAGTCACCTGATACGTTTCCTTGCTGTCATTGGCTGAGATGAGAACCTAGCAAAAAAAAAAACACGTAAAGAAAATAGCACCGTTCCAATTGCCAAAAAATAGTAGACTAGCCGGCCAAACTGCACGGCAGGCATCGATATTTCCAGTGGACGAGCGCTTCAAGCAGTAAGCAAGACTCCACGCATGCGATATCATATGGACTCTTTCAGTTTACAAAATTGTCACGTGAAACGAATTAGTCGGATAAAATGGTGACGTATTTGGCATTCCAGTATTTAGTATGTAACGAAACTTACTAAAGTACTAAATTACACAATTTCGAATAACTCTGAACAATTAACTATCAACGGGGTCCGAAATGAACTCTACTGACTAAAAAAAAAAATTAATTTCCTAAATGGCCAGTTCAAACACAGCCTAAGATATACCAACGTAGGTGTAGCAGTCAGATTTGGTTGCTGGTGCCATATGAAATAGACGTAGATGCAAATGCCAGCAGAACTGACCGTTGTCACAGAGTACGTTAAGCATAGAGTCGTGAAAGATTAAAGATGAGGTAGACCGCATATTCGTCTTCTGCGCATGTACGCAACATTGACCTACCCCAATCATATACAACTGTCAAAGTCACATGGTCAACAGTGATGAAAGTGTTTGTTTACATGTTAATTTTTAATGACAAGCACTATTTATATTGATAAAATATATTTCCCAATTCGAATTTAGTCAAACTGCAATACAAATTGGTTATCGGAAGAATAAAAACATATCTTAGCACTTGTTTACAAATCAGTTTTCTAACCTAAAATCCAAATCATCCTTTCTCGCTAGGCGTATTAGCAGAAAAGTTGTTCGGTGCTGGGACACGGATATTGGTTGTGCGCAGCCACTGGCATCGGTCTACCTAATCTTTAGTCTAAGGGTGAAACAGTCGCTTATCCCTTTCAGTCACATGTAAAGGCGTTGCAAAGAACGCATTGTTTTGTTTCGATCAGTACTATAGTAGCGGCGCTGTAACTTAGGACTTGGGAGCTCTGCCAATGTCGGGCCACTTCCCCCAGGAGAGGTTTCAATTGGACGGCGGTGGTTCGGCGGGTGGGAGTGAGTACTTCCAGATTCGTCTGCCCGCCTGCCAGCTGCCTGCAGTTGGTGCTTTGCAAGTCGTTCTGCCACTCTCGTTCACTTGGGTGGGCGGGACCAAGTCCGTTCTTAGGCCGGTGTTAATATTGTATCAGTACAGCGCTCCGACACACGTCGTGACCCATAAAAAAAAGATCTGCTTTTGTTCGATTTTATTGGCAGCAGTTGTTTTAAGAATGCAGAATGTAATCTCAACGACGAATGGCATCTCCTACCTCGCGAGGCGCTCTTTATCGGACGGTGTTAGCTGTTGCGTACAGTTCAGATCACAAAAAATGCACTCTTGATTGTTTCCTTATCGACTAGGACTGTGTTTGATTACAGTGCAATGTACCCTGTATCACTTGCCCTTGGTTTCTTCCCGTATCACGAGCCCTTGCTCCAGTCACTAGAAATATTCCTTGGCGAGTGAGTCAAGAGATCTGGGCGGCTCTTAACATCGCAGCCCTGAGAGCCGATGAAGGTGAAGCGAGGTGAGTGTGGAGCAGTGCCGGAATGAAGGGTGAGGGAAACGGGAGATCCCCGCGAAAACCCGCCGATCAGCAGCACCGTCCGGCACGACTTCCCCTTGCCACTTGCAAAAATCCGGGACTGGCTCGGCCTGGGATTGAACTCGGTTCGCCCAGGTGGGAGGCGAGCGTGCTAACCGCTCAGCCACTGCGGCCCTCCAATATTCGTTACTGAATGCGGACGCCTGCATTCGTTTCAAGTTCCGAGTTTTATTTTGTCGAATTTCACTCTACGCGAGTTTCATTTGTCTTTGTGAAGTTTGTAAGTGGTTTCCCGCGGCTGTGCAGAGTTGTAAACACAAACCAAACACAGACAAATAAGATATTTCAAACAGTTGCGCATCGGAAAACTATCTGGGACTCGAGAAGGGCAAGTTTCTCATGCCCTTGGCTGAAGCGGACATACTAGGATGCATATGTGTTCTTAGTGCGAATTCGGACAATGTGATTTCCCATCCGGGATGCATTTTTCAAGGACACGAAACCAGGCAAGGGCCCTTAGCTGGTGAATTCGAACGTGGCCTAGAACTGAAATAAACTAACAGGTCTGAAATTTAAGTTTCTGCCAACCCTGAAAACGAATCAAGGGTATTATTCAGTTGCAATTTTTCTTAGTGTTGCAAGTCTGCGGGATTTTACCCTCGGCGTGTTTTTACGGTGAAGTAAAGCGTCTACTTTTCATTTAATGAAAGTTAACCACTAACAGAATAATAAAAAACACACTATGGTTAAAATTTACAATTCTGAAATACTGGTAAATCTATGGTATCGTATAGGAACACGATACATTTTAACAGAACAGAATAAAACGAGGATAATACATACCACAATATAAAAATTTCAAATAATTGCCGGAGAACTACAATGCATCGATATTTCAATTTACTCTAGCCTTTTTCCACGGGTAAGTACCGGCGTCTGATTTTGTATTACCGTTAACATCTTTTTGTAATTACAGTAAAAACATACACGAACACACAAACTGGACACATAAATAAAATTTTACATGGTAACTCTATCCCGCAGTATCGTTAAGAAAAAAAAAAAAAGGTAAATTAAAGAATACCAAACCAAGCAAAAAGCGCAACCGACTCCAAAAACAAAAACGAATAATTATCGTTTGAGCAATGAAACAGTACAGAAAACAAAATACTGCAAAACACCTATGTGACAAATTGAAGCCACATTTACGTGTGTGAAAATTAAGAAAAGTTTATTTTTTGTGTGTGATAAGCGAAAAGTTTTGTGCGCTGGATAAGACATCAACATTCTACGTGCACACAAGCAGATATCCTTTGGCTATTGGCCTGGTATCTGTGTGAGGACACGTTCTATATTTGACTGGGCCTATCAGAATCAAGTTACTTTAGCACTGAACTTCCGTCATTGGCTAGCAGACACCTCAAGACGCGTGGGAACTCAAATCATCCAACCACGAAATTATTTCTGAACTAACGCTGTTTTCCATTACAACTAGTCCCGGAATATTTTCACGTCACACAGAGGTGGCACTAGTATATGCTCTTCACGGTAAAGTGAACACTTTTTAAAGCCCTGCTAAATTTTCCCTTTCAATTAATTTCTACCTTTCCGCCATTTCTTAATGTAAACATTGCAACATGAATTATAAACACAATGTATGTCTTTCATCACCCTCAAAAGTTAACGTCTGAGACTGCAATAAAATATATTTATTAGGAGTTAATGCCTTTTGGAAGGGCCTTATAAAGTACTCACTTTACTACGTACGGGCTGCTGAATAGGAATGGGCCAAACAGTTACTTTCATGTAACGAGCTCCATCGTTCCAGTTCCAAGTAACACGTTCCAGTAGGTAACATGTTACTGTGAAACATTTCTCAGCTGTCCCGATGATCCGGGAAATAACGATTTCGTTGTTCAATGTTCCAAAACTTGACGTTCCAAGAAATAATGTCTGTGCAGGCGCGCAGTTGCAAACTAAGACGTTCAAAAAAAAAAAACTATACATGCGCACAGTTGTCAGCCGAGACAATACAAATAAATAACTCTCACGCATGCGTAGTGTTTAATGTGGTGGAGAAAGTTGAACTGTCAGTTACAAGCCAGACGTTCCAAAAAATAACTAATGCATGCACAGTAGTCAAAAGTTGGTTTAAGTGTGGCAACCCACGACGTTCCGAATTAACGGCGTAAACAATGAAACTTGTTACTCGTATAACACGTTGCCGAACTGCAAACTGCTCATTATAACTGTTACGTTAAATAACGCCCATCCCTGCTGCTGAACGACGTTTCGTTAGAACCGCGGGAGAGTAAAGGCCTGTCTGCAATTTCGCCATCCCAAACCTGTGCCTTAGGACAAGGATGCACTGATTGGTGCACGTGACACTCTGACGTCATGGCGCTGTTCGAAGCTGCCGTGCCCCGCGTCAACCTGCCCCAAGTTGAAGCATTCGGAAGATTGAACTTTTGTCCGAAGTTGTGTCCTACGCTCATGGAAAAAGAAAGACTACAAATGCTTTCGCGCGCATTCGTGGAATGTTTACGTTGTTAATGTAAACAGTGGACTTGCAGATGCGCTTCCTCAAAATAAATATGATGAAATTCAAATAAATAATTAGTGATGTCATCGTTCAGTCTGACAATTTTATTTGATGGCTAAATCGTTTACAACGTAAGTTTAAAAAATAAAATTTGATGTCAGTTGGCGAACTTACTTAAAATAAAACCGTTAAGGCGTTTGTTATACATTAGGTATTCAAATCACCAATATCGTAAACATTAAATAATTAATAAATCAGCAAATTTAAACATCTCTACGTAACAACAAATAATTTGCAGAATTTACTGCGACTTAGTGTCAGATTCTGAAAGCTCGCCACGGGCAACGCATTTGTAGACCATATTCGGACTGCGTCAATGTGACGTCACTTGAGGCCGATTTTCGGGCACGTCCACAGGAACGGATGAAAGTAGACAGGCCTTAACTGTGATTGTACTGGAGACATGAAGGTGGGGCGACGCAAGAATTTGCTTTAGGCGCCAGGCTAAGTAATGCTTACCCTATGCATATTGGAAATGTTCGACCGCTTTATGACTTCCGCTTTAACCTTAAACACATTTAATTCTGAGTTTCCCCGTTTCCGACTCGAGAGACAGAGAGTTTTCATAACTCCCGTACTGTACACGCATAGTGCTGCTATCTAGTATTTATTTCCACAAACGGTAGCGAATGGCAATGAATCGAACACACAAAAAACAACACGCCACACGCTTGACCACGTTCCTCCGGCAGGGTAAGCAGTCGTTCTGTTTGCGTCCTCCAGTTCTGCATTTTTGCTTGAAAAGTTTCGGGAAAACGGGGATTTTCTTATAATTTGTAATATACCCTCTAAATAATATTCAATTTAATTATTATTACACTTATTTAGTTTTATAGCTAATGTTAGTAATTATAAAACGGTGAATAGACCTACATGTGGAGGGTAAGAAAAGTTGTACGTTGCGTTTGTTATGGAATGTTTACAATAAAGTGAGCACTTTTGAAAACCCTGTTAAAATTCTACTTCCTAGCTCATTATATATCCTTCCACCACATGTAAACAAACATTGCCATGTGATTGCCACATGTTAATAAATTCAATGTTTACATTTTAGGACTGCTAAATGTAACACGTATATTATATATAAAACGTGTAACATATATGATGTATATAACACATAATATATATAATGTATATATGCATATATATGTATGCATATATCATGTAAAATATTATATATATATATGAAATACGTAACATATATAACTGTTTGGGTAATCTCACATATCTGATAGACAGAAACTTTACACAACAAACAATTGAAAAATGAACGCCCTAGCAATGAAGTAATGGAAACTGGTAAACGCAAACATTAAACTTTGGTGGTGAACAAGGACCAACAAGAAACGTTAAAAAAGCACATACATTAGTTAGGCTGAAAAATAATTTGGAAGGGAAGCCAAATCCAGATTTTGAAACAGACTAGCACTACTGCACACCCAAGGAACGAAAACACTTGTCGCGCTTGTTTTCTAAGTGCCCCATCGCTCTGTAGCGTGACAAATAAAACGTCAGCTCTAAAACATGGTTGCTGTGTTTGGCCTCGTCTGACTGAAGTTAGGTGCAACTAAGCCATCAGGAAAAAAACATACATCCTGCAGGCATAAGGTAGCGGCGTAACGTAGCAGATGTCTGAAACGTATAAGGTAGACAGAGCGAGGCCGTGCAAGGACTTAAATAAAAAATGACAAATAAAAAAATAACGACGCACGTAGGGGAAAGAGGAAGGCAGGGAGACAAGGAAAGCCGAAGGGATCTGAGCCAAGCAAAAAGTACACCACTGCACAGAAGTAGATGATGTTAATAAACTTAACGTGACGGCGCAAACGTGGCAGTATACAAAAAAATGTAATATATAAAGAAGAAAAATATATAAAATATGTGCATGTATATGTACACTTTAAGGATAGTTTTACATGCACCTTTATAAATGGAGATACATATATTTCAACATAGGCCTATAACGCATATACATAATTAAGATAATTTACATTAAAAATATAAACATATCAACAAATGCAATTGTGTGTATTTACATATAGTTTTTTTTGACACCGTTACTCTGTGTTCGTACCCTTCTGAGACCCTTCAAAAAAGAACTGTACATTTATACAGTGAATTGAAGTTATAAAAGAAGGTTATACCAGGCTTGTAACTGGCACCACCTTTATTTGTACAAAATAATGTATATTATTTATAGCTAAGTGAAATGCTGATCCGGTGATGGCCACATTTCCTGTGTCTCTTGTGGCCCAAATGGGTGCGACATTGACCTCAAGAAACCAATTTTACAGGGAAAGTGCATGGACTCTCATTGTTGTGGTACCTTCATTGCAATGACTGCAGCAAAACTGGAAACTCAAATGAGACAAGTATTTAAAGAAAATTACTATACTTACAAAAAATGGTTCATGTATGCACACACAAAGCTGAAATAAATGTCTTATTATTAATGTAAAACTAATACATATTCACAAATGACAGCAAAATGATATTGTAAAGGACAAATTATAAAAGTAATACTTACAGGCAAGTTACTGTGCATAGCGATAAACACTTGGTTTAACTTTCCTTGTTACTATAACTGTCCGTCAATAAACAGCCAATCAGAAGCCCCGACACTTATACTATGTTATCAATTGAAAAACTATTTACAAATCAAGAAAGTGTGTAGTTTGACTTCATTCCTCGGGAAGATATTTTCTTTTGTTTATTTATGGATAATGACAATCACCGGGAGTTTCGTAATTTAACATTAAAAAATGTCTCGGATCAATTGAAAACATTAATTTTTTGAAAAAACCCACTACCAACTATATTTACAGACCTTAATTTCTTCGGTACAAATGTAGCAACATAAACAAACAAATATTATTATTGTTATATCAATTGTAGCCAGGCCACTGTGCTTCTGTGTTTTGTATATGCTTATCGCTATAACTGTGAATGTGTTTGGTATGTCAATTGTAGCCCGGCCCCTATTGAAAACGAGCTCATACAGCTTCTTTAGAAATACTTAATTTAACACATACACTGCGTAATGTAACCTAACCTTTACAAAACATGCACTCGCAAGTAAACAGAAGCTCTGGGAGTCTGGGGCCTTGACTATGACGTGTAATTTAAAGTTACATTAAATTTCAATAACTGCAATATTTTGCGGCCAAAGTGGCAGATATTAAAAACAATTATGCCGACTCAATACCGCATACTATCTTTTTTGATATTTCTCAAAAGGTAGCAAGTTGTCTTGTCGAACATCCATATCGAAATTTAAACATGGAATTGTTCTAGAATGTCGGCAACAAGCATAACTATTGGTCTATAGTTAACAAAACCAGCTTCAAGATATTATTGTTTATTTGTTGGAACACCTTTGGTGTAGCATCAAACTGCGACGATTATGTTACGTTAACAATAGCAAAACTTAAAACTGTAACTTGGGATGAATAACTACATGAACACAAGTTTGAGGTTAGGCCTACATTACCGAATAACACAGTGATTTCAAAACGTCTCTAATTAATGTATAATTACTGAGAGGCACATTTTCACTTGTTATCAAGGCAGATTTATGAAAGGTTACATGGCTGGGCGTAAATAGATACGTGTACGTGTACGTACATATGTATTTGAGGTTAGGCCTACATTACAAAACTACACAGTGATAGAAAAACTTGTAAAATTTACGTATAATTATTTACTTCCAAATTTGCACTTGTTATGACAGATTTGAAAGAAAGGTTAAACAGATGAGCGTAGGTAGATAGGTACAGATAACTGTCAATATTATTTGTCAAACTTAGGATATAACATGTACTTCGCAAACTCACACGAATATATTAATGTTGCGGTTCTGCTGTCGTTCATTTACTTTATAATTGTTATTTAACTTTCCATTTGTAATATCACGTTTCTAATTGTCAATCTATAATTGTTCGTTTTCACTTTTTTTACTGGTGATAAGCGGCGAAAACACGTCGTAAAAACACATTTACATTGACCTCCGGACAGTTGCAGTTGAAATTTTCATCATTTCTGCAACTCGTTCGATCACTCTGCCCGGCTTCATCTCTCCTCGACGCATTAAAGAATAAATACTTTCGGCGAGATTTATAATGTCGTCGTTGGCGCTAAATATTTGTACGTAGTTTGCTGGAACTCATAACTTTACACAAAATCACTCCAACACAATTAAACACTATACGACCTATAATAAAACAATGCTGATTGCAGATAAGCTAAAAAATAAATGAGAAATATTAAAAAACAACAACTTCCAGTTTCCAAATTTGTAGTTTGCCTCACAAGCAAAGCCAAGCAACAAGCATGAAGGAACCACAACAACGGGCCGTTGGTTTTGACCGTTGCTCCGATCACGTGACACAATATAACTGAGTTACAGTAAACACATTATCTTTACACCAATCATTGCTTTAAAGTGTATAAAATAAACTTCAAACAACTTAAGTAGCCATAAATTTAAACATCACACTTGCAATACCGCGTTATTTCGTTAACTACTTTTCACAATTCACTGCCAACATAACTGGGTGTGTTCATCCCCAGCCTGTGCGGTGACACACATGGTTATACATACGCAGTTGCGGACGGTGGTTTTTTTCAAAGGTTGATTTCTAGAGTGCTCACTTTAACGTGAACGGCCTTTAGTAGAAATTGCTTACCCTGTAAAAAAAATACTCACTACACGTCACTGAGAGAGAGAGAGAGAGAGACTGGGGAAGATGTGTTGGGGCTGATTGCCTATAATGAAACAAGGTTAGAAAAATATTGCTGATGAGTATAGTGTATCACTAAGACCTACGTCAGGGACACAATTAGAACTCCACCAGTTCCCGGGACATCCTCTCACCATAATCAAAATACCTGTTATCCAAATACCGGGTTACTGCCAACCTTTCTGAAGCCCTGCTAAAGTTCTACTTCTAGGATATTCCTCCGCCAACGCAAACAAAGCTTAATCAAGTTTAGAGTCTAGAAAATTCCACCGAAGGGAGAACGCATCGCAAGTGTAAAACGCTGCAGATACATGACAAACATGCAAACACGTCATACATGAAATTATTCAATAATCTCCTTACGCGTTAGTGTTGTCAAATAGTGTACATTTGCGACCCCCTCCCCTCCCTAACCCACATGTTTGTCACTATGTTATAACACATACCAGAAACCTCTTATAGTCCATTCACGCTTTCTTCAGCCTTTTTGAATAGAACCTTTGAAAAATCACCCTAAGAGTAACATGTCAACCTGTTTTGTTCAATCACTTGTATTCCACAAATACACAACACTGTGATTAACTCTAAAGTACTGTATTTTTTTAATAAATGAAACTTTTCTTAATATCTTCTATAACTTGTAATGTTTATTTCGTATTATATACGAATTAAAAACAGCGAGAGCAGCGATGTATTGGCAACGACTAGTAAGAAATAGTTCTCAATTCAAATATTGTTTCAACATAGTTTTTTGGCATGCTCTTTGTAAATTAAATATTGATATTGAAATATTTAAATATTTAGGTAGCCCCGTTAGAAACATATTTCACTGTTACAGTTAAAAATAACAGCGCAAAATAACGTACGGTAGGCCTATGTGTTTTCATGTTCACCACTATCTTTTACGTTTGTCGATGTACAATAAATTAAGCGACACGAGTTGCGTGCTTGAATTCACTCCGTTGTTTCGTTCGACTGGTTGTCCCTTCGTTTAAATTTTTATTCCAAACACATTAATAACAACAGGTTAAATACTACTGTTGTTTCCGCCACGGTTGTAACAAACACCGTCATGGCTAAATATTAATGTGTATTATGTGTAACGTGCTATATCGTGTGTAACAAATAGTTATAAAGCCGACCTAAATATTGTTACAGGCCTACATTGTGAACCTTCGTAGGAAATTGTTTCAGCAATGTTACATAATTCTTTGAACAGCTGTAAACAGCAAAGCATGTGACAGTTATAAAAGTAGAAGTCACATGGCAGTGTTTATGTTTACGTGTAGCGGAAGGATACGTAATCAGTAGCCAAAAGTAGAAATTTAGCAGGGCTTCAGAAAAAGGCCGACGTTATCGTGAATAAACTATAGCCAGGCACAGATGCAACTGCAGCGAAACAAAGACCTACACAAAAACAGTTTTGTCAAGAATTAAATTATTTTTCAACTGCGGCCAAAGCCGGTGAGGAAATTAATACGATTCAAGTACACAACGGGACGGGAATAATAGCCTTTTGCTGAAATTCCTCGTTTTCGCGATATCATATCGGATTCATAGTACGATTACTAAAAAAAAAATTACATTTCACGAGTTGTTAAATATTTTTGTGCGTAATTTTATTTGTGTGTTATCTGCTTGTAAACAATCAGGAACATATCTATATTTTATCAATAAATTCCTGTCTCTTTTTGCAAGCAGGAAATACACAGTGGGAATTAGAGACAAAAGTATTGAAACTAGCAAATTGTAAATTTTCTGAAAGCAAACATTTGCAATAATATCTCAAACTGAAATTATGGCACAAAAACAAAGAATATCTGCGTAGGGCGTGGATGAAGCCGATCCTTATGGCTTGGTTGATAATTTGGTACAGGAAAATACATGTTACTAAAATTCGGTTTTTTTTATGTTCCTGTTAAAGATAAATAAATAAAACCTGGGACTTTGAGTAGAATACTACGTGCTTCTTTGCTATCGAAACCTTTTGTAACATAATGTATAGCCTGTTTCATGGAAAGATCAGGAAACTAAATTAAATAAAAATTTACTGAAAAAAAATTGTTACCTTTGCTTCGATACAGAAATTGAGAGTATCATTTCTCGCACTTATAGGCGATTCACGATAACGTGAGCAATTTTTAAGGTCCTGCTGAATTGTTCTTTTCATCAGATTGCTATTTCTGTCACTTTTTAATATAAACATTGCCATGTCACTAATACACACAACGTATACATTTTACCACTACTAAAAGTTAACGTCTGGAGCAGCAATAAAATATATTTATTAATCGTTAATGCCTTTTGAAAGGACCTTAAATAGTGCTCACTTTACCGTGAACGACGTATAGGCACTTGTTTCAAATTTATATCCTCAAAATTGGCTTTAGCAAATTCTCAACCCGGCAACAGCCTTAAGCTTCAGCTCCCTCCTCCCTCTGATTTTTTCACTATTGAACGAGTTGTGGGCGACCCGGTCGCAAGTTTCCTGTCCTGAACGATTCAGTCGCTCTGGGCGTGTCAACCTACGATCCAATTACAAACTGGAAGTCGAAAGGCTCCGCCCAGCTGTCAAAAGACGGCGCAAAAATTTTTGCTGGTATCCGGACGCACTAAGGCCAACACTCGCCCCACGTCTGGAAAGACGCAAACCAGAAAATGAAAATCTTAATTGGGTGTGCGCAAAACCTTGAAAAGGTAAGAAAGAGATAACTTGCGTTTTTATGTCCAGTCACTAAGCACATGCCAAGCGCGCTGTTCGTTTCACGTTGGCTGGTATAGGCTATTCACGCTAAAATGAGCTCTTTTGAAAGCCCTGCTTAAAATCTACTTGTATGCACGTTGTGTATGCCTAATGTAAGATTAGCATTGTCATGGGCCTCATCACTTTATTCATGCGCCGGTCAAGCGAAATTCTGAAATTATTTTTTAAAATAAATATCTAACAAATCTGCTCACTTTTGAACTTCGATGCATTAGAAAATAAACAGAAAGCGAAAAAAATAATTTCAGTTATCAGGAATGGTGACCCAGCACCTTTTTATTCAATGTTAAGATACGGAACGGAACTACTTCCCACCTATCTTTGCCAACTTTACTGGCCGTATGTCACTCAGGACGCCCATTCAAATATAAGCAGGTAGCGGCAATGACTTCCAAAAGTGCTCACTTTATCGTGAACAGCCTTTAGAGAGAAGAGGCGACACTTCAGCTCCTCACGCATGGGCCTCGCGCTCTGTACACACCATCTCCAATTCTCTACGCAATTATTTCCATTGGTCATTCACATTCACTCTCCGTGAGCGAGGATGGCATTTTAACTATAACCGCGCGGGACATCCAGTACGCGAAAGACGCCAACCCTTCTCGAAAATAAAAAACGCAGACAGGGATGCAGGTGCAGGGCTGCTCGCGACGAACTGGGCACTTTTTGAAAATTCCTGCTAGCGATCTATTTGCTTGGATGGACATTGTGTGTGTGTGATTATAACGTGGAAATAACATGACAAAATGGAACATACCTTGTGTGTATATAAAAATATTATATGGTTACGTTCACAGCAGGCTGTCAGCCATATTTATTATTTATTACAATTAGGAGACAAGCGAAATTTTATTTTCCGAAACAGCAGTGGGAGATCTAGCGAACTGCGCTTAACCTGAGAAGAAATATTGGGTGAGCTGCGATTGTGAAATAAACCTGTTCAGTGATTCACTCACTTTATAGAGTTCACGAGTTGCATTCACGTGATATTTTTAGCGTGTACTGTATTTGTATCGAGCTTGCTTTTTTTAGCTCTGGGTTTTGCTGATAAGCCCCGACCGTTCAGGAGTCAGATGACCCGAAGTCGGTGATTGGTCAGGTGTGGGTGCTACGAAGTGCCCTTTGTAACAACTTGTGTAAGAATCTGTGTCGAGAATTTGAGTGTGTATGTACGTGCCCCGTCTCCAACTGATAATGGGATAGCAATCTTGTGCCATATTGCTCGCGTTTTCAAATCATATCGCTTCTGCGTGCTGGGATATAGGATATACACGGCAGATTCACTCGTGTTAAGCATGGTTGAACTCCAACCCGTTACATTTGGACAGATGTCAAACAAGTCAAATCACGTAAGTCGAAATCTTTCAGCAAAATTGTGGTTTTCAACAACTGTGGGGAATCGTTAATGTTAATGCTAAATTCGTTATTTTTCATGAGCCGGTCTCATTGTAACAGTAACAGGTGCATGTCACCCTCTGACGTCACAGTAGAAGACCCAAATACTCTTCAACTCTATTCCCGCGGATAGGACCTAGGGTGGTAAAAACAACATTTGTTTACACACGATGCAAAATAATAAATACTTTAATCTTACAAGGCATGCTAACAGTATGTGACAAGGTATTTCTTTTTTACCTAAAAGGTAAATAGAAAAAACACTAAACCGAATAAACACGGAAACTGTCAAATCGCTGAACTACAGCAAGATAGTACCTACTACTTGCAATGCACATCACGTAACAAATTGTTACACGTTAACGAAAATTACCTGTAACAAAATAAACGACAACTCTGGTGTTTCTTTTCGTAGTAACTTGCGCTCAGATGCCAGACTCTGAAAGCTCACTTTCAGTCATCACAATGGCGGACACTTATACCTCGTAAAGTTGGGAAATGTCATCGAATTTGTCCGAGGACAATGTCAACTGTGGACGAGGCCCTAAGGCTACACCACTACCTTTAAGGCGATATTACACGATACCGGATTCCGTAAAAGCTTGTGCTAGATCCGCCATAGCGGCCGTTATACGGGCTAGTGTGGCACCCGTCACGGTAATTCCCGCCTAGTACAGCCAGGTTTGGTAATTGGACACGTCCTATTTTTCGTGGTAGGTTCCACACCGGCTTTCGTACCTGGCCAATCACGTTACAGTTTCAGAGCGTAGGGCGCTCCCCGTGGCTACTACTTGAAACAAGTTGATGAAGAAACCGAAAAGGACGCCGCCATCTTGATTATACATCCATGAGGTTAAAACTCTATTAAATAGATTAAAAATATGACAACGATGAATAATATTGGCTATGACAACATTTAATTAGTGTTTAAAACCTTTCTAAATACACACTACCTATTCTACGAAAACATTAACTCGAACTATTTATCGTATCTACTCTATATAAAGTCAAAATTAGTGTGTGAACTGGTAGTACGATGGTAACCTCGTGGCGATCGCTACAACTAAGTATCTTTTGGGCGTGAGTTCAAAACTTTTTTTTATCATTAAATTATACATGCTGATAATATCCCGGTACGTAATGAAAAAAAAAACTACATTTTGAAGCCGTTCAGTAACTTTCACCAAAATTAAAAATAACCCACTCGTACGCTAGTGACTTTGTCATTTTCAAGAAAATGAGTGAAACTATTCTAGTAAACAATCTATTTATGTAAAAGACGAACAGCAATATAACAATATTGAGATGCGGTAGCTAGTTTTTTATAGGCCTACGTAAGTTGCTAACTGGTCACAGTTCTACGAATGGCGTTCATATTTACTAAATGCATTCAGCTAAGTTGGCAACGATGGATGGAAAGTAGTTCCATATCTTAACGTCGAATAAAAAGTGTTAGGTAACCATTTGTGATCAATTTAATTATTTTTTTCGCTTTTTTTTTTAATGGATCGAACTGTATAAACTACCATATTTGTAACATATTTTGTTTCATAATAATTCCACAGTTTCAGCTGACAGACGCATGAATAAAGCGATAAGGTCCATGGTTATGTCAATTTTACATAAGGATGTGGAATATACAACGCGCATACAAGTAAATCTTAAGCAGGGCTTTCAGAAGAGCTCATTTAACTGTGAACAGCCTATAGGTACGTTCACTGAAAAACACAGTCGACAAGTGATTAGACTGTATTCTACCTTGGGCGAGTTCACAAGTATACAATAGCCTCCTAAAAGAATACCAACTAACTGGCGAGAAGGCAAGTAGCAAAGTTCCATAATTTTTTTTTTTTTTTTACAGTTTTAAATAGAATCTCCAAAAAAAACTATAAATGAGCACATAAATCTGTGTGCTAAATTTTATCTACGTATAAAAAAATTAAATACTTGGTTGCAGCCTCGACAAAGTCCCTCGAGTCCATGTAAACCAGATTTACTTAGAGAAAAAATTTTCAAACTTTGTACAGATATCAAACTCTCATATCCCGCGCGTTCAACTGTCGATACTCGTCTAGTCAAGCGCCGTGAAACATTGAAACGTTTTAATGAAATTTTTGCTACTATAGAGCGTCTCGCTCTTAGATTGCACTGTGCGGTGTAATGTGCATTCACTCTCTCTCTTTCCAATACATGGTTTCTGTCGTTAACTCTGTCCTTGTTCCTGCGTGCACTATTGCCTGATTGTGTGAACTTTTTTTCCAGCCTAACAAAAATGTCATTTTCGTTGCGTGCGCGCCATGCAGTCACAATGATAGGGTTTCTCACAGGTGTCACTTTCAAAGGAGCCGCTTAGCTTTGCGTCGAAGTATTGGATTATCTTACAGTTGTCAGGGAGGTAAACAGACAAAAACCTCTTTGTTACTCAGATTGCCAGTTACGTCGCAAAGCTGGAGTAATCTGGCAACGGTGCGCGCCCTTCACTCTGTACTGCAATCTAAGGGTGGGATGCACTATACAAGCCACACACTGCGCACCCACCGATGATGCCAAATGCTAGTACGCGAGTCCATGGCGGCTCATATAGCGGCTGGTATATCAGCTCGTGCCCCAGGACTTGTAGAAGCTTGTACAAGAACCAAGTACACCTTCTTACACAATAGAAAACTTTAGAATTTGACATTACGTTTCCTTTCCTCTGACGAAACCACCAATACACAATACAATGTAAAGTCAGAGTTGATCGGTTCTACGAGCTTCGTAAAAATGTGTATCTTGTTATGGAAATAACTATGATATTATCCAGAAATGCATTTTACATACCTTTTAAAAAATAGCCTTAAAATTTTTATTAAAAGTTTCTTTCAAAACAAAAAAACTAATTTGTTTACTTTATTAAAATATGTCAATTCGTAAATTCCCACTACGCACTGTATTTGTTTGCCATTTGTTTAATTTAAGAAAAGCTTTGTTTAACATACCGAGATTATAATCGCCCTACAATAAAATAACGAACTTTCCACATAACCTCTGTTGGATTCTCGGCAAAATGGCTGCTTCACTTTGACTTCAAATTTCAACTTTTCGAAATCGTAAAGTCAAGAGTGCTTGACTTTAACATTGACAGTTCCATTGTGTTAACCTCCGTAAGAAACAACATGTCGGAAAAGCAAAAGTAAAGTCAAATGTTAACATTTTTTCAATTGTGTAAGGGCCTTACGGCTGCAAGTATCGTGTAATATCGGCTTAAGGCTACACCACTACTACTTTGGCCAAGGGTCCAGCTATCCGGTACGGCGACGTTCACGGAGGGAGCGTCTAAATCTTGAGTCACAGTTCCCCGACGAACCAGACGAAACATCACGGACGCGACGAAATTTGAGTAGCAGCCAATGAATAGCAAGGTCACTGTGACGTCAGGACGATAAAATTGCGGCCACGGCAACCCGACAATGGTAGGTTCTATTTCTACTTTCGGTCGTGTCGGGCTCGCCGAAGCACGCAAAAAAAAATGTAAATACAACATTATAAAACAAAATCTCGTGCTGAATAAGAAATTAACTTGCCGCAAAATAACGTTCCCGTTTGTTTTCAAATACATTTTTTTCTTGAATAAATTCAAATATTGTCACGAACTAAATACTTATTCACTTTATCGCGAGTTTTAAAAAGTAAATATTGGATATTAATATAATTAACTTGCAGTTTAAGGATTTTCCATCAGCCTACTACCAATCGGGCTGATTTCGTCAGGGTATTGTGAACACTGAATAAAATATAATGTGAAATTTCATCGATCTCTGATGTCTAGTCGGTGTGTCGTATAGTGTTCGTCAGGTTATTGTGACTTCAGTTTTGAGGTAGACACACCACCCTGGATTACGAGGGGGGGGGGGGGGGCAAGCCTTTCAGGCGGTACCTGTTTTAAGACACACTCTTCTCTTACACATTTCATTTCAATCCGGTGCGATCAAAACCTAAATTACACGCTGCATAAAAGATGGCGAAAAATCTGTAACACATAAACGAAGAATATAAAAATATCAAAATACAGCAATTAATTATGAGATTGCATACTCCATTCTCGTTTATTACCACTTAAATTTACACTTTTTTTTTCATTACTGAAATATGCATGTCTCTATTTAGTATAATTACCTGTTCCGTTAATGTCTAGTAACGACTTTTGATTTTCTCCACTGTTTGTTAATTTGTAAGAAGTATTTTTTTTTCTAAACTGTAATAAGCAAGTGTAAATTGTAAAATAGTTCAGTGTAAGAGAAGGCAGATATGCTTTAACTGCGCCAAATATACGATTTATTATTAATAATATTATTCTGAAGCCCTGCTAAAGTCCTAATTCCAGGATATTCTTTCTCCCAAGCAGACAAAGCTAAGAAAATTATACCAAACGGCTAACAAAGCATTCGTACGCACTCAAGTGTAATACTATTTTGCATAACAACTATTTCTTACTAGCCATTGCCAACATAACTGTTTTCTCACCGTCTTTAATCACATTATTAGTAGATGAAATATTATAATTTGTAGGTAAAAAATTAGTCTAAGTTCAATTTAACCACAAATAAAGTATTCTCATGATAACACAATTATAAATCGCTTGTGCTACAAGACATAATTAGGAAACAACCAAGCACACCAAACATTGGGTGTTTATTCGAAGGTTTGATGAAGTAAATGTGGAAAAAAAAAAACTCGAAATGCATCTCGAGGCGGAGGGGGTAGGTCAACAAGTATGGGTGTTATTTGCTTTCATTCAGACACACGTAACTAAATCTCCCTTCCAACCCCCCTGTAGAAATTACGCCACTGTCGGCCACGCGAGTCTTCGTTCCAGTGCTGCCAATTTAGCGACTTTAAATCTCCCTTCCAACCCCCCTGTAGAAGTTACGCCACTGTCGGCCACGCGAGTCCGTTCCAGTGCTGCCAATTTAGCGACTTTGTCGCTAGAAATAGCGATTTTAAAATATATTTTAGCGACATAATATCTTAACTGTTCTGTTGATTAAATAGGCAGTAAGCTACTTTTTAAGTTCCCACTAGTGACAAATATAAATTTCTCTATATTGACTATTTAGGAATCTAACTACTTTTGCAGTGTCCTTGGCGATTTTAAGTAAATATGAGTTGGCAACACTGTCTTTGGCCGAGCTCCTCCAAGACCTCATACACAGTGGATGCCGGAGATTCACACGAAAATATCTGACAAAACAGTAATATTTTTTGTACATAACCGTGCAGAGTAAAAAATACAACCTTTCTTTAAAACTGACTGGATATGGTGAAAATAAATGGGGCGTGCAAAAGCAATCCGAAACGAGAACGATTCCAGAACTGAAAAATGCGTCGATGAGTTAAATCGGCGACTCGAGTAAGACTTAAGGGTTTTAAAATAATTACAATTTTTCATCATGTGCTACAGACCCTACTCATTTTACGTTACATGTCGTAAGAGTCCAGACTTCAAAATCGTGTACTGATTTAACTTGACACTACTGAATCACTGCTTATCTGAAATACGCGCCACGTGTGTGTGTGCCAACAGAAAAATTACAGCGTCCGAGTGGCTGGGTTTCGTGTGGTCAGGTCAAACAGGATAAAGGATTCTAACTGACGCAGCAGCAGATAAACAAATGATCTATGCTCGAAAATGTGGACGGCTGAGAAGACAAGTATACCAGATAATGAGCATGTCCTTGAGGAGTCTTGTAACCTCCCAGCAAATTCACACAGAAATAGTGAGGGGATAACCGCACGTGTTTGTAATTCGAATTATTCGATTACGATTATTTTTCCAATCGACTAAATAATCTGTAAAAATAATAGTTTTTCTTGTTCTAATCTATACATAAAAATTGACCGGAAATACTGTATATATCTATAAATATGTTAAAAAATATTCCCACAAAGACTTTTCGGCTTATTTTTTTTTTATAATTTCTGCTATTTTGAAAATTTTTTGTTTCGAAATTATATTTTATATTTTTTTTATAAATGTGAAACATGTATGTATCTGGAATGTTTATTATTTTTTAAATACAAACAGCTGAAAATTGTGAATAATCGAATTGTTTAAAAATGATGAATCGATAACAATATAACAATCGAATAATCGACTGTTTAACAAGCGATTATCCCATCGACGGAAATACAAGTAGGCATGGGAAACGGAATTGACTAACGGGCGTGACACTTAAAAAAGTACAAAATGGCAATTTTGTCAATAAACGTGGGCTCTGATGTGAACTCTTAGCAGCTGTGGAATTTACTTACGGGCAAATTTCGATGTATCAAACACGCAAATTTCCAAAGCGAATTCGGTTAAGTGAAAATGGTTTGAGGAACTATGATTTTCGGGACTTATTTGCTTAATTAGTAACAAAACTATAAATAAAAGCTCGTCGGACGGGATGACATGCGTCCAGAAATGCTAGCACCTCAGTATCTGAAGTAAGAAAATAGCAACACAAACAAGCGGATCTTGGCAAATCTTATAAAAAAAAAAAAACGCACTCTTACGCCCAAAGTAATAGATAAGCATCTTCTTCGACTTGTAGGCCTATGGAAATACCTACCCTTATTGCGGTATAAAAAAATGTTCTAACTAATATATCCACGTATTTTAAAAACATTAAGTTCCTTTAGTTCTGGAAGGAAACGGTATTTAGCGCGACGTCATAAAACAGAAGGTAATTAATTCCGAGGAGTCTCGCAAAAAAAAAAAACGTACACAATTACTTCACTTGGTAGGGGCGTATCCAGTAGGGCTACTGGGGCGATTCCCCCATCCCCCTCCCCTTCCCCCTCCCCTAACACCATCAAATTTTTCCGGTGTTTTTAAAAGTTTTACTTTTCTGGCTGCCATTACGATTATACAAATTTATACAAACATGAAAATAAATGTTTATATTAAAACTTAATGTAAAACATTTCTTTATTAAAAAAGAAAATGTTTTCACACGACGGATAATGGTTGTTTACACAAAATCAGCCCTCTCCCTAAGAAAATAAAACATTCTGGGGCTGTGTTCGATTTCGATGCAATGTGCCCTTGATCACTTACCCTTGATCCCTTCACGAGATACATTCCATAGTTAATTCAGACGCTTGTTTTCGTTTCCACCTCGAGATTTAATCTGTCGAATTTGGCTCTATGCGGGCGAGTTTCTTTTGTTTTCGAGACGTTTGAAAGTGTTTTCCGCGGCCGTGCAGAATTGTAAACAAACAACAAAACCAAACAAATGAAGTATTTCAAACAGTTGCGAACCGAAAAACTATCTAGGGCTCGAGAATTCGGACAGCGGCAATGCGCCGGAACGCACTTTTCAAGGGCACGAAGCCAGATATTGGCTATTCACGATAAACAGAGCACTTTTTAAGGCCCTGCTAAATTTTTCTTTATATTAATTCCTCCCTTTCCGCCACTTTTTAATGTAAACATTGTAATATGACTAATAAACAAAGTGTATACATTTCAACACTCTCAGAAGTAAACGTCTGAAACTGCAATAAAATATACTTATTAGGGGTTAATGCTTTTTGGGAGGGCCTTAAAAAGAGCTCACTTTACCGTGAACAGCGTATAAGGGCCCTAAGCTGACGAATTCGGACACAGCCTTGGGTACACCCCGGCCACATGTAGACACAACCCGGAACTTTTAAATAAAGCCAGCTAAAACATCACGCGTATTTATCTCACCTGGGTTCGAAAGAAATAAAGGTGGGCCGAGCGGGGCGGGGCGCAGGTGTCGAACGAGGCAACAGCCTCAGATGCACCGAACTTGCAGCGCTCACGAACCACTTGTCGCATCACGCGAAGACGCGGCAGCGGAGGATTGACAGCATGCACTTGCCTGCAGGGCGCCGGGAAGAATAAACTAGCCGGCGCGGCTTGAGCCACTCGGGCCGTTCGGGAACGTTCGTGAGCGCTCGGCCGTCTCCGCCTGCCGGGACCCGAGTGTTGCGATTTGCCACGCAATAAGGGCGCCGCCTCCCGCACGGTCGCCGTACAGTCATAAACCTGCGTAGGAATTTCTCTCTCTCTCTCTCTCTTTTTGCGCGTGGGGCTCCGTCCGACTACAGTCGTGTGTTTTTAGTATTTTTCTTCTTTTTTTTTTTTTTAATTTTTGCACGTGACCTTCGTCGCGAAGCTTGCTCGCAAGCCGACCCCCACGTGCGCGAAGGTTCTCCTGGGTTCAAATGCCGAGCGGGGCATGGCCCGTTATCTGTAATCACGGGCTAAGTTTTGTTTATCTTGCAACAAGTCAAAACTGTACTCAACGCTTTGATCGTTCGGGCTACGTTATGAATAACATTTCTCTGTCTTTGATCACAAGATGTGTATGAACATAAACGTTAATCAGGTTCTTTTGAAAACATTACACCGTTACAACAATAATGTATAAACTCATTTTTTTTATAGTATACGAAGTTTTTATGACGAATTATAAAACTTGATTAGCAGGTCGCCAGTCCGTTGGCCAACAGTCCGCCAATAACGAATTTGCACAGTAGTATAATACGCATGTCCGGAGTGATATGAAATATAATTATTTATTTATTAACATACTTACGAGTGCCACCCAACAATTGAGAATCAATGACAGGGTGGCCCCTTACATACAAACATACAGAAAATGACAAAACAGAAAGCATTGGACAAACGATACAAGGACATTAACTAAGATACAAACTAAGACATAATATATACATAAATAGACAGACAGGACACGTACAACAACAAACTACAAATTAATACCAGAAAAAATTTGAAACCCTATTTATTAAGACATCATTAATATAGTATTTGTGTGTAATTACGTTAGTTTTACGGGAAAAAGATATACAAATGGTCCTATTAGTGTTGAGTTGCATAGCATTAACCTTATCCCAATAATAATAATAGGGAATACAGATTGCCAACAGTCAGGATTTTCTACAGTGATGCAGATAGCTGACTGACTCCCTTCTATATTTATTTATTTCGACTTTATTTATACTGGCGAAATTAAGGCTTCAATGCCTTCTCTTACACTTATCCAGGTATAACTCAGTGTACACATACGCAAATACAAATAACAAGAAAAATACTTAAATTAACAAGAGGCGAAACAGAAATATAATAGCTCAAAAAGTAGTCAATGTGAAAAAGATCAGTGTTTCATATTATGTTCATATCTTGAGCAGGACTAGAGACAAGGCAATGTTTAAAGAGACTAAAATTAAAATAGCACAATAATACTAATCTACAATAACACAAAATTTGTTTCATAATCCGCATTACCAATCAACAATATAAATGTGTATAACCTATAAAGTACCTGAGAAGAAAACAACACATTGTATCTTAGCACGTAAAAATATAAACATATCTATAATAATAACTTACATATAATGAAAATTGAATGCAGTCGAAAAATACATGTATTAACACCGATACTTTAATTCTGTTTGACACATCACTACAATACCCTCTAACTTAAGTCTCAAATTACGGTCTTTTGGGGTAACTTTGAGACAATTACGGGGAACGCTGAACCACACTTTATTTTTCGTTTCAAACAAAGGATTTACAGCCTCGACATTGATGCATACTTCATGGTTAATAATTTTGTATGTAAGGGCGATGGCGATGTGCAGAGATCCTTTGGGCATTCATTTGAAACTGAATTAAACGTATGGTATAGGCTGTTCACGGTAAAGTGAGCACGTTTTAAGGCCCTTCCAACAGGCTTTATCCACAAATAAATATATCTTATTGCAGCCTCAGGCGTTGAATTTTGAGGGTGGTAAAACGTACACACACTATTTATTGGCCACATTGCAATGTTAATATTAAAAGGCAGCAGGAAGATAGAAATCGGGCGAAAGGAAAAATTAAGAAGGGCCTTAAAAAGTACTCACTTTACCGTGAACAGTCTATAGCAAAGTTTACCTGATGGTACGAAGTTAACCTAAATATCTGTAACGACGCAGTTTTTTTAATATCATTGACAATGTCACTTTTTTTTTTTTAGTTTCAGTGACGTATTAAAATAATTTGATATTTTTAAATATTCTTGCAATTGGGGGTGGATGATTAGGTGAAATATTTTAACATACTCCACTGCTACACTATGTCGTCACAGAAAACCAAGTCCGAGACATGAAACAAACACGAAAAACTAGCCAACAGTAGATGTAGTCAAAACATATAAGTAAAACGTATAATAAATCACACAAGGAATTTTGTCAGGTAAATAACAAAACAGCAAAAAAATAAAATCACAGAACGAATAATCAAACGAAAAAAAACTGAAAAACCAAGGACAAAACAATGAACAAACGAAAAAAAAAAAAAAAAACTGGCACAACACAATTAAGACAACAACAGACGAACACTGAGACGAAGACAAAATTCCGTACAGGACTGGAAAACACAACGACGACGACACAGAATAACAGTAGGTTTTCTTAGACGAGTTTTTCTATTTTGTTATAAGTCTGACTAAATCCCTTGTATGATTTAGTATACGTTTTACATATATATTTTGACTGCAGCCACTCTTGGCTCGTGTTTCGTGTTTGTTTCATGCCTCAACCTAGGTTTTCTGTGACGATATATCGTAGCAATGGAGTATGTTCAAAATATTCCATGTAATTAATATACAGGCCTATGGTGAGTTGGGGATTGAATTCGAGCTACAGTATTGCGTTAAAATTGCAATACAAAAGATTTGCAAACTCCATGGAACAGTCACTTTTTTCTGTCATGTTATAAAGGTGGTGACAAGACGTGTACTATAGAGAACAGAAAAAAAAAATTAAGCAGAATATATGGGAAAAGCAATATGGGGTCAGAAAAGAAAGGGAAAGAGGCATCAGATCAGTTGAAGGAATAATAGCTTTTGTTTTAAAAGAAACTAACAGAGACATATTGTTTTAATGATTTGGAGATGGCATTCAATAGAGTAGAATGTAACGTCACTATACGTATTGGAAGACATTGGTATAGATTGGAAAGATAGGAGACTAATGAAGAAGGTTTATACAAGTAATTTCGAAAGTAGATTATGATGATAATGATGATGAAATGGAAGATATAAGCATTAGAAGAAGCGTTAGACAAGGATGCTCATTGTCATCAACCCCAATCTATATTCATATTGGGAAAACTACCTGAGAAAGACTTCAGAGAGAGCACGAGTCATGTTAGTGAGATGAGAATGAACAGATTCGTGAAATATACGAAGTATCAAGTTGTTTTGGCGGAATCAGTAAAAGAGCCACGTTAGGCATGAGGAAATTATCGTAAAAGTGGGGGAAAAAGCTCGGAGTGAAGATAAATGTAGGCACGACTAAAGTAATAAATGTTAGCACGACCGACAGTAGGCTTAACCTTTGTTGCGATCGCATGAAGAGCAAATGAAACCATTGAATAAAGGTAATTAGGTATAGCCTTGAAATAGTTCTGTGGAGAAGAATAAAAGAATTATTAGACCGAATGTTGAGTGGGCTAATAGAATGAGAAATGCATACGTATGGACGAAAATAACAAAGGCAAGAAAAGTTATGAGCATTATTAAATGAAGGAAGAAAAAAAATATTGATTGTGGCGTATCATAAGCAGAAGTAATTTAACAGCAGAAAATAATAGAAGATAATATTGAAGGGAAGAGAGAAATGCGAAGACGGATTGGAATGCTTGATGGTACTAAAAAACAGGAGAAGCTGTAGCCAGATAAAGAAAGAAGACGCCTGAAAGTCAAACGCTATTGTAGTACTGTCACTTCGACAGTGGGTTTGCAATCCCTTAGCGTCCCACACACTCTTCTTCACGCTTGGTTACTCCTCGGCAGTTACACCTCCAAATTATGACATGATTTCAGCTCTGAAAACAGCCGACATTACAGCAGTTTATCTCCGAAATCAGTTCGAAAGTGTGCTTTCAGTAAGTAGCAGAGCAATGGACATCAAATGCTATAAGAAGGTACAGCAAGATAAACAAATTGTTGGTGGAAATCAGATGCCACCATGCGAATAGAACGTGTTGTTCCAGCCGAGCAAGGTTGTAATTTATTTTAAACCAAAATGTTTTACGTTGTTGATTTTGCTCTTTTTTCTACATCCTTAAGGATCAAATCGTACAGGAACACGTTAAACTGTGTAAAATTTTATTTTTTTACATGTTATCGAGCATGGATTTCCCACTCCTAAAGTGTTATGCTTACAGACTGCCATCCGATGTATGAATTCCCCACCTGTTGAATTAGCTGCTTTGTTTTTTTTGTGGGCCGTTCACTCGAGGCTTGTTAAAAATATACTTACTTTCATTAAAACATTAAAGGGGAAAATGCATCGTAAAAAAGTTTTCCGGTAAACTTCCTAAACTGCAATGGAAGTTTTTAACCAATGCAGTGTATGGAAATATTATCACATATCAATCTGCAAATACGTTTTTTTTTTATTTAGCGTTGCTACTATACATAGTTGAGTAATTCTCTATGCATTTGATACTTTAGTAAACAACTGTGTGAATACTACAATGGATGTATGGATGAAGTATTTGCCATTCGCTGTTTCTCACTATACGTATACTTTGATGATGCTGTAAATTTGCACATAATATCTTAGTGTGTGATCACATAGGTGAGTAGCTCATTTTTACTTTCATCTTTCACCAGTTTCGAAAGTAGTCGAGAGAAGGACTTTTGAATAATGAAAATGTCCTCCTGAAAACTAGACGCTGGTTGTGTGGAGGCCTTCTATCACACTGTCAGCGTTCAAGCATATTTGACGTTAAGATAAAAAAAAGACAGACTCTTAAAAACTTATGTTTAAGGGTTGCAGGTAGATGCTGTAAACTATGTGCGTATCTTACCAGTGACCAAGTCAGGACACATCTGGGGAAGCTGGCGATAAGTGACAGCTATCGCCCCAAGATTCCAGTTGCTTGTTTATTATAAACACCCTTTGTAGCTTTCCCCCCCCCCCCCCCTCATTTGGGCAGATAACCTTTTTTATTTCCATTCACACACCATCTTTCCAAAGATGTCAACACAGTGCGTGTCTGCGGTAGGGATAGTCACCGAAAGAAAAAACATCGATATTTAATATCTAAGGGAAACATCGATGTGACGATAATATCAACTTTAAAACATCGATGTTTTTGTTTTGTATCAAAACGCTAGTAGGCATCGGCGTTAAAAATCTTTTTAAGGTTTGTCGTGTTTCCACTAGTTATTTTATTTAATTTTTTTGCCACAGTGACGGAATATTGCGGTTTTATCGTTACTGTCGACAAAATGTTTCCACCAATTACTTTTCGGAGTCATGTTTCTATTTTTAAAACAAACACCGAGAAAAATACGTTATTAACACATACTTGTTCGAATGCAGAAACTCAATAATAACGATAACAATTCCGTAGAGCACGCAAATATTAAATTAAAACTACAATAAAAGGATGTTTGCAAAATAGGTACCCTTGAAGTTTCGAGCTCTAAAACCACTGTAAAAATATTGTCAACTTGCTTATACATCGAAGATTAGAAAACTGATGAGACTCTCGACAGTGTCACCAACCGAGTAAGCCGAAATATTGAAATATTGCACTACAAGAAAACATTGTAACTAAAATAAAAATAAGTAAACAAATTAATAAATACCTACACCACCATAGTCAGGACGAAAGTTTATTTTACAATAGGACAGGGACTACAGTAACATATTTTACTAAAGGCTGTTCACTATAAAGTGAGCACTTTTGAAATCGACCTTAGAATAAAGTCACTGCTTCCGCCTGCATATATTTTAACCGACGAAATGAGTGATATTCGTCCAGTAAAGTTGGTCATGATGGATGGAAAATAGTTCCATATCTTAACGTCAAATTAAATAGTGTTAGGTAACTATTTGTGCAAACTGAAATTATTTGTTTTTCTCTATGTTTTTTAAATGCGCATTATTATAAGAATGAACTGATTTGTTACATATTTATTTTTCTAATAATTCCACAGTTTTATTGACCGACGCTTGAATGAAGTGATGAGGTCCATGGTAATGTTAATTTTACGTAAGGCGGAGGAATACACAACGTGCGTACAAGTAGGTTTTAAGCAGGGCTTTCAAAAGTGCTCATTTTACCGTTAACAGCCTATATCGTCATTAATACACTTATGCCACTCTCAAATAACCATCGATGTAAAAACCATCGAACATCGATGTTCCGAAAACATCGGCCATCGATGGCCAGCCCTAACGTGTCGGCGGGAGTCAGTTATGCAGGCGTCAGGCGAGAGTCGTTTTCGCAGGAGTCCGTTTCCACTGATTCAACTTCGGCAGGCATCCGCAGGAGTCGGTCTCAGCAGGAGAAATTCTCGAAAGCAGTGGCATGTAGTGAGATTTTTTTTTGACAGGGTAAGCAATATAATAGCCCCATATATTTGAGTGTTTTAGATAACATTTGCTAGTACCGGGCTATGGTTTTATTTTCAATTTCTACTAACAAACGCAACTTCCAACATTGCTTACCCTCCACAAGTATTTACCGTTTTATAATACCTAACATGAGTAAAAAAAAACCGGAAACGAAATGAATGTAATAATTATAAGACTGAATACTATTTAGAGAGCTTATTACAAATTATAAGAAAACTACCGTTTTCCCGAACACTTTCATCCACTTTCCAAGGAAAAATGTAGGACTGCAGGAAGCAAACAGAACGACTGCTTGCCCTGCTGAAGGAACGCGGCAGGGTAACTCGCTTGCGAGTTCGATTGCTTGCTAGTCGCTCCCGTTTGTGGAAATAAACACTAGATAGCAGCACTATGCGTTTACAGCACTGGAGTTACGAAAGCTCGTTTTCTCGAATCGGAAACGGGAAACTCAGATTTAAATGTATTTAAATTCAAAAGTTGAGGCGAAAACTATAAAGGGTCCAGCATTTTCAATATGTATAGAGTAAACATTGCTTACCTTGCGTTTATGGAATAAACGCCACTGCTAGGCAGTAATCAGTCTCGGCAAGAATAGGTCTCGAGATAGGTTTCGGTGTGAGCAGGAGTCTAACTGCAGAAGTCGATCCCACTAGCAGTTCACGACATGAGTCAGTTTGGTAGAAGTCGGTGTCTGTATAACAAGCTCAGCTATGCAGTACGCAAAAAAAAAAATATTGTTACTGTTTTAGAAACCTTGTATGAATTAGTATTGTTACATGGGACGCCTGAGGGGGCGTATCTGAGTTCGTGAGGGATGGAGGTCTTAATAAAAATAAAAGAACCAAATTCAATAATTATATTTATTCTCAATGCTACAAACAGTTAAACATATGTTGCTTACCAGACTGAGTGTCCTATTAACTCTTATTATTCTCGTTGAGCGCAATATATAATTACTATCTCAATTTAAATTGTAGTCTTCGTCGCAGTACTCTTGGTACCTTAAACTGCTCCAATTATTTCCACACGTTTATTTAAAACTGACTATTCCCAACGTCCCGTATGTCTTTTCACGCACACATCCAGTCCACAGTCCCGCAGATCAGTCCCACCCTTCACTGCACACAAGCTCGCCGACGCACCCTCGCAGATCGCTGCAGTCGTCCATCGCCCCTCCGGCATCGCCAAACTGTCGCTTAAGGTCGCACGAGAAGCCAAACCCTCGGCTCTTAATCACTCCCCGCTCAGACGCCCGCACGTGATATTTATACTTGAGGTAGCTGCCATCTAGAACGTTCTCGGCAATCCAGCACGAGAAGCCAAACCCTCGGCTCTTAATCACTCCCCGCTCAGACGCCCGCACGTGATATTTATACTTGAGGTAGCTGCCATCTAGAACGTTCTCGGCAATCCAAGTTGTTCTAGGAAAGATAATTGTGATGGCGACGACATTCGTGTTTGATAAATGTTTATCGGCGTGTGTGGCTGCCTCCTTTATGATAGGTCACATGTCTAACAGAGGGGTTGAGTGGAAAAATTGAAAATGATTGTGATGTGATGTGATGTGCTGTGCGGTAACTAGAGTCGGTGAAGAGCGTGGAAAGATAAACCAAATACAATTTTACCTCTGGGAGGAAATAATTTACTTTCGCAAAGTTTTCCCAAGCAAAGGCTATTCATGCTAAAGTGAGCACTCTTTGGAGCCCTCTCATTTGTACAAATATTCTATATAGACGTTAAATTTCAAGTCCGGTGAAATATTTACACTGTGTTAATTACTTACATTTCAATATTTATTAAAAAAAAAAGTGACGGAAGGATAAAAAAAGACTGATAAGAAAAAAGTAACTAGGCGTCAAAAGTACTCACAATACCGTAAACAGCCTATAGCAAACCCGCAACATTGGCTACATTATTTTGCGTATTTTAGTGATGATTTTCGTAAGAATTCACCTTGCCAAATATTTGTTGCGGTAAATTTTAAAATTATCACCATAGACTGTGTGGTATATTTGTGTTCACTGCAAAAAGATAAGGCAGGGTGTAATATTTCAGAATATTACAGAATGCAAAGGGTTTTCTTACGATTAATATGTTAGCATTTAAATTTTAAATTATTTTTGTTTGCATTTTAATTTAATATTTTATATACATATATCTGTGAAAACTATGTTAAATTAGATCATCCTTCCATTCAGTTTAACATTTGCTATTCAACAATTATCTTTGGAGTTATGTTACTTTTGTCTAGGGAAACATTGAAAAAAATTTTGAAAGTCAAAAATAATAGTCAAGAAAAGGAAATTTTTGAATGTCTGGAATAATTATAGCTGCATGCAGATAAAATGTTTTGCAGTCTTTCACGCTGAATGTTAATAGCGTTGTCCACTATTTGAAGAGATTATTTTACATTACAACAAGAGTGTGGTAAAATGATGTGTCGAGATGAACTGTTGATGTGATTCATCAACAGGGGAATTCGATCCGGAGCTATCTACTTGAGTTTCGAGTCCATGGTGAGATGGCCAGTATGCAGGATGGACTTCGTTTGGCATCTTCTGTTCCAGCTCTCTTCGATGCAGACTTATAAGGTGAACTCCACCCATTTATATTACTTCAGTGGAACTGTAAGAAATCTTATATCCTATTTCGGTCCTGTGTTCCAGAAGTCCCATTTTGAGAGTTCGTGTAGTTATGGACTAGCTGGCAAATTTTGAATATTTCCTTAACAGTGGAAACAGCTGTTTTTAAATCTTAAAAACAAAGCCTAACACCAAATATTTATAAACTGTTTTCCAAATTTGAAATAATTCAAATACCAATATATTCTTCTAATCACATATTGTAAGGACGGATGCAGAGAGTATTTAATATTCGTCTTGCAATCCATTGTCTGATACTAATCCAAAGCGAGCAGCATCTTAATTTCTCTTTTCTCGTTAATTCATGTGTTCTATCTCCTTCTTAGATATTAATTAAATTAACATAATTACTTTGTTCTTTTCTTTAGTAGTCGTAAAATATTAATTAAGGCTTATTCAAATAAAGGGTTGATGTTTTGTAGAATAATCTGGTTTGGAAGTGTTGATTTTTGTATATTCAGAGTCATATGTCTTCTTATTAGATATTTACTCTTGGCGCTCATGTGTCCTGTAGATGTAATTTTATTCGTTATATTTTCTATGTAAAAAAAAAAAAAAAACATTTATAATAAAATCTCAAAGGTTGACTTTCCAAAAACTAAATTTATTCTGTGATTGCGGATATCACAATGATCAATTTACTAAGTGATTAGTATGGACTTACGGTTTCGCAGTATGTTTCACTATCAGGTTGAATTTCAAAATGTCATACGTTCCTTCTGCTGTGTAACAGGATCAAAGTTAATTTGTGACAGCTATATAGACCTTGTGTCAACGTATATAATTTATCTCTCGATTGGCCGAAATTCCGTGTCGGGCACTGACCGGAGGCAAATAAGGAAATAGCTTTTGACCAAATTCATAACCGATTGACTGTTGACTTGTTCTTAGTTGTGTACAGGTTTTTGAAGTCCTTCCTTGCCCACGACGAAAAAAACCATGGAAAATTTTTTTGTGCTTAAATGTTGCTGGTGCATTTTTAACTATGCTAAACCGTTAACAGATGAGTCGGGAACGTTCTAAGTTAAGAGTTCCGGGACTCTAAACTGATCAGGCGAATTATTGAAACTCACGATGCATTTTTTGTCTATTTTTAAACAACTATTTTGAAATTAAATGCCAAAAGTACTTCTATAACACAGCAAGGAAATTAAAGCGAACTCTACAACACGGTTTTGTGGGATGTTTAAAACTATAGGTTATTCGCGGTAAAGTGAGCACTTTTGCAAGCCCTCTCGTTTTGAATAATAGCCAATAAACATATTTAATTATAGCTTTAGACGTTAACGTCCGAGTGCGATGGAATGTACATACTGTGTTTATTACTTACATGAAAATATTTATTTAAAAAGATGATTAAAGGATGAAAAATGGCTGAGAAAAAAATAACTAGGGCTTTAAAAGTGCTCACTTTACCGTGAACAGCCTGTACACTCAGATTTATTAGAAATACCTATTACATATAAATTGTTTCGTACGTTTCATGAAACGATGTGTTGTAGAAGAGAGACACTGTATCACTATTTACAAGGAGCTATTTGGCAACTAGTTTTGAAAGGATTGTCTGTAGAACGGACAAAAAATGTTTACTATCTACATGGTAGTCTGGTAAAATCAAATCCTTGTGATAAATCATTGCTTATCCATCGTGTTATAAAACGCGTAAGTGACTATCTCTTATGGTAGGCGTTACAATGAACGTGTGCTTTCCAGCAAATTAATTAACGCCATATCACAACACATGGGTGGGAACGTGTTTAGTAAACACACGTTTGAACTTTGTGCTTTGCCGAGCCTGTAAAGCCATTGTCGCATTGCCAGATTTGTCTCTGGCAGATAAATGAATTGATCTCAAATTCATATTTCGTTGCATCGTTTTTGGTTGCCATTTTAAGGCGGCCGCCTTATTGAAGGAATTTTGCACGTCTGAGGCCTAAAAGCGTGGGTGCGCCAGAGGCGACCGAGACATACGCGTCGCCTCTACGCGCAAAGCACTGAACTGGCGTGCAGTCTTGCCGCCGATAACGCGCCTCTATGAGGCTTACAGCGGAGAACCCACCATTTTATGACTTAATAAAAAGAAAGGTTTGATGCACGTCCCTATTACTTTTTTAGTGTTTTGCGCCGGAATGTTCACGCCTAAAAATGACCGTGAAAAAAGACCGTTTGAGCCATTTTCACTACACAAAAACATGCTTTAGAGAGAAATGGAGGAACCGAATAACGTATACAGACGCGTGACGTTTCTTAAATGCTATTCGTAAGCAGACCTCACTCAGGCACGTTGGACGGTTTTTTAATAAAACGTTTTCTGCTGGAGTTGTGCACTTTGGCGGCCTACCCAGGCGGCCACCTTAAAATCTGTTTTTGTAGTGGAATATTCTAAATGTATGAAAACAAAATTTTGGGCTGCTCGTGCGCTCGAAATGTTTGATAGGCACTCGCTAAGATGTAAAAGTTTAGTTTAAACTTAACAATCACCACTTAAATTTATACATTTTCCAATACTTAAATATGCATGTCTCTATTTAGCATTAATTACCTATTCCATCAATGACTAGTGACAACTTTTGATTTTCTTAAGTGTTTGTTAATTTGTAAGAACTATTTTTTTTCCTCCTAAACTGTAATAAGCAAGTGTAAATTGTAAAAATGGTTCAGAGAAAGAGAAGGCAGGTGCCTTAACTGTGCCAATTAAAGAGGACTTATTATTATTATTATTATCATTATCATCATCATCATCATCATCAAAGTTTAAATGAATAAATAAATAAAGGCTGTTCACGATAAAGTGAGCACTTTTAAAATCAACCTTAGAAAAAAGTCACTGCCCATGCCTGCATTTACTTCAGCGCGCGCACAGAGTGACATGCGCCCAGCCAAGTTGGTAACGATAGATGGAAAGTAGTTCCATGTCTTAAAGTCGAATAAAAACCGTTAGGTAACCATTTGTGATAATTCAAATTATTTATTTCGCTTTCTGTTTTTTAATTCATCAGTGTGTAAAAATTAGCAGGTTTTTAAAATGTTTACTTTTCTAATAATTTCACAGTTTCACTTTACCGACGCGTGAATAAAGCGATGAGGCCCATGGCAATGTTAATTTTACATAAGGCGGAATAATATACAAACGTGCATACAATTAGATCTTCTGCAGGGCTTTCAAAAGTACTCATTTTAATGTGAAGAGCCCATAACATGTTTCCTCCAGCGACGTTTCGGTGACGCCACAACCTTTCAACTTCCTTCCGCCAAGTATCTGATGGAGAAGCTTGATGAGGAACTCGTGCAGCGTGAGAGAATCTTGTAAGGCTATGGAGGGACGTGGGATGAGCATTTTATGGCTAGTAGCAAAACAACAGCAAGCAGATGTGCGAAGGCGTGATGGGGGGGGGGGGGGGGGGTGAGTGCAGGCCAGATCTCCACACCCAGACCTGACTGTCGCGACGGACGTCGCCTTTCACCTTCCTGCCCGGGCACTGTCCTCTTCGCGAAGGACGACCGACGCATCGTGAGGTTCTGTCTTGTCCCCTGGCACAGCAGGGGACCAGGCGCTGCCCTCACCCCAGACGCTCCCGGAGGTAGGGATGTTGCGACACTACCGATATGTTACTGGTATCGATACTTTTCTTTCAATACCGGGTATTTTGGAATCGATACTTTACCAATATTATACCAGTAAGTGATTTGATACCGATGCTTTTTTTTTCTCTCGGAATTACTGCTAGCTGTTAATTTCGAACCCTTTCAATCGCAGTGCACCAAAAATATAAAGACGTTGTTTTCCTCCATAAAATATTAACTTGAAATGCAGCCTACATCAGTATTTTACTTATCCTCTAATTAGAACGATGCCCAAATACAACAAAGACTTGTGCTGCGCTCTGTATTTTTTTCAGAGCAAACTTCAGAAATGAAAAAGAAATACCAATTCTGTATAAAAAATGCAAACGAGTATGTATAAATATAAAAAAATTTAATAAAAATAGAAGACTGGCAAAATCAATTTTTTAAATTGTTTTACTGGTACTGATATGATACCAGTATCGATACCTTTCTTGTGATACCGGTATCGAAATGAGTATCGATACTGCTCTTTCGATTCCTCTTTCGATCCCAGTATCGATACTTTCATGGTATCGGAACATCCCTACCCGAAGGCTACTGCCGCATTCCTTTACCCTTAAGGTGGGTTTACGATTGACTTAACAGAATAAGTTCGCCGTGTGATTAAAATATGATTCAATGTATTTTCAAGGGTATTAATTTATGACTGTCGTGTGCGGATCTTGACGGGTTGTGGGCGTTCTTGGCGTGATTTAAGATATCGTTATATTTTATTATCTTAAGAGGAGTGTGCATTGAAATATTTTTTTGTGAAATCGTTGTTTGCGCGTAATCGCGTATCTCGGGAAATATATGTTCTGTAAACACGACCTTTTGCTAGAAAGGGTAGAAAACTATTATCTATGGCTCTCTGGTTTTATTTTCAACATATTAAGTATATTTATGAAGAAAAAAATTCGTAAAAATGATCAAATATTGCATTTTTAAAGATAGCCTGTGCAGTTTCCTTAAGCAGCAAGAGAAAAGTACAAACATACGGACGTAGTTTAATCTGTAGGCTTTCATTGCATGTAATAAAATCCCACTGTTACAACTCTGATTTGCACAGTACAGTACCATGACGGAAACACTGCACGCCTTGCGCGTAGGAGCAATGAGGCACTAGGCGTGCGTGTTAGTGTCGCCCGTATCGCTCCCTCGCTTCTTGACCTTGGACGTGCAGGTACACACTCCTCTTAAGTACAAGTCAAGACGAAGTAGCCAATCAGAGCACAGCGACTGTTGGTGGGAAACTGTATTAACAACTTTTATTTAGGCTATGTCGTATTGCGAAATCGTATGAAAGTAATTATTTTAATCAAGAGAGAGTATCCTTTTAATTTAAAGGATAGTTCATAGCAGTGATTCTTTCGTGGAAGAGCTTTTTAAATTCGCTTTAATGAACTTTTCAGATTTATTGATGTGAATGCCTAATGTTGGCGTCGGTTTTCCCTTCTGTAAGATATCACGAGTTTTTTTAAAACGATTACACAGGCAATAACCACAGATTATAATTAAATATATGCAAGTTGTCCATTTTTCCTGGTTATTTTGTTTGCTTACATCTCCTACGATTTTGCTTGGCTAGACTTAACAATTCCTAATTCAATCGTAAACTGCAAACCTTCTTATTCATTTTCTGTGCGCTTATCGAGTCATTAAGTATAATTCTTAACTATTCAGCCTTTAATCCTAAACCCACCTTTACGCCGATATTACACGACACCTGCAGCCGTACTTGGTTCTTGTACAACCTTGTACAAGGCCTGGTGTACGAGCCGGTATACCAGCCGCTATATGAGCCGCCATGGAAGATTCATATTACACGACAGCAGTTCGCGTACTAGCATATGGCACCCTCGGTGGGTGCGTAGTGTGATATGAACCCCATTTGTAGAACCGCTACCAGTTAGTAACTTGCATAGGCCTATGAAAAAACTAGCTAACACATCTTAATATTGCTATATTACTGTTCGTCTTTTAGATAAATTGATTGTTTACTAGTATAGTTTCATTCATTTTCTTGAAAATGATGTGAAGTCACTAGAGTAAGAGTGTGTCATTTTTAATTTTTGACTAAAATTACTGACCGGTTGCAAAATATAGTTTTTTCTTTACGTACCGGGATATTAAGAGCATGTAAAATTTAATGATAAAAAACTTTTGGGGCCGGCGGAGTTTCAAACCCACGCCCAAAATTTACACGTTAAGAGCGAAGCCGCTATTTTACCTCTGTACTACCAGTTCTCACGACAAGTATTGAGTTTAAAGAATTTGAATTAATTTTTTCATACAGTAGGTGATGTTTTAAGTATTCAGAACGGTTTTGAATAGTACTTAAAATCTGTCATAGCCAGTATTATTCGTCGTTGTCGTATTCTAAATCTATTTGGAAGAGTTTCAACATCAAGGATGTAAAATCAAGATGGTTTCTTCTTCAACTTGTTTCCAGTAGTAGACACGGGGAGCGCCCTAAGCTCTGAAGCTGCGGTGTGATCGGCCAGGTACGAGAGCCGGTACGGAACCTGCCACGAAAAATAAGACATGTCCAGTTACCGAACCTGGTACGACACCTGGCCGTGCACGGCGGGGAATGCCATGACGGGCGCCACACTAGCCCGTATACCGGCCGCTACGGCGGACCTTGTACTAGATTTCGACGGAATCTGGCATCGTGTAATATCGGCTTTAGGCCCGCCCTACGGCGAACACCGATGCGGGAACACAGCACTGAAGCGGGCAGCGACGTATATTCACAACAGAAAGCTTGCGGTGCTTCCGTAAACAGCCTCCTTTGATGTAAATTCCAGTCGTTGGATTGTCCCGGACTCTGCCGACAGTTGACGAAATGCCGCCCGACTCATTGATGCGGCGACCGTCGTAAACGGCGTTTCAAACAGCCACTGCGCGACTGTTCCGTTCACGATTGGAACAGACTTTCTCGGGATCTTTCCTACTCCCATTTTTAAGCAATAGATTAAAAAAAAAATACGTTAAAACATTTAAACTATATTCTCTCTCCGTGCTGCCAAACTAACTGTACCCGCGCCAGTCTCTGTAGTAACGATGGATGCAGCTGACGACTAAGGTGGTGTTCAAAAGTCTGTTCCAGTCGTGAATCGACTATAGATATCCAGAGTTCTTAATTAACAACCACAGCTGTGTAAATATTAGATAATGTCTACTCTCGTCCTGTAGGGGAAAAAATATACAAATCTTCAAAATAGCTGGGATTTAGTCCTCAACGAGACTGTTTTTCCTCCAATTTAAGACTACCGAGCATAATGCAAAAATTTCACCAACGGACAGAATTTTCAAGGCGCCAAACCGTCGAGTCCGGAAATGTGAATCTGTATACCTGCTGTGTTGAATACAGTTATTTGGGTACTCTTGTCGTGACAGACCTTAGAAGGCGTGAAGAAGGAAAAAAAAGGGGGGGGGGGAGGAAATACTTTACACATCCAAAAACGAGAACGTGCTAGAGTAGAAGGTGCCGACACGAAGCCTAGAGGGGGAGGAGGACTTGAACCGCGGAAATTAGAAAAAGGAAGGGGCGCTTGGGTCCTGTAGCCCCAAAGCAGCGTCGAAGCGGTTTCGGGGAATGACCAACAGATGGCGGGTCATAAAGTCCCCTGAGGAATCCTGTCGGGTCTTTGAGGGCTGCAGCTGTGGGCGGGGTGGGCAATGGAGGCGGCGACGCGACACTGGAGTTTTTTAAGGTACAGTCCATTCATAGATGCTTCTAGTTTGTCTGGAGCCCTGCTGAAGTTCTGCTTCCAGGATATTCCTCAGTGTAATGCGAACGAAGCTCGACTACGCCCAGAAAATCACACCAGAGCGACAACGCACCGCATTCGTGCGCACTCAGCGTAACAATATTTTTTCATAAGAACTATTTCATAGGCCGTGTCTCAATTGCCCCAGAGAGCACTCTCTCTCGCTCTCGCAACGTCATTATGACATCAGAGAGCACGCTCTCTGGTCGTCTTAATTCGTCGGATAGAGCGCAAAAGAGCGAGAGCACAGAGATGGCACGAAGTTGTATACTCGCTGGCGCTCTCTCGCAGGCGCCATATTTGTTTAGATTAGTTCTGTCTTTGAATAAAGTTATAGTAGCTTCTGGGCCAAAACCACGTTGCATTTTAACTGTAAGTGAATAATTTCAACTGTTTTAAACACCGAAATGATAAACGCAAAATGTTTTTATAAAAATATAAATACGGCTTTCCGACTAAGTCTCTTTTTTTTTGTGACTTTTCTGTAACACGACGGTAAAATACAGATAAAACAAAAACAGCAGTATTTTATGCACTAATGATTATTCCGGTAGTGCTATAATTATTTGTGAATTATTTTTAATACACAAATTACTTAGAATAGCTATGACCGCGATTTTAGCTTAACATTATTTCCCGCCTTTTGGCATCAGCTGTTTACCTGACGTCTGAGAGAAACGAGAGAGTGGTTGTCTCAATTCCCAGAAAGAGAGCACAAGAGAGAGCGAAGCATTGCTCTCGCTAGGTTGTGGGAAAGAGAGCTCACATGGCCTTACTAAGGTATTACCAACACACCTGTTTTCTCTCCACGTTTATAAGTATATAAATCTTTAAATTCACGCTATGAAATGTTTTCGCAACTCTCAAAAATTTCTTAAAATAACGAAATTTTTCCATTCTTTTGATTTCTAAGAGTTTAACAAATTTTTTTTTTCAAAATAAGTTTTACGAAACGTACCTTAAAACGTACCTTAGTTGCCCTTGTTAAATTTTTTCGTGAATGATCTCGGTAATTTATTTCTACGTCTCAAAAATACGTTTTTTTTTTTTTTTTTTTGCTTTTGACATGCCATAATGCAAAAACTATGCCATATAATAATTTTAATGCCAGGAAAGAGTACTGATATGTAGACCTAATGTCTACATGTAGAACGGTGTTTCCTAAAAGTATAAAATAATGAACTTTATTAGTGACCAGTACCCTTGAATGTTTAACAATCAATTAATAAGAGTCTACGATTGATTAAAATTTAAGCATATTTTCATTCCTAATGATTTCAAAGCCACTTTTGCTAAACACCTCCATCAAGCTACATCATAATAATTACTCTGGTAGTACGTGATAAAACGTTAGTAATGATGTTACAAATATTTTTAATGATTGATTTTATGAACAACTTTCGAACGTCAAGGACTTTCTAAATCACACATTCCACTATCAGCAAGTTATTAGTGACAAGTGCAAATTTGGTTTGAGTTAGCTAAATAAACGTTTTACTTCCGTCATCGATGAATGTTACCGTGAATACGGTTCCCATTATATAGTGGGATGGATCCGCGCGTCCAAGGTCAAGAAGCCATGGAGTGATACAGGCGGCACTAACACGCAGCCCTAGTGCCTCATCGCTCTTACGCGTAAGACGTGCAGTGTTTCCGTCGTTCGTGATGCTGAACTGTGTAAATTAGATCTGTAACATAGGGGTTCTATTACATGCCATGAAAGCCCACAGATGAAACTACATCAGTATGTTTGTACTTTTCTCTTGCCGCTTAAGGAAACTGCACAGCATGCAACGACATGAAATGATGGCGTGTAGGAAGAAGACTTCAAGAATGTAATTTCTGTGCGATACACGGGGTGATATTTTGAAGATACATTCTAAAACATGTGGCACCGGGATCTCTGCAACTACAATCAGCACCGCACGCAACACAATCAGCACCACATGCACCACAATCACAACTGCATGCACCGTAATCAGCACCACATGCACCACAATTAGCATGGCATGCACCATATTCAGAACCTCACGCACCACAATCGGCACCGCAATCAGCACTGCACGCACTGCAATCAACAACTCATGAATAGCAATCAGCACTGAGCCTGCTGGAAGAAATCAACGGCCTTTGGTTTCTAGAATGTGTACCTATACAAAAAATCGGTCCAGCGACCAAAATACCCGCGATTAGCACGAGTACTGCAGTCCGTGGATGTCTTGGGTTATTTCTAATGCAGCGATAATGAAACCGTCGTTATTCCGAGGGAAGCAATGTAAATCTCGATATTTGTCTTCGATGGCATTGCCTGCGAGAAACAAACTTGCATTCAAGAATACTTTAGCATGGGACCACATGTGTACGTGGACTTATTCGCGCATACGCAAACAGATGCTTCGCGACAACGCAAACATGTTGGCACTGTTTCGCATGAACGGTATGAATTTACATCACGTTTACGACGATCACGTTAATACGGATGATGCTATCAGATTTCAAAGACATATGTTCCTTGTGCTGGAAAGAGAAATATGGATTTTTGACTATCGTTAAGGACTGTCCGCTGTATAAGAGAAGGTACAGGCGTGGGTTCGATCAGCTCATGGCAGTCTGCCGAGAGGGTTCATCTACTGGGAGTCAGTAAGTGACGTCATCAGTACCTCCTGATACAATGATGGGTACTATTTCCGCAGATGACTATGGCGAGAAAGTTAATGCTAAAGACGGAATGAAAACTTCAAAATAAACAACCATCATCTCTAAATACTAATGAGCATTCAACTCCTGCTACAAAGAAAAGTAAACCTGATATTTATAATGAAGTAGGAAGTGAAGACGACCATGAAGACAGCATTGATGATGACTATGACGACAGTGACAGTGTTGAAGACGATGATCATTTCCTCGATGCACACAAGGAAAAACCACAAATTTAGCCGGACAAAAATAGTCACGTTTAACGATGGTTCCAGTGCATGTTATTAGGTGTTGCACACCTGTCCCATACATACCTATGTACATAAAACAATATTTATATGTAAATATATAGAAATATTTTAACTGAGGGAGATAGAAGTAAGAGCAGCAAGTATGTATGTCAGTGTCAAAGAAAACAATATATTTGTTATTGTTACTCATATATTTAACATTGGTAAACCATTCTACAAAGGAAAATACACATGGCATAAGTATATATTTACAATGCAAGGTCGTCACCAGTATCAACCTTTAGTTTACTTGGTCAAAAGCAACATTGTTCGCATGATCCGATGTTGTTTGTCCATGCAACCAGTTTGGAAGATCTAACATAGAAGTAACTTCTGTAGGAAATAGCTTCCGTTGTCTGTGGCTTACCTTTCGTAAACCCGACAGCTCAGGATCTGAAGACACGAGCATACAATTTAGAATATCCCTACTTGTGTTTATATGAGAGTTTTTATAGCATGAAATAAGCATACGTTTTATATAGCTTATGGCTTGCTTCTAAAACATCCTCTGACAATTACCCTGGAGGCAATCGTAAGGACTTGATTATTATACTGCCATGTATTAACAATTTGTGTACTGTGGTACTCATTTTGTACCAACCATAAATGTTTACTAGCAGTTTTGCTGTATCCTAACAGTAATCACGAAACTGTTTTACCTTCACATAGTGACCGCTAGTCAGTGTGCACAGTACATGCGAAAACCTTTCTATTATCCTACTGTCCAATCCAGTTATGTCAGCGACTTTATCTGGGGGCGTCAAAGAATTTTCTTGCAGTATTTCCATCATCACTGCTACCTCACCCTTGCTTGGGCTGATCAACTACAAGACCCATCTCTTCATAGAATTTGTTGGTATATAATATCTTTACATGCTTTTGTAGAGGCCTTCGTGTCTTTTCTCCTTGACTGACACTGCTTTATGTCTAGCTTATATGAAATCTGCAGGAGAAACTCGAGTGATCGCAGGCACACATGAAGAACCGAAATTCCTTGTTGATAGGCATCGATGTTACAGGGTATTTTAACGACATTATCCAGGTTACTGATAACTTCTGGCGTGACTTTGCAAATACTACAAGCTTGCGTTGATTTTGTTTCCGTCGAAGCGTTCACAGTTTTGCCACCAACCATAGTACATAAAAGTAAATTGTGTAAAGTGCAGTTGCTTCGTATCAGATGTCCAAGAAATGTTGGTTGGGCGAAGTTCACGTATCTGTACGTATCTGTGCCTCAACACTTGTAAATTATTTCTTCATATTATCTTCAGTGTCTTTTTTTCAGTCTGAAGCTATGGACTGACAATATAAAGTACTGAACGTACTGGGATTGCACCATAAAATCCTTTTCGCACCTCGTTCCATACATTACATTTCCAATCTCGGAATCTCTGTATTTGTCATTGTCGCAGAGATGTTGCTTGTATATACTAAGCCCACCACTTCCATCCAAGTCCCATTTAAAATAAATCTCGATTGTGTCTATATTTTCGGGTAGGCGCTGCTCCAGAATGTCAGACTGCATTCCACATAAACAGGTCACATTGACCATGTGATCAAGCAATTCTTGTAATGGGCAATAGGCTTCATTTTCATTTCCAACTGTATTTTCTGGATAGCACTGTGTCTTTACCTGCGAAATAAAATTGTAAGGTGGATAAATGTTTGCACCTCTGATCTTGGCACCACTCTGAATAATTAAATCTTCCTTACCAAGATCGGAATGAATGATAAGGGTAAGGGATTCTTCTGGAGTGTAAGGTGTGATTGTTGGGAGCGGCTTGTGTGCTTCCTTCATTCCCTTTAAACTCTGCAGGGATGACTGTGTTGCAAGCCTGGTGACATCAACAACCATCCATTTATCACTCTTGATTAGGCTCTTCTGTGTGGCAAGGGCTAATTTACCATGTTCTATTCCAGACACGAGTAGGCTGACGTGGCGAGTCTTCGTCCGTTCACAACATTCTGCAAACATTTGTTTTGGCTTGCCTAGTTCGTTTGCCGCATTTATGGCTGAACACGGTGTACTCTGCATCAGAGATGGCAGTGACAATGTAGAGTCAAGCCACTAACCGTTATTTTTGACAAACTTTTTGTAAATTTGTCAACTGTCTTTCCATTTCCTAATCACTTTTGACACAAAGCTTTTCATTGTCACATTTAAGTTACGTATTTTGTCTTCAACCAGCTCGCGTACATTATATTTGTCCACGACGTACTCACGAAGTCCTTCAGTACACTTTGAATTACATTTGCTGTAGAATTTACCGTCTTTCAACACTGCGAACTGTTCCTTTCTCGATGTCACCGGGCCACCTGAGGACAATAGGGTTAATTTCAGAAAGTGATTCATAGTGATAGCTAGTTTTGTTCTGACACATCTGTGAGTAATAACGCTTGCGTATTTACAAGGAAAGAGAGCAGTACTTTTACTGTGGACCTCTATGTAGTGTTACACGAAGGTTTACGCACAATCTCACATAACTGGGAGTGGTATCAGTTGTGAGGTTCTTACAGCCGCCTTTAAATGAACTAATTTACCTGCGGCTAGAGGCTCCCTGTGCACACGTCGCCACTGATCAGCCTCAACACACCGCATTCACGTCCATGCTTATTACTTATTTCGCATGACTAACACTTGCGCTATTCATTTCGCCTTGCGTCGGCCGACTTCGGTGCCATTCGGGTTCTTCGTTTCATCGTGTGCTTTTGTTGCATGAATAATGAATAAACTTTTTTCTGCGCCGTTCCGGTTAGCTGGCAACATTTCCGTTTTTGCTTTTCGACCATTTAAATGTGCGTTTCCCCCCCCCCCCCCCTTGTGTGCGACGGTCCTAGACATTTCCCCAACCAATTTCCTGCGTCAAGCGATGCGAAGAAGGCAGAGGACGCCGGTTATACCGACTACCTATTTCCCGAAGACCCGATTAAACTTGTAGACAGACTTAGATATTTGCTTGAGCTTCAAAAACACGGGGATTACTCGAACATGAAAGATATGGTTTCCATCATTAGATAACTTAAGTTTGGGTTATATCAAATGATGTGATGAACTGCTTTCTTCTAAAATTGTAATCACAAAATAATAATACATGATCATAAAATAACTGTTTTTATTTTACTTTTGTGCATTGTATCATTCTATAGGCCTTAAAGTTTTTAATAAAAAATATGTATTGAATAAATTATGAGTGTAATCAAAGTCCTGCGTCGTGCATGTAGCTATGCCGCTGATTGGAAAAATATTTTTGAAAAATAGGATGACAAATTATAGGGATTTTTTATGTCTATAATTATAAGTGTCGAAAACTCGTTTGGCAGTGAAATCGAGAAATTAACGTAGTATGGTGGTAGTAGTCTGTAACTGATTATGCTTGCTAACTTTTATGCATTTTTCTCGAATTTTTGTATTCGCAGTCATGGGGTTAAGGTCGTCTGCATCCAATATGGCAGTAGTCTGTACTATGCTATACCTGCTCTCTTTTATGTATTTTCGAGTTTTTTCAAGGTCATTCAAGGTTATGGGGTGAAGTTCAAGGTAGTCTGCATCTAATATGGTGGTAGCAGTCTGTAACTTACTATGCTTGCTGACTTTTATGTATTTTTCTCGAGTTTTTGTTTAAAGGTCATTAAAGGTCACGGATAATGGTCAAAGGTTAAGGCTAAAGGTCAAGGTTAAGGTTAAAGATTATGGGACAAAGGCTTCCAAGATAGTGGATAGGTGACGACTACCAAGATGACAGTCCCCTACCAAGATGGCGGTCGTCTACCAAGTTGATGATCGCCTACCAAGTTTGCGGTCGCCTATCAATATGGCGGCTTCTCCAGAAATGTATAAACAAATGACAGACGAAAAAATTAAGATGGTGGAATGAGTTGTGGTGATGGGAGTGAAGTGAGGAAGTCAGTTGTCTGCTGGTCGTGATGGGGGTGGGGGAATCTCTAGAAATATAAGTTTTTTAGATAGTTTTTAATAAATTATAAAACTGTTTTTATTTTAATTTGTAAATAATTATTAATAATACATTTTTTGGGATTTTTTTTTTGGAATCTTTTAAAGAATTTTTTGGAATTGTTCGGACATTTTTCTAATTATTATTTTTTTTTTGGGGGGGGGGGGGGGGGTTAAAGGTCAAACTGAACATTTCCGGGGGTCCTTTTTTAATAATTTTGTAATATTTTTTTTTTTTGGAATTGTTTAGAATCCCTTGGCTCTTTTTTTTTCTTTTGGGGATTTTTTGGAATTATTTTGGGTTTTGGAGGGCAAGGTCAGGGTCAAATGTAAGGGGTCAATGAGAAACGCTCACTGTTGAAATAACGTATCATACCTCAGTTTAATAACATTTTGGTAGCTATTTCCGACATGAACTCTTATTTTAAATCAGTTTCTAATTAATTGTTATGAAATAAATCGCCTACCTATACACGACAGATCAGTAAAAATTTCGTTCAACCAGAAAGGAAAGTACCTTAATGTTGACGGTATACGTTATTCACTATAAAGTGTGCACTTTTTGAAGCCCCCTCATTTGGAAAAATAGTCAGTAAATATATTTAATTGTAGTCATAGACGTTAACTTTCAAGTCTGGTGAAATATATACACCGTGTTTATTACTTATATGGCAATTTTTATTTTAAATAGTGGTGGAAGGATAAGAAAAATTGCTGATAGGACAAAAGTAACTAGGGCCTCAAAAGTGTTCACTTTACCGTGAACAGCCTGTATTCGCGTACGTCGTGTCGTACATGGGCGAGCAGAAACTCCGCTGGGAAATAAGGACGGGTTCTGTTTATCAAACCGAGCAACTAACTATAGCTGTTATCGCGCTGTAGGTTGTTTGTGGTAGGTACACCTTAGTAGATTCATCCTTGTATTCCTCAATATGTAAATATCAACTTTGACATTTGAGTCGCTGATCGAACACAGTGTCTACATTCCAATGGTCACATGCCCTATTCTAATTACTCAGTGAAGACGCAACAAGCAATATTATCACCAACTCCACAAATAGGCATACTTGCAGATTAACTTATTGGTTTTGTATAATATTATTAGTTCGTTAGTACTGACTTACGTTCATGATTTTTTTTTATCTTTATAGAATATTGTGGCCCACTCGGAGCCATAAAAATAGCACATTCTGTCGATCATGCAGTTGTTTGAGCACATCATAAAAATGTAGGCCTATAACGAAGGGTCGATATTGTTTCTTATTATGTCCGGAAAAAAAAAATTATTTTAGAAAGCGAACATGTGTAGAATTTTTCTTAAATTTAAGTGCGTTATATGAAATATACAGCTTGCTCGTCTGTATGACGGAGTAGTTAGCCGATCAAGTAGCAGACGTCAAATAATGGAAAGGAGATGAGGTAAGACCTTTTGAAAAAAAAAAAATTAAGAACCAGGGTTAATATTTAGCATGTTAAGGGCATGGTGTGAATTGTTTTATGTCATCTGAGTGTTACAAAACTCAGATTTTCCACGATTTTCATAAAAATCGTGGTGACATTTTTATACGTATCAAACTGGATACAATTCTGGATGCCGTCTACAAATTAATACTCTTAATATCTATAGGCTCTGTTATACATACAAGTGTGTAGCACCATGTCTGCATCACTAATGTTTATATAAAGTTCACGAGTAGTGCTTCGACCTTCATAATTTTGACTATGGACTTCCACCTAGTATCTAACATTCAATCCAAGTTACACAAAAAAAAAGTAGACATATAATTTTTACAGCATCTAAAAGCGAGACAGTTATCACTTGTTTGATTTGGAAGCATGCGCCTATAGCAACGCAGACAAAGCCTGGATAATAAGACTTCGATAGTAAGCCAATGACGAAGTATGCGCACCATCAACTCCATTGTTCACTTTCCATTGTTCTTTACTCCGGGGCCGCAGTCGCTGAGCGGTTAGTCTGCTCGCCCCCCATCACGGCGAACCGGGTTCAATCCACGGCCGGGTCACTCCCAAATTTTTGCATGTGGGAATCGATCGTGCCGGACGATGCCGCTGGTCTGCGAGTTTTCTCGGGGATCTCCCCCACCCGGGTCCATACAGTCCGGCGCTACTCCGTTCTCACCTCAATCACCTTCATCGGCACTCAAGAACTCACTGTTAAAGCGCCGCCCAAATATCTACACTCATTTTTCTCTCTCCCCTCCCCCCCCCCTCCTAACACCGCGCTCTTCTCAGAGAGAAAAGAAAAACTGTGACAGAGTTTATGGGCATTTAAGTACTAAAATCTTATTTACGTAAAGGTTATCAGTTAACATTTTGTTAGTGATAATAATGATAATAAAAGGATGCACATAGTTCTTCATCATTTAACACGCAGTTTAATGGCCACTTTAAATATATAATGTTCACCATTAAAGGAAAACTGGCAGAAGTATTCTCACAAAATTTGTTAGTATATGTTTAGTGGGGCTATTGCCACCAAATTAATTAACAGCCAGTCAAAATTTATTTCACGTTTTGGTTCACGTGAAATATAAGCTGAAGTAATACTCACAAATATTCTAGATAATTATTAAGAACCAATCCGTTTCGTGGCGTTATTTATTAAAACTGAGTGACATGCAGGGTTCGTGACTTAGGGGTAAACGGGTCTCTAGTTTTAACCATACACTAAAAATGAGGTAGACTGCTTATTTGTCTTCTGCGTCTGTACCCAACATTGACCTACTCCAATCATACACAACCGTCAAAGTCACATGGTCAACAGTGATGAAAGTGTTTGTTTATGTCTTGATTTTTAAATGACAGGCACTGTTATAAATGACAGGCACTGTTATAAGAATAAAATACTTTTACCAATTTGAATTTTATCAACCTGCATTACAAATTGCTTAGAAGATGTATACGTAAGTAGATATATAATGCGGGAGCTGGCTCACCTCATCTATTCATAAAAAATCAAGCAATTTTGCTCCAAAATCCAGGTTTTTTACTCCAAAATCATGGTTTTTTACTTCAAAATCAAGGTTTTTGAGACTAAATTTAAGCTCTAAAAGTTTTAAAGAAAGGAGCTCTCAAAACTAAGATTTTTCTCCAAAGTCAAGGTTTTTCGCTCCAAAATCAAGGTCTTTAAAGTCATTATCAAGTTTGTACTTTCACAAAAAACAAGCAAATTTAAGCAAAAATCAATAAAATTTAAGCTAAAAACAAGTAAAATCAATAAATAATCGAGCAAATTTTCAATTTTGAAAAAAAAAAAAAAAAAAAAAAAAAAAAAGGATTTGTGTCAAACTAAAAACAGCAAATTTAAATTTAAGCTAAAGTCAAGCAATTTTAAGCTAAAATCAAGCAAATTAAAGCCATAATCAAATGAAATATGAAATAAGATATTTTATAGATTCAAATTAGAAACACCGGTAAAAAATGTTATAGGGAATGTGCTAAAAATCATTATGAGTTAAATAAAGAGAATGTACTATGTGAATGTGGAAAATATGTTTGTAAGGCATATGTCAAAAGACATAACAATTTAAAATTACACAATACAGCAATATATATTCTAAATGAAATTCAACATGGTAATTATCCAACAAAGACATGTACAGCATTTAAAGAGAATAAATATATAAAAATACCAAGGATAAACACGAGTCAATATGCAAAAAATGCTATAATGAGAAATATCCTCACAACAAGAAGTTAAATATTTAAAACGATTTCTTTATTATCAATAATTTAAGCAAAGTTTTTTCAATTTCATTCCATCTTATTTTATTTTTATATTTATTCAGCAGCTCTATAATTTTTGCAATCTTCGTAAATTTTTTTACTAGTAAATAAACAAATAAAATATGACGACGAACAATCTAACAGTTGAGTTGAGCAATATGCGAGTGAGGGATTTGAGAATTATAGGCAGAGATTTCAAAATTTAATATTGGTACAATTTAAGGAAAGCTGATTTAATTACAGCTATTATACCACGAATTATAAATCAATAAAGAAGAAGAAACTTTGCAAATTTACCATTTCCTTATGGCAATATCAATAAATTATATCCCAAAGATAGAAAGAAATTGAAAAAACATTTCCATTCTCTAATAATCTATTTGTAGAACCTAGAAATAAAAGTAAGCGGGTAACAGAAGTATAACAAAGAACAATTTTACAAATTTACCTTTACCAGACACCAATATCAATGAATTATATAAGCATAATAAAAACGAATAAAAAGAAATATTTCCTTATCCTACTAATATTTTCGTTAACAAAATAGACGAACCAATCAAAGTCACTTAGTTAATACAGCTTTTAAAAGCAGGGTATCAACATATAATATTGAAAATTCTTTTAGTTTAGTACAGCCTAATCATTTTTTGACTCCAGTAAAAAATAATGTATTTTAGATAATATGCAGTAATCTTAGAACATTTAGAGAGTTGAAATGCAGTATTAAATTATATACCACTTATCGTAAGCAAGAGAATAATCTAGTAGAATTATTTAGATTTCAATCACCAAATTATACAATATTGAATGAAGGAGATATTAAAAGGATTTATAAATTCATAAAACAAGGAATAATTACACAATTATCTGAATTCCAAAGAAGAGGTTCAGGATGGACTTTAGATTCAATAATTGGAATACAATTAGCTATAAACAAGTAAATCCATGGAGCATCATATATAGAATTACCAGAAGAAATTAAGAACCAAAAGCATGTATAAATGTGAAGAATGATGATCAAAAATGTTTTCTTTGGGCTAAAATCTGCATTGTTTACGGAAGAAAAAAATTCAAATAGCGTAACTAAATATAGAAATATGGGGCTTAATATTGATAAAGTAATAGATAATGATGAATATCCTATTAAAATTGATTATATACCAAACAAAATCAAATTGATACACATATAAATGTATACTCGATTGAAGATAAATCCACTGTATATCCACTAAGATTTACAAAAAATAAAAAGGAAAAACATATAAATTTACTTTATTTCAAAGATGATAAAAACTTACATTATTGTTGGATAAAAGAGTTATCAAAACTGCTTTCAGCACAAAACATAATGATAAAATTAAAACATATATTTGATATGCATTTTCAATTCTTTACCTCGCAAGAGAAATTAAATACACACACAGAAAATTGTTCAAAAAATGAATCAGTAAGAATCAGTAAGAAAAAAGGAATTTTATAAGTGGAATATCGCAATGTTGCGAACGATGCGTTAAAGCCAATAACAAATATTTAGACGATTTTAATCATAATCAAGAGTCTATTTAGCTTATCTAGATGCAAATAATTTATATGGTTGGGCAACGTATCAATATTTACCATATGGTGGTTTCGAATAGGTTGATTATCCCGAATTTAAATTTGATTTTTGGCAAAATTATATAGTAAATATTAAGGATTATTCTTATCATGGTTACATTTTAGAAGTAGATTTAGAGTATCCACAAGACCTACATAAATTACATAAAGATCTTCTATTTTGTCCAGAAAATAAGGTAGTTCCAGGAACAAATCAGTCTAAATAATTAACAACTTTACTTAATAAACAAAAGTATGTAACTGACTATCGTTATTTAAAACAATGTCTAAATAATGGATTAAAACTTACTAGAATACATAGAATATTAAGTTGAATCAGTCTGATTGGTTGAAGAAGTATATAAATTAAAATACATCAATAAGAATGAATGCAAAAAATACATTTGAGAAGGATTTTTATACACTAATGAATAATTCTGTGTTTGGCAAAACTATGGAAAATATAAGAAACAGAGTAGATATAAGATAAATATCAGATGCAGAAAAATGTGAAAAATTTATATAAAAACCAAATGTTAAAAGAAGTGCAATATTTAATGAGAATCTTGCAGCTCTGCATATGAATAAAACAAGCGTAAAATTTAATAAGGCTATTTATGTTGGTATGTCAATTTTAGATCATTCAAAAGAATTAATATATGATTTCTTTTATAAAGTGATGAAACCAAAATATGGTGATAAAATAGAAATGTGCTATCAAGGTACTGTTTCCTACATTTATAACATAACAACCAGTAGATTTTTACGAAGACATGAAAACAATGATAGAAAAATTTGATACAAGTGATTATTCTAATGATAATATCCATAACATGCCAGAAATAAATAAGAAAGTTATAGGAAAGATAAAAGACGAATGTAATGGGAAAAAATTGAAGGGATTTGTTGGTTTAAGAGCAAAAATGTATGTGTATAGAATTGATAACAATGAAAATTAAAGATCAAAAGGTGTAAAGAAGCCATGTTGTTAACAAGAGAATTACATTTGAGGACCATAAGAATTGTTTCTTAAAAGAAAAAATAGAATATATAACAATGAATTTAATAAGGAGAGAAAAGCATGAAAATATATTGTAGAAGTTAATAAAATAGCATTAAGCCCTTATGATAACAAAAGGATTATATTAGGAAATAAAAAATACATTATCATATGGATATCAAAATGTATAATTTTTAATTAATTTTTATACTATTATATTTTAAACATCTTTATTTACCAAAGCAATGTCAATATCAGCACCATGAAAATCAATTAGTTTACAATTTTCATCACTAATTTCTAAATCAAGATAATAAAACTGTTCATTATTAATTTGATAAATATTGGATATGCGGACAACTTAGATTTAACCACAAACATATTTTTCACATTGTCTAATGTCAGTTCAATATTATTGGTTGAAAATGGGTCAATCGAATTTATGGTTTCCTTTAAAGATTCAATATTGTATTGTCCTTTGGAAATAGTTGTAACTTCGTTTTTATCAACCATAGCACTCATTTTTCAATTTTGTTATAGTATTGTGGACTATATTAGGAGTTAAATACATTGCATGAAAACTAATCAAAGCTATCAGTTTATCTTTATGAATGATGTCATAGCTTTTTCTTTAAAACAGTACTATTATTTGTTAACTTAAATCCTTTATTATCAGTTTATTACAAAAATTATGTTAATAAATGAAAAAAGTTGACATGGGTTTCAGTGTTCTAATTGCCGAAGGAGATGCCAAGAAAAAAATAAAGAATAGCGAACTTTTGCCTGAAAATATGAAAGCAGTTATAGTTGGACCCAGTGGTTCGGAATAACCAATTTGATGATATCGAAAAGAAACATAATTTTTTGTATAAGTAAAAACTTTAATTAATTGATCTTGTAAAGCAGAAGAAATAGTATTGTATTTTGAATCTAAATCTGTTTTAAGGCGTAATCAGAAACAATAGTTTTATATTTTGAATCTACTTCCTTTTTTAGTGCCTGCTTTGCATTATTTATTCGTTTTATATCATCAGCAACACTATTACTGAATTGTAAATGCATATCTTCTTTTGAAGCATAATCAGCTATTTGTTTACTAAAAAAAAATTTTTTGACTGTCTTTAACGTCTCTAGGATCATCTATATTAACAATTCTATGCCGTAAAAAAAAACATAAGATTTTGTGTTATCAAAGCAAGTGCTTCGTTTACTTTGTAACTCAGAAATACCTGAATCACATTGTGAATCTACATATGTTTTTAAAGCATAAGCATTAGTGTCAAAAATTTTATTTAGATATTTGATTAATGGTTTCCCAAATATATCTGTAATTTAATAACAAAGAAATTGTATCATTAAACTTAAAAGCTTTCGAAAAAAGGTGTAATACAATTAAACATAGATGTCCACATATAACTGAATTAAAATTTTTAATTCGATCGTATTTATAATAAATATTTTTTTTTTGATATAATTAATTAAATTATTAGGAATATTACTTTCAAATGAATCAAAATAGTAAACATCATTATTTCCTCTAAAATAGCAAACCCAATGAGTTTCAGGATTTGATGAAATGTCAAAATTAATGTCAGCACATTCATCCTAGTGCATTATTTATTGTAATTTACATTGTTTTAATTTTTCTTCTCAAGTTGATCTTTTGTTAAAAATTATCTATACCCAAATCGCTTAATTGGTCAATAGGTATATCGAAAGTTAAGCTTTTTATCTTCATATATATATATAATATTAAATTAATAAAACATTTGAACTCCCAGGCATAATTTTCTTTTTGTAAACATAGTTGAAGCAAGAGCTGCAGAAGCAATTTTTTCACCTATTGGTGTATTTTTATCTAACATAATTTCTTTTGCTTCTTTTGTAAAATTTTATCAGCATTATGTCTGTATTTTATATCTTTATGCTCTCTATAAGCAATATTGTGATATTTGCATGCTCGATTAAATTTATTTATTCCTGTGTCTCCTCTTCCTAGTCTTTTGTTTTATTTTGTAAATGGTCTACAATAATTATAACCTGGCAATTGCATTTTTGGTAAATTAAAAATATTAAATGCCCAATTTATTATTCCTTTGCCATGATGTTCAGAATCCCAAAATTATTGTGGAATTACATTTAAAACTCTTATTAGATATGGAATTCTTGTTAGATTATTAATTACAAAATCAGAAAATTTATTGTTTGCTTTTTCATGGTAATAATTTTAATTTCCAGCATTTTCTTCACCATGAATAACTAACAATCTATCACCCAATTTTCTAACATCATCTATCCAAACATATTCTTTTGGTAAATTATTGTATTTTTTTATACCTTCTCCAGATCTAAGAGTTCTTGGAGAAATCATTCTTTCTGGTGTGTTTGGTGTTGATCTTGAATATGATTCTTATATAGTTATCATAAATTGGTTTAATTATATTTTTGTATTTCCAACTTCTATTCGAGTTTATTTTCTTTCTTGGATTATATTCTTGGAATGCAGCATTGGTATCTAAAGCAATTTTCGTGTAATTTTCGTAATCATTAACAGTGAAATTGTCCTCAAGATCTTCTTTTTCTTTTGTTAACAAAATTTTAAAAACTCCTGTAATTCATATTCTTTATTTTTAACACATATTTATCATCTTCTATCTTTACTTGTGTATTACCTATTTAAAAATTTTGTCTTGCACATAAACCATATTGAGAATCAATAACATTTATTCTTTTTGAAATTTCTTTACCGAGATTTATAGTACAATAGACGCGGTACGCGTCGAATCAGACGCTGCATGTGGAAAATTTTCAATGGTACAATTCCCATTTGCTCTTCCAAATTAGGAGATTTTGAGAATAATTCTCTTTCAAACGATGCTTCTTCTGGTGTTGGTGGATAATTTAAATCTTTTACTGCTACTGGAACTAGTGTTATTAAATTATTTTTTTTCCTTCACTTACTTTTCTACTTTTTTTTTTTTTACCATATTTCGTAATTCGTCGATTAATGGTTGCTCTTTCTTCTTATTTTTTCATATATTTTTCATGACACTTTTTATAATTTTTATATCTTTCAATGAGTAATTTAACTCGAGAAACTCCCTTAGATTTCGTCATTTATATATTAATTTTTTTCTTATAAATGAGTTATAAAAGTATTGAGAGTTTCGAGAGACATACTTTTCCCCCGACTGATCAAACTAGGGGGAATTTAAATGTTCACAATAATAGAATTGAATTTGATATTCCTATAGGAGACTGCTTTTTTTTTTCTCCAAATGACGACACTTATATTTATGAGCAATTTAGTTTACTAAAAGAGAGATAAAGTTTGAGATGAAGCAAAATATGAACAATTAGATAATGTTGGTGTTTGTTCGAACTCTTTTCCTTTTCAGTTTTCTAGAGTAGAAATTTCAAAACATGGAAATATTATTGAAGCTGTTATTAATCCAGGTATAACATCACCAAGTGAACAAAATTATTTAGAATTTACTGGTATTGATAATCTATATCGAGATAAATCTATCTGTAGTCATATAACAGATGAAGTTAAAACTGATTCTAGTGATAAAACAAATGAAATAACTATCCGCTGAGATATTTGTTTGGTTTTATTCGAGATAAAAATAATATTTATTGGAAAGTTGGTTTTAAAATTTTTATTTTTATTTTTTTCGTAATTCATGTCATAACAGCTGTTTTATTTATTCAAGAAACTTTAAATAAAGATGATAAAGTTACGAAACATCGTCCTGATCCTGGTAAAATTGTTATTCAAAAATTGGAAATTATGTGGTTTGTTGATGAATATGAATCTAACCCAGCCATTGCAATTAAAGAAAAAATATACAAAGATCCAAAAATTCCTATTAGTTCTGATTATTGGCAATTTTTAGAAAAATAAGTTTCTGCTAGTTCAACTGTTTTTAACTTTAATATAAAAGATCAGTTTAGTAATTTACAATTTGATATGCTATTTTGTAACTGTAGGTTTTCAACTTAATAGAAGAAATCATGCTCAACAACATAAACATGCTACTATGTTTGATCGTTGTAATGTAAGAAATATTTATGTTTAAAATGGAAGAAATAAAATTCTTCCTAAATAAAACTGGAATCTAAACATTGAATACGGTGTTTGTGTTAAACTATGTCTTGCTTATAATGATTTTAGAAATTCAGAAACCAAACTAGCTACCATAGAAATAATGAACTTTATTATAAACCAACTGTAAACTTTGATAGTGATATTAATTATTATTCATTTTGGGGGCGAAGGCCTTTGTATGTTGTAGATTGTTTATAAAGAAAAACTACTATAATTAAAGAAAAAACAAACATAAAAATTAGTGTTGATTATAATAAAGATGTTGAAGCAGGTACCGTTTGTAATGTTGTTTTAATTAGTAAAAAAAAAATTAGCTCATGATTATTTGAAAGAAGGGATTACTGAAGATATATAACATTTTTATATTATTAAATGGAAGAATCAACAAAATCTTTCAATATTTCAGACCTATAGTAAGGTGGTTACTTTTAAAAGTTTTACGAATTTTTAGAAATAATGGATGAATTATTTTATCAAATAAAAAATAATTTTCATGATTCTAAATTAGATTTTTCTTTCTCTTAATAAATTTATTTTCTTTATAAATAAAAATGCCTGTGTTTCTATGCAGTTTGACTAACATTTTAAAAGGTGGTGATGATGGTTCCAGACCACCTTCCTATACATTAGATGATATAGCATCTAAAGATCTTAAAAATATAATTCACGATTTTCATTCAAATTTACCAATCTTACAATTATCACTCTTGGAAATCATTGACGATAAATATGAACTTCCAGAAATTGGTTAAAATCTAGAGCAAATATAAGAAGTTTTTAAAAAAATTAGTAGAGCTTCAAATATAAACTGTAAAGAATAAGATAATTTTTCATTTGATTTTAGCTTAAATTTACTTGATTTCAGCTTAAATTTGCTGTTTTTAAATTGACACAAATCCTCCACGGCAGGTTTTTTTTTTAAATTGGAAATTTGCTTGATTTTTTACTGATATTGCTTGTTTTTAGCTTAAATTTGATTGATTTTGGCTTGTTTTTGAGAAAGTGCAAACTTGATAATGACTTAAAAGACCTTGATTTTGGAGCGAAAAACGATTATTTTGGAGCGAAAATCCTTGACTTTGGAGTAAAATACCTCGCTTTTGGAGCAAAATTACTTGATTTTTTTTTTTATGACTTACGTACGCCAAAAAGCATTTGTTTACAAATCTGTTTTCTAACCTACAATCCAAACCACGCTATTTTCACTAGACGCGTTGTTGGCAGGGAAGCAGTCCAATGTTGGGACACGAAGATTGGTTGTGCTCAGCCAGTGAGATCGGTCTACCTCGTCTTTAGTCTATGGTTTTTAACCACAAAACTTGTGGTGAACTCCAAAGGGGTAACAGCAATACCGCCACTGAACCAAAATGCACCAGATCTCGATTTCTCGTCCTGTGCTTTTCATGTGTTTTTCTTGCGATCCCGACTTAGCTGTACAGGCACACTTGGCGAGGCTTAAAGAAATCGTTTGGCCATTGACTTTCTCGGTACCGGGAAATAAAAATACTTATACCTGTATACAAGTTTGAATTATTATATTAGTTAGCATTATATTTGTGGAATCCTGTGTTAACGTACGTATGTTGTTATTGCGGAAAATTTTCATCCCGTATTTATAAAATAAAAATAAACAGATTTCTGTTTTCATTAATTTGTAATATTTAAAATACGCTTACTCGTGGGAATTCTTTTTCTAATACGCTGCCAACTTAACTGGCAGAAAATACTGTTATAAATTAGGATTACCGTTATTATATTTAATTTTGCTTTCAGCAGTGCTTAAATAAATAACCGACAGTTTATAGTTGCTGTTCGAGCAATAGTTTTACAACTAGAGTAAGTTAAAGCAATAAACGAAGTATACTAGAGGATAGCAATAGTTTTACAACTAGAGTAAGTTAAAGCAATAAACGAAGTATACTAGAGGATAGCAATAGTTTTACAACTAGAGTAAGTTAAAGCAATAAACGAAGTATACTAGAGGATACAAGAGAGGCCCTACAAGTCTTGGGTGTGAGCGACTGTACATGTGAGGTACAATCTCGACTCTGACCTACCACAACATGGTGCTGCCGCGGCCAGTCGAGAGTAACACGTTCAAGTATATCACAGCGAAATATCTCTTTTCGCACTGAGAAAACGTTGAGTTACGAACTTAATTAACACACAAAAAGTACACCGAAATACGCATCTTATTCGCACGATAGTTGTACGACTTGCTTAAGTTAAAATAAGATAATAAGTATGAATTGGAACGCGGCCTTATTGTTTTAAAGAAAAATTGTCACGCGACCCGATTTTGTCGACAGAATCGATGTGTTTTTTTTTTCCGACGCTGACAGATTACCAAGTACAAGATACCAAATCACTGCTGTATTAGTTTCGTTTGTTGTTTGGAGCGTTTAAACACACACGTGACAGGCCAGGTTATTGAAATAAACTAATGTGTATGCTACTCACAATAATTATTTCACAAGGCAAGTTGCTGAAACATTCTTCAAATACGTATGTTCTCATAACACTACTTTTGTTTAGCGACAGCTTCACAGCATAATAATACAGTTTATTTTAAGATTTCGTGGAATTTTAAAACAAAAATAGTAGCACGGCATGCTAGACAGTTGAATGTCGTGGTGCTCCGACAAAGAAATTTAATAAAAAAAATATAAAAAAGAAACAAATTGGATGACGACCTGAGTAGACTAGAGTATACAGCTCTGGGCTCTCTCTGCCCGTGAATGTGATGCTAAACTCCGACTATGACCTAGCACAACGCGTTTCTGTCACGGCCAGTTCAAGAGCGACCCGTCTTCAAGCACACCAGAGCGAAATCTCGCTTTTCGCTCAGCGATTTAAAAAAATAATATATTAATACGAACTTAATTAACTCGTGTAAACGATGCTCGAAATACGTACGTGTTTACGTAATTGCGACACCCGGCTCGCCAAAGTCTGCTGCGGCCAGACCACCCGCCAGCTGTATACAGGAACACGTCCAGCCCACACGTCAACTGTTCTCTGCTCGCTGTGATGTCAGCGCACCCGTCTCCTGATTGCTACTGCAGGAATGCCAATATGTTATGCATAACATAAGAGTGTTGCCCTCCCTCCGCGGGCCACCCCCCACTCTTCCCCTTCCTTCTACGTTATGGTCTACCAAAGTCCCCCCTTCTCCCCACGTGGCACATGTCTACTCCACTCCAGAACGAGGGGGGCTTAAAAAAAAAAAGACGTTTGTCGTTATATGTGTGACTGGGTCACTGCAGACCTTGATATACAACAGTTTTTGTTTGACCGGGGAGCTAATAAAAATATAAGGTTTATTATATATATATATATATATATATTATATATTATATATTATATTATATATATATTATATTTATATATAAATTATATATATAAATTAAAAATATTTATTATATATATATATATATATATATATATATATATATATATATATATATATATATATATATATATATATATATATATAAAGGCACGAGGACTGGGGAGATTTGTCCTCCCTGAACTACATGGTACGAGGAGACGTTCTGTAATTAACGCTCGACTCAGACGTTGATAAAAACAACTCCAACAGAATATTCCATTTAGAATCCAATAAGTAGGAAGGCGTATTTAAATTTTTTATTTATTTTTTTTACTTCCCGCAACAACCCGATAAAGATCAGTTTGGGCGGGGAAAAAATTACTTTTTCTAATGCATTTCACTCACCGACTTCGAGATAGATTGAAGGATCCGTTTACTCTCGCAAATCAAAATATATCCCCGAGACTGCACTCGAACCCGAGACCAATTCTTTTGACAGGTCAGCGCTCTGTCAGTTCTCCACCTTGGTGTAGGCTATTCACGGTAAAGTGAGCACTTTTGAAGGCCCTTTTATTTGGAATAATAGTCAACCAATACATTTTATTTTGGTCTTAGACGTTAACTTCCGAGTGCGGTAGAATGCACATACTGTGTTTATTACTTACGCGGTAATATTTATTTTAAAAAGTGACTAAAGGATGAAAATTGGCTGAAAGGAAAAAGTACCTAGGGCCTCAAAAGTGCTCACTTGACCGTGAACAGGCTATATATACAAATTCTTATTGGCTGCTCATGGTTGACCGATCACTACCTTATATAATTTACACAAAGTAGGAACATACGAGTATATTTTCAGCAGAGCTTTCAAAATTGCTCAGTTTAGTTTACCACGAACAGCCTGTACATATTATTCGGCAAAAAAAAATTTGAGGTAAAATTCCCATACATGTAAGGTAACCTATTAAATGTAGCCTCTTAAATGTAGAGTAAATTGACATAACCAGTAAAATAGTATTCTCTAATAGTACGGGGTACGTACCCGACAAAGGTGGGGGGAAATCCCATACAAGTAAGGGAAAATTAACTATATTGTATAATAAAATTATATTATAAAACCCTGGAGTATGAGTAATGCTAATTTTTTTAGTACCTATATCCTCTGACAATCAGTAACTAAACCCTCAATACTAAGATCCTCAATACTTGGCGGTGGGTGGGCGCGAACCATAGTCCTCTCTCACGATTGGCCGATGCGCTATCCATTTTTTTTTTACCTTCATTTGACGTTGTTGTGACATTTTTGACGTTGACGAAGCTCTAGTGAGACCGACTTGTTGACGAATTCCCAGTGCGACAATCGAACTGAGCATCTGCCATGTCGGAGGCACCGGGGCGCCAACCCGCGACCTGACTACAAGTCGGCCACCCTACCCCTGAGCTACGAGGGCAGGGCTTCCGTTACACCGCGACAGCTCGACAGCATCGCTGAAAATTAATGTGATACGGTCGTTTCTTCCGCGCGTTCACCCACTTAGCTGTTGAGACAGTGCTAAAGGAATGCACGCGTCGTAAGGTAATGTTCCCATCCATTTATGGAATTTCGCACTGTTATGTACGTGGATTTTACTTCAGAGTGCGGTAATTTTACCTTACCCGTAGGGAAAACTACGTTTCCCGCACAAGTTTGCGAATATTACCTTACACTCCTACACGCACGGAACACACGAGCAGTCGCGAAATATAACAGATGCCTGTAAATTCGACTGTTGGCTAGACACTTCGCAGCTATCTTATACTCTCCGTTAAGCTGTTTTTCTCGTTTCACTGGATCGCATTTTATTCGACTGTGCTAATTGTGTTTGCGAGTGTCTCGGAGTCCTGCTGGATGTCATGTAAATCGCGGTCGAATAAAACAAATAAAGGTCTAGTCCTCTAAACAAATCAATCCAGGAATTTTCTTATCGTCTCCGTTATAGAGATGAAATACAAAATAAATATGAAATGCAAATGATACGAAGTATCTATACTGCATATTTAACTTAGACGATTCAAAGTCTTAGTGCAAAGTTTTTGTAACACCTGAGTATACGCCATTTTTGCGAAAACACTAGATTGACCGAATTCAGAGTGGACTAAAAGTGCCACCTACCCGAGACAACCTGTATGTGACGTCACAGGCGGTGGACAATACAATCGCTACGCGGCAATGTTTTGGAATATGAGAAGTTACAGTAAAATGAAATTGGCAGTACTGAATAATGCGAAATTTTCGCTGCATTCAAATGACTGCCATTTGTAAACAAGTTAAGGATGATGTTCAGAATCAGAAATGTTATATTCTCTAAATAAGTAAACTAGCTGTTGGCCATTTTTTAATTTTTGTTGTATTTACTCCGTAGCTACTTGCAAGCAAGAAAAATCGATGTTCAGAAATATAACCTAATAATACATTCGATGAATGTACCTATCAAAAACTATCAATTTCTTTATTGTTCTTTGTTTAGCAGTGACGTTATGTAATACTGTTTAACCAACAGGGAAGGTATTATAAATATAACCTCTTATGAGGAATCTTATATTTCTTAAATCAACTATATTGCCAGTAGTGGGAGCGAGATGTTCCGGCGATCAAGGAGCAAAAGTGGCCTAAGTGCCATTTCACAAAAATATATGTGTACACCCTCCACCCATCCACCACCCCTCCACCAACCTCAACCCTGCTTGTGTGTATACCCTCCCCCTCCCCTTCCCCGTGGTGTGTTGTGATTGACTGTGAGTGTTACCCCTTTCTACTGGTGGTTGTAAACGTGGCTACCTCTTTGTGCAGAAGGGTTAACCCTCCTTTGCCAGATGTGTGCTGTGATTGGTCTGCTGGTTCTTGGAGCAAGAAAGGCACAAGGGGCATTTGGGGAGAATCTATTTGACAGTTCGAAGTCTGACGAGGGAATGAGCTCTTTGGCTAGGTGGGGGAGGGGAGTTATACAGTTGCATAGGAATTTTAATTGCGCATTTAATAAATAATTACATAAATGCAATAACTAATTATGCACACTTGCAATGCATTGTGACAGAAAGAGTACATGTTGCATTGAATATGTATTACTTGTGCAGAGATAGAGTGAGTACACGTATACTCAGATGGGAGTCCGGCGCACGACTGAGCTCTGACCAGGTATTGACAGGTCGGTAGCTGGAAGGGGATTGAGTTGCAGAGTAGTGGAGGTGAAATGCATGTAGGAGGCGAGTGTTTTTTGTAGATGCACTTTTCCCCTCCCATCTCCCAGAGGACATGCATTCGCTGCCAGGTACCCCTCACAGAGAAGTATTGCGATGCATGTAGAAGGTGAGTGTTCATTGTGAATGCACTTTTCCCCTCCCACCGCCCCGAGGACTTGCATTCGCTGCTCGGCGCCAAGGTACCCCACCCCCTGCAGGGAGGCATTGTGTGTTCGCTTCCATCCCTCCCCTTCCTTGGGTTGTGAACCGAATCAGTCTGTCAGGTCCCCAATGATTTGTTTAACCACCTCCCCATCACAGCTGTGACCTAGTTTCTTACTGCAATAGCATATTACGTGCACTTGCAGATATCTGGACTCTGGTCCCTCACCCTCATGCAAGTCTGGTCTGCGTGTTTTTACCCCCCTACGTTTTCCAACCTCCGAAGTATTTATTACAGTCACCGAGAGTACATATCGCATTGAATAAAACGTTCGTTTTTTTAATAGTGTATTATAATACACACTGAGTATTTAATTGAAGCATTGTACGTAACGAGAGAGAGAGTACACATCGCAATTACCAATTTTACAAGTGCAAAAGCTAATAACAGAAAATGTATGATTACCGATACCCTAATTACACAGTATGTATGTGTACAGAGACCGTAATTGCACAACCACACCATGTCGTTCCTCACTGCAGTGTGAGCTCCAGTCACCAGTATGAATGCTTATATTGACGAACATATTGGTAATTGAATCATGCAATGAATAAATAATTAGATTAATTAAATATATTTGTGTACTTGCATATGCACCAATAAATTATACATAAGTACATAGTGCAATTACCAATTGTACAAGTACAAAAGCTAATTACACAAGTACATCGACTGAGAGTCTTTCTTGTACACACGGCAGTATTCTTCGGTAAGTATATTGGTAAACGTTTAATATATATATATATAAAACGTGTGAATTTATTTTCAAAAATTCACAGTATATGATAGATAGGAAGTTGTCGAGATCACTTCGCGACAGGCGTCCACAATGTGGCACATCTTACGTGTGTGTGTGTATATATATATATATATATATATATATATATATATATATATATATATATATATATATAATCACTTTGGGTTATTAATCAATTAAATTAATATATTACTCAATTTTTTTTATATCACCGTGGTGTCGGGTCCGCATACTACGAGAAATGCGTACATCACTTCACATCAAGTGGGTGACAAACCCCTGCAATTAAATTGATTTATATATTATTTAACTGTACACTTATGTACTTAGCGAGAGAACGAGAGAGAGACTATGTATCCAGCAATGAAATATTTAATCGAACACCAACATATAAATTAATACCAATTACCAACTGTATATCTACCAACTTGTTGCCAACATTCAGCCAACCTCAGCCATCAAATTCAATTTGAAACAAAAATATTTATGTATTAAAAACCTAAATTTTAAGCAAACATTAAAAGTTATTGTTTTTTATTCCAAAAATATTATTGAGCATTGTTAGAAATGCGTTAGCTTCACAATGTTGGCCCAACTAAAAAAAATACCAAACGCCAACTTTTTGGTTTCAGACATTGTCCCAACATAAAACCGACCTATTTCAAAGAAAAATTGGCATAATCGTGAAAAACATTTGTATTTCATAAAATGCAGGAAAGGAACATTGTTTTAATTAATAATATATATTCCCTAACTTTGCCATAAAATGTTGGTTGTACAATGCTGGCCCAACAAAAGTATACACACACACTACCATCATGTCCACCAACTTGTTGCCAACATTTAGTTATCCCTTTTAAAATTTTCAAAAATTGCTCTTGCAATATGTTGTGACATTTTTTGATATAGTGATGAGTTGATGTATGTTTTTCTAAAGTACATGATTCGTATTTTCAAGTAAAAATGTTCGGTTTGCATATTATATTGGGCAAACATTGTATTCATTTATGTTTTCTAATCCAACATATTGCCAACCTTTCTAGTGTTGCCAAACATTATAAGTGATTTCAATTACTTTTTAAAAATTAATTCACGCATTTTAAATGAATTCTAGTCGTGTTAAAACAGTATTTTCATACAGTGGGTAGAAAGACAAGGAAACACAAGGAAATTAGTTTTCAGATATTTTATTTTAGAAAAGCTGGCAGACTTTAATTATACACTCACACACTGTTACAAAAGCTATTAGACTGTATTACACATCAGAAATCAAACATTGAGAGCACATAACATACACAATAAGTACATACATTTTATTACACTTACAGATAAGCAGTATAGGGTGTATACAAAGTTATCTCCACTTTGAAACTGCATGACATACACAGTTAATCATCTTAATACACATTTCACTTATGTCTATTAAAGCATGTACAGAATGCACTACAATTTACCATTGCACAAAATATTGACAGGGACTTTTCAGAATTAAATATTGCACAATGCAATTTTTGAGAGTGCATCACACTTCAAAAAAGTAAAGGATGCATCACAGAGTACATGGCAATTCAATATTACAGAATGTTTGCAAAGTCACTAAACACTGATTTTATACGTTTACTTAAAATTGGTTCCTCTAAATCCTATCCTTGAAGACTACTTTCAAGAAGTGAATGTTTCTTATGGCCTGGCTTAATTCTCTCATTATCGTTTTAAGTACTAAAATCTCTCCTAGTACAGTCAGGCAAGTTTAGAATGACACTTTCAGTTAAATCTGGAAATGTGTCTAAATAATGTAAATGAACAGCATCTACAGATGCGGGTAGGGAAGTCGATCCCATCATACAGAAAACCGGACACTTAGCCATGTCGGAACATTGAATCAATTCCTGTGATTTTTCTTCCCCAAATGGAAAATGAATTACTCTAAAGTGGAAGACTTCATCACAGCTCTCCGTGAATTCCCTTAAAAGGCCATTAGACCAAAGCAAGTAAGAAATGTTAGACCTTCCTGTATTGACACTGATGTGAGGATTCGCAGGATGGAAGATCGACATGTTTACAGTATGAGATCGACCACTCAACTGAGACTATTTCCCAAACAACATCTAAATAAATAGCTAAGAACTCATTTTACACTTGGAATTGTGGCCCCCTCTACCATTTTAAGGTGAACAATGACTGTGTGTTAAACTTTAATTTTCCTAGGAACTATGCACATAAGTCAGTCAACCAGGAACTAATAAGTATCCAATCTCATTATTATCAAGTACAAGCATTCTTATCACATTCTTCAAAATATTGAAATGGTTTACTATGATCTGATAGTCATGTTTCAGACTCGCACTTTCACTACAATAAATTAGGTTTCACCCTCAGTTTTACGGATACATTTTTTCTCACTCATGTATGGCCTACACTTATTAACATGACAATGTGAACAGTCACAATCAGTTACACTAGAACTTATGGTTTATTGTTTTTATCATGTAACCATTGCAATATGCACAACAAACATCAGACTCACACATTTCCTTATATGTGAGATGTGAGCATGTCATAATTCATACCTTACATTACATATCATTGCATGCTAAGCCCTCACCGAATCTGATGCCAAGGTTAGGATCAAAGGTGTAGCACCAATGTTCAATATCGTTGCATACTTGAACTTGTAAAACACCATCATAAGGATTAAAGAAGACTCTTCTACATCCTATTCATAGGATCTCGTAGGTATCTGTAGGGTTGAACACACCATGACTGAAGCTCCACCAGCTTCCCCCTTCCTTTATATAGGCTATCCGCCATCTTGAATTTACAAACTCTTGCTTTGGAACACTATTTTCCCACATACCACAGGGAGAAACTAAATGTCGATTTTAATTGTAGATATGAGTGACATTTTCCTTGATGTCACATTTTCACTCCAAATTATAGGAGTGGAGCAACAGTCATTTTGAATTATGTATTTAATTTGCTTATATGAAATATGTTTCGTGATGTGTTAACCTTGAGCCTTACATGATAGTTCATTCACATTGCAAAGCAAATCTGTGGTAGGACACAAATTATACAAAGACAGTGGTAACCATAACAAACATCGAGTACTTAAAATGTATAGATCACACTAATTATTGAAAAACACTAATGCTCTCCCCCGTTGCACATTTGAATCTATAAGTATTGTCCTCCACTAGGAACCATACTTTCCTGTATCCCAGCACTACACTTGTATACTTGGCTGTTGGGTCGAATCTTTCCATCATAACTGAAGCTCTGTCATCTTCCCCAATCTTTATGTAGGTTGGCATTACTCAATTGCATTCGACCTCCATCTTGGAATAGTATACACAGCTGGTTAATTACTCACCGACATCTGGGTTATATCGAAACATCAAGTACACGTGTTGCTAAGCCATTCTTTACAGTTCCACATTCAACAGGGGGAGACAAGACATCGATTATCCCAATGGATTTGAGTGATGTGCTCCTTATTATTACATGTTTCCATCCACATTGAAGAACTGTCGTAATAGGCTCTCCTTAGTTTGTACTTTATTTGTTTATACCCTGGATACTTCGTTATTTCTTCACCTTGAGCAATAAAGCATAATTTGTTTGGAGAACATGGCAATTCGCTATCAGGTAGCGTACTGAACACTAGACAGTCGTCTTCATCGCATATCTCCTGTTCTTCATACGTATATTCTGAACTGGTTTTTGAAAAATTCCAGTGTTCTTCCCCATTGAAGAGCTGGATTTGCCACGGCCTATTGATGTTAACCCGGAACCACACTTTCCTGTAACCCAACGCTACACTCTGGTAATTGCCTGGTGGGATGCCAAAAGTAAACTAAAGTAGGAAGCCGAGGTGCTCCTGTATTTATACCGCAGGTTCACTCTCCCCCCGATTAGAGGTTTTGTCAAGCACTTAAGTATTACATTGTCAACCGGAGATTTGGATGGAATTACCTACACCCCAGTCAGTCGCTAATGGTCATTTAAGCATTAATTTAGAATTTTCACCTGCTGAGGAGAATGATGATATATAGACATACAACTGCCATAACTTTTTGAAAGGACAGATGTAATCTTTCTGTTGTAGTTACTTCAATCTATTTACATATACTCAAAAATAATTACAGTTAAATATAACAATGTCTGAATGAAAACGACAAACAAAAATTTGTGTGTGTGTGTACCTATTGTAAATTAACCCTGCAACTACGAGCCAACCCTGTAAGTTAACATGACAGATTTATAACATTACCCTTAAGGAAAACTAGCAGTTTTACAACTACTCTACCAAAGCGCCCCCAACTTCAGAATGTTTAAAACAAACAGATAAAAACATATTTAAAGAGAAGCATCCCTCTTCTCATGATGCTGAATATTGATTGACAATCAAGGATGAAAATAATCTCATGCTAACACAGTTCTCACTCCTTTATCAGAGGTAAATTTTTTTAAATGTTGGTGTTAATAAAAGGTTAGTTCTAAAATAAATATTTAATTGCCAAAGTTATTAAACGGGTAAAAGATATGACATAGTTCTAAAATGAATATTTAATTGCCAAAGTTATTAAACGGGTAAAAGATATGACATTGGAAAGCTTATGTTTCAAGGATCTTAAAGAGATTGAACTAAGGTTTGTAATGTGTTACTCCTTGCATTAATAAAACCATAAATTGTTTTTATTCTTTTATATATATATAATACAACAGTTGCAATATATACTTTTTTTACAACAAAACAATTTACAACATGAATACGAACATACAAGAGTTAATATCTAAATCATGAATACACTTACATCAAGAAAACACATTTAGTAGAAGACACTATTTTTAAAACAAGCCATTCTATTTTACAGAATGAATACGAAACACAGTATTTTTTTAGAAACACATATAGCATAATCAAACATAAGATGAGTTTTGGTACACATATTCTCGTAAAGCCTCGCTTTTACACTGATTGCAAAAAATCTTTTTTAATTTGTGAATATTATACTGCTTTACTAGTGAACTAAAGTTTGGACATTCATAGTACCTTCTAACATTCACAACTTCTGCTTTAGTTAAAGACTTGATAATTTTCTTTTGTATTTTTCAGAGACATAAAAGGAAAAGTATTCAATAATTAAATCATTAAATAAATGAAATCTGTCTTCATATGCTATGAAACCAGATTCTCATTTCAAGTCATGGACTTCGTGTGATGCCTGATGGTGGTACATACTTTGAATTACTGGACTTAAGTTTGACTATGGGTGAGGTAGTTTTAAACTTAGGACTTTAGTGTCTTCATCATCATTAGAATAAGACATTGCAGGTTCTTTTACAATAACAGAATTATCGTAATGGTTTTCAGACCCTTGCACACGAAAAAAAATGGTTAGAGTGTAGACCTAGCCTTTCAAACACGCCAATTTATACTTTGGATTACATAGCAACAAAAAAAAATATTACTTACATTTTTTTCCCCTCGGGGAATCATTAGCACATTTACATCATCTTACCGAAGAACACTTTTACACATACAGTTCTTATAAATGAGATCCCCCTGAGAGACTCTTTGACACTTTTACAAAATTTTACAAACACATACACTCTTATTATTTAAAGTATTTCGGTCGAAGCCTCAGAATCCACTTCGTCAATTCCATAATCTGACACTATGTCAGGGACATTGTTCGGAGAATTGTTAATTAGTTGCATGATTTGTTGCATTCTTTTCACTGCACAGCCTCGCTTCAAATATTATTGGTTCACATCACATTGAAAAATGCTGTTGTGCCATACAGACAGTCATCAGCGCAGGGTTGATATGAGACGATATCTTAATCATCCCTTAGTTCTTTAGAAAGGAAAGGGTAAACTAACTGAATTCCATGTGGAGCATACAAAATGATAAATTCCTTCGGAAGAAGCAACAACTGGGAATGAATGTCAAGGTTTAGCAGCATTTTTGCTCTTCCCAATGCCAAAATAGCATTTAAAACACGCACTCTTCATCACAAGTGTCACAGCAGTGACCTATATGCATTTTTTTACCTTGAGGTATTTGACAAAGACACTCTTGCTTCTGCTGCTGCTGATGGAAGGTTGAGGTGTTCCTTGCTGATACACCGCTCTTGAAGATACAGACTTGGTTGAAGCTCGCAGACACTGTAAAAATTTGATGGCGAGAATCAACTTAATTCTGCTCGCTTGCTGTGAAGCTCCACGAAGTGGCTAGACTGCTAGACTTGAATTAAAAAATATTTGACTTCTTTCCTCCTTATATAGTAATCCGATCCAAAATGGCGGATGCACCCTCGACTTTTCCCTATTTCGGCTTCTTCGCGAACCTCCTCTTGAATTTTCCCTATTTTATCCCAATTGTAAACCCTCCACAGTCAAACTCATAGCGGGAATATGTGAAACAGTCTTTATTCAAATGAAAAGTTCTATAATTCAGAGTTTTAAAAAGATAGGTGTGAAATGATCTTTTTAATATTATAAGAGGTTACATAACAATACAAAACTGTAGCATGATGTTTTACTGACATGTTGGAAAACAGAGAATGCATGGATAAGCATAGTAAAACAGTAACATAATTTTATTATTAATATATGTTTTGACACTGTCCCAAGTTGAAGTCATATACTAAAACAAGTTAATTCTGGGCAAGTGGGAAACATTGAATAAACGAAGGAATATACCAGACAGACTTTTTCATTAAAGTATTTTTGTTATAATGTATTACGAGGCCGCACAGAATGAAACTTAACTTACACTAAATAATACTTTACTGTAATGTTCAATAACAGTACTGGCCTGAGCTGTGGTGCGAGCTGATGGAGTTCAAAGTCATATGATAAATCATTTATTGACCAATTGGGGAACTTGCGCACATGTGAACACTAAAACATTTTTGAACAGTAATTCTGGTTTTTGTATATTACATTTCATTTTATTATTAAAAAAACAGGACATGTAGGTTACAATAAGTAAGTGAGAATTAAGTAACACATTCGTACAATATATGAAAGAACTATATTCATAGTTAAATAAATTGTTTGTTTTGTGCGAGGTAATGTAGTTAGCGGGTCGTGGCATAGCCTGGTGTGGGATGTGAGAGCCAATGAGGGCACGGTGTATCAGTTCAACAGGGCAGAGAAGAGAGCTTTTGGCTATCTGGAGTATGCTTGCGCACTACTTGGGTACTATTATATACATCAGTTTGCACCAATTATTTAAATTTTAACACGAAGGAACATTTCAGACAGTTTCGGGGCGACGTAGAATGAAATTTAGGTTACGGTAAATAATACCAAGTGAAATATTGAGATGAGAAGAATGTAACACCAGGCATGCAGCACAAGTATGTTAAGGAACGGAAACTTTAGCAGTCAGCGGGCTAGATAAGTATTTCATTTAAAAGTCTAGCCTATTTTTATTCTTAGTTATATATATTCAAACAGTGTGTAAATAGTTGCGGCAGGAGATGTACTTCGCTTTCAGTGTTAGTAGAAACACATTTTACAAGCCTTTGAATTTTCCCTATATTGAACCCTCCAGAGTTAAACTCGTAGCAGGAATATGTGAACAGTCGTATGGATAAGAATTTCCAAGCACAACAACATTGAACGGACTTAAAACATATACTGAAAATTAATTTAGTAAAATAACAAGTGCTGGGCTGTCAGTGATGGCTGGGCTGGGCTGGGCTGGGGGGTATTTGATCTTGATATAGAAAAAAATGATTTCAGTTACGAGTGGTGAGGTGCGGATGTGCAATTAGGATGTGTAATTGTAATTAATCTGTTATTTACTAGGCAATAAACTCTAATTACCTCCAACAGGGTTCGAACCAAATCTGTCTCGATACTTGTTTTAACAGGTAAATGTTCGTAATAACATTGCTCGATACTTCATTTGTAACAGTTACGGCCAGGGTAGCGCGGGGTCGGTTGGCGACGTGCGGGCGATCGGATCTCAGGCTGTTCGGCGCATGGCCTGTGGGCTAGCTGGTCGGCGTTTATAATAATTGAAACATACGATCTCAGTTCAGTTGCGAGCAGACAGTGATGGCGAACAGCATTGCAATTTGCTTTTGTAATTCCTCTTTTGGCACTTGTTTAATTAATGTCTTGGTTCTTGTTTCAATTATGTTTAGTTTCTCGTTGCAAATACTCAGTAATTGTTTAATTAATGTTTCGATGCTTATATTCATAATTGTTCAATTACTAATTACTCTAATTAATGCCGGTGCCTGTGATTGAATTGTTTAATTGGTATTTATTCAATTCGTTATTATTCAAATGTTATATTTATAATGGCAGAAATTAGTTTTTTTTTAAACAATATATTTGTGTCGGTTAAAATTCAAGTAGTTATTTTTCAAACATTGGATTATTACATTTCTCTAATTCCACAATTCTGAGCTCAGTCACTCGGCGAGCTCCGATCAAGCAACACATATGCTGCTCCCCTCACAGCTCAGTCATCCGGTAGACAGCGAAGAAGCAACATATATGCCCCCGCACACACCATCAGAGCTCATTCCCTCGTCAGACAGCGACCAGGATGGACCTACCCTGCTGCTACCGACAGCCCCCGTCCCCCACCATCAAACCTCATCCCTTGCTAGACTCTGAACAGTCAACATCTAAAATGGTCCTTGTGCCTTTCTTGCTCCACGAAAGGGAGGGGTAAACCAATATATGCTGCTGCTCCCACCCCACAGAACTCAGTCGTCCGCCAGACTCCGAAAAGGCAATATCTACCCTTTCAACACCTAACCCTTCCCTCACTTAACCCTTTACACACCAAACAACCTCAATTAACCCTGTTCAATCAATTTGACCACTTCGATCAATTTAACTCTTTCAATAAATTTAATCCTTCTACCAATATTTAACTCTTTCTAACAATATTTTACACTTTTAACAACAGTTAACCCCTATAACCCTTTATCTGTAATAAATAAAGGTAATTAATCCAGGTACGATTACACAGGTGCGATTAAACAATTAACCCTTTGGGCACCAACTGGCAGTAAGGCCACTCTTGCACTTTATTTCGTGAGAAGCCCCTGTTCTCACTACTGTTGTGTGTTTTCGTCCTAATTCCATTCAGTGGTGTGACATACAGTTATGTGTAAAAATTGAGGATAATATTAGTTAGTGCCTGAGGTGCAACAAACTGTATTGCTGGTATGAAAGGAGGCAGAGGTCACGATGTTGGTCAGTGCAACACGATATCAGCAGAATGAATATAACACACTACCAATGTGATGTGAAGTAGTGTGGCAAACTATCAACATGGCGAGTGGTTTCCCAGTACAGCAACGCTTGTAGTACAATGGGTTCACAGGCTCAGAATAAGACTGTCGAGAAGATTTTGGGGTGATGTCGCTCTAGAACAAAATGGTTATCTCCATAATGGTCTTCTTAAACGATATTACGTGGTCTGTACCGATCAACTGCTTCTTTCAGGTCTCTGGGCATTAAGTCCCACTTCGTGCATGTGTCAGTATAAATTATACTGGGATATGTTTCTTGTTGTGGCTGCTCTTATTTTCCTAGCGATGCTGTTCGTTATCTTATGATCGCGTTGTCTGGCAGCTTGGCCAAATAACGATCTTCTCGTGGAGTCGACCTATCTAGACGTCCAGTGCTGAAAGATTTACTGTTAATCACCTTGTCGGCATCTTCGACAGACCACTGACAGTACATTCTTTGGGAATTGCACTTATTGGTACACCTTATCTGAGTTTCGCATACCTCCAGCCACTTGATATTCTCTTTATAACATCGTCGATATTGGTTCTGTGCGCCACTGCGATCAAATCTCAAGAACATGTACACTACCCACTCCACTCTATTCTACTATTCGTATAACTACATAAGTAGCAAACAACAAGCAGTTAGCAGCTGGCCATCTGTTGGCAGTGGTGGCAAACATTCGCATTTATGGCTGTCAGCATTCATTAGATGGTTGGCAATCAGGAAATATCTTTAAAAGTGACATATATTTTTTAAATAATCGTAATGTAGGCCAGTGCTCCCACAGTGATTGCTAGAATTCAACAGAAGCCACACAAGCAGACGGTAGACAAACTGACGTGTTACTTACTGCTGGGAAAATATTAGCAACAAGTTTATGGGCACTTTATTGCATGTCAACTGTTGTTTACTTCTGCGGCTTGTAGGACACTTGTGGCAAGCCAAGTTTTACTGCTGCGGAGCTATTAGTAGCGCGCTAATGGGTCCTTATGGCAAACCAAATGTTACTTACAACTGAGGAAACATTATCAGCTAATAGGCCAATTATGGCATGCCAACACTGTTACTGCTGGGGTGAGGACATGTTTGTGACAATTTCATGGGTCATTTACAGTATGTCAGCTATGCAGAATGTCAGGTAAATGGCGGATCGGACTGCACTACACGAATCCATAGTCAAAACTAAGTAGAAAATAGTTTTTGGTCAAAATACGTAAGGGCTTTAGTTTACGAGAAAAACAACATTTAAGTAGATAAAATGACTACACATTAAGCACAGCGTACATTATCAGAATAAAAAACGCCAAAACGGCATAACATGGGATTGAAGTTTGCTCTGCCCATAGTAATGCACTTTTTCGCATTTTGCATGCACACAGCATGCATGAAGCTTGGCCGCCGGATGCACCCACGACCATTTCCATGTCCCAGTACTTACCGCGTGTGTACTCCATAGCCTCCGTGACACTACTGAGTTCAGCTCTTCCCCTTGCCATATATCTTATGACACATTAATTGCAGCATCGCCATATCACCTCACCCATATCTAATTGGAATACCACGTTTGCTACAATGGTTTTTGGAATTTTTCATGGCGTTTTTCTCGTAAACGAAGCGTCTACTGTATTTTTATGTAAGAGTATTTTCTACTTTGTTTTGACCATAGATTCGTGTGGTGCAGTAGTATACTTACCCGCGAATTACCTGACAAGCTGAATGTTGTAAAATAGCAAATAATATATGTGAATTCACTCAGTTATTTTATTCCATGCTTATGTGAAGAAAAAATATCGTGTGACGTTACCAGCAATAGGAAAAAGTAGTTTCTAGACTGGAAACCTGTAAACATGTAAAAAGAACATTATTTAGCCTTGAAAATACTATCTGTAAGTAGTCCGAAACTAAAATATGTTACTAATATTTTGAACAAAACACATACATTTCAGCCTGGACTTGTGATACTAACGTAAGTTTATCTGTAGCAAAGATAATATGCAACTTTTATGCATAAAAAGTATTAATATTTAGTTACTTAAAAAATTTCTGCACGAATTCAGGTAGAGTAGTTGGTAGCAGTCTATACTATGAACTCAAATATATGGGTTCTGTTCCATGCTCTTCCAAATAAATTTATAAATTGTGATACAAGACTGAAATTAAAATATGTATATAAAGTTGTAAAATAAATAATTTTTATTTGGACAAAAACAATAATTTTTTTGTTCTGAAAATGCATGGCAAAATGCTTTTAAGTGGCCTCAAGTGGTCAATACCTGTGTTGTAAGTGGCAAATAGCCGGGCTACAAGTGGACAATAGCTGGGCTGCTAGTGGCTCGCCAACAGTTGTTGACAGTTCTTTAACTTATGGCAGAATGGCAGGCGCGCCGGAGCAAATTTTTGACTGGAGGGGCAAACCCAAGAAACTAAAAAATTTCTTTCTGAACGATTATATATATATATATATTTATTTATATATTTAAAACATTATTACATAGAACAGTGACATGTTTACTTAAAACATCACATGGCATCAACCTAAAGACATATGACAAGTGTTCAATAAATACACTGAATATTTACTCCACTACTTTCCCAAATAAAGCATTTCTTTCGTCCTCGCGGGAAATAAATTCACTCTTTATATCATTAAGATTTAGTACACTAGTTCTCTCTTTGTGGACATGAAGTAGCATCACATGCGTTAGACGTTTCTGCTTCATGGTGGCCCGCAGATAAGTCGTCAAACGGCGGAGGTTAGAAACTGGACAGTAATAAAATAAAAGTGATCGCACTCTCGTTCGGCCCTATATAATACTCATTGTATACTTACACTACACTGTACGTCTGCATCGACTACAGACAGAAGAGAAGTGAAGACAAACGAATCGCTGTTGTTCACACCTGCTGAAAGAATAGTATATATATATACAGGAGGGGAGGCGGAGTTACGAAGCACGCGATACACGGGATGTAGATAATGCGCAGACGCCAATGTGACGGCGTTGATGAAGGGGAGGGGATTAGTCACGGCACTGCTCACTACTTGTGCCGAATCAACCGCCATCTCGCTCCCTTCCACGCATTCGACGACTGGACTATTATATCGGCAGCGCACATTGTTGTGAGGGCCAACATGCTAAAGTAAAAACTTGCCATGGCTGCTTGGTGTTTTATGATGTAATGAAGGTGTAGAATCGAAGGAACGTTACGGGATTAATTTTTCGAAACTTATGTACACAAAAAGTGGAGGGGCAAAATACATGTTTTGCCCCCCCCCCCCCCCCCCCCCCCTTCAAAACGAGTAGTAAATCAGTGGGCCACTGCTGCCAGCCAATATGCATCGTATGAGCCACATAAACATGCGAATGAATGACAGAGGTTGACTGATTATGGGAACCGTTTGTGGACTGATCGTGAGTGACGAGATTTGGGCGGCTCTGAACAGCGAGATCTTCAGAGCCGATGGGGGTGAGCGTGGAGCAACGTCGGAATGAAAGGGCGGTGGAAACGGGCGTTCCCGAGAAAACTCGCCGACCAGCGGCATCGTCCGCCACAAATCCCACATGCGAAAATCCGGGAGTGGCCCAGCCGGGGATTGAATCTAGTTCGCCTTCGTGGGAGGCGAGCAGGCTGACCGCTCAGCCATCGCGGCCCCGTGAGCTAATCGTGTACAAGCAGATTTGGCCAAATGCGCCAACTGACTTTTGCTACTAGGGTACACACTATATTACTCTGATAATGTTTACAGTGCCATGCTGCAGTCTACGTATACACCACTAGAAGAGATTACTAGACAACATAACATTGACTTTATGCTGGCCAGAATGGTGTTAAACATCTTTGCATTGCATTACAATACTAACCTTAATATTTTCAGGTGAGTATAGAAAGAGGCAGACATCTCTAATGTGAAATAAGAGTTTTATATTTTTCACCTGACACGGTAAATAAATGAGAAAAATATACTTAAATGTTATGTTTAATCCATTCAGACCCAATGTACACATTTGTGTACATTACGTACGTGTAGGTAATTTTTGGTCTGTACTGTACACTGCGAAGCTCAATGCCTGTGGATAAATGATTCGCAAACCGTCTTACTGGTCTAGGTCATAATTGGTTCATAGACTATAGCCGACCATGTAACCTACAGCTCATCGATTGTGACAACGAAACAAGTGTTTTGTCTAGTTACTTACAGCACGTATCATAAAATGTCTTGCTTGCAGCACCTGAATCCTTAAATTAAGTTGGGTTTGAAAGGTTTAATTAAAACATTATTAACCCTACCTCCTCCCCCAAAGAACTTGCTGATATCTAAAAAATTGTTACAAAACTGTAGTTTTAACTGCTTATTTGGTCTTTGATGGACCTGCATTCCTCTTATCAAAGATTTGAATATCCACTTATGTCTGTGCAAATAAAATTCTCTTTAGGATGTAATATTTAAAGAACATTCCCTAAATTTGATTAATGACAAATAAGAATACTGGAGTTATCCCAATTCACCCCTTCATTTATTTCTATAATCATTCTCTGGATTCTATGGAGGGACATCACGGCTTCGATGCTGTCTTGGACAGACATATGTACATAAATACATAACACAATAAGAAACTATGCGTTTCATATTCTAATATGGTGCTCTTCGTGTCTAGCCTTACAGGGCCTCGGCTGCCCAATTGGCGGGGGACAGCAATCACATCCTATCAAAGCAGGTGTCCCCAGCTCTCACGCTGCTCTTGACTAAAATCAATGCCCCATCTTGATATGACAATGCGAATTGCATTACCAACAAGTACCGATACATTAGTACTCAGCACTAAGCATGTGGTCTAGGTGGAGTACTTTCCAAGCACCTGACATCCCTCCAGAACATTACTGGAGAACTGTTGTAGCACAGCATGCAGACCATCCTTAGAGAAGAGGAATCCCTGCTGAGCTTCTCTAGCAATCAGAGTTGACCACGAACCCAGCACCAATGGATCGGACACCAGAGAGAACCTCCAGTAGGGCCAAACCGATTGCACAAAGTATTACTTACTTTAGAATGACACATTTTTTCGAGACTGGCCATGCGATCGCATAAATCATGAGCGGCTATTGGGCGAATAGAAACAGTATCCCATCCACAGGCTACACCCATATCCTCAGAAGCAGTCAAACTGGGCCTAGGCTTTACACCCATTACTGGTCTGTTGCCTTCGATAGATGGTCACAACGCTCTGAAGCTTCACCGCCATCAACCCTTACATCCATCACAAGCCCGTCACTCGCCCATCCAATTAACCTCCGGCAGCAGCCTATCTCAGATGTACAAGTGGGCGAAGAATTGCCCTTCCAGGGATCAGCGACCCTAATATAGCAATCGATGAGGAGATCTAGAAACCCACAAAGTCAGGTACATTGCAGCTGGGTAAAAGTCTTACACTCACTACGTGTTGGTTGCTCGCCCACACACCCAACCACAGCACTTTAAAGCTACGTCACGCACTAAGCCTTAAACCCATTCCAAGACGGTCACTCACCCCGACAGCCAGCAGCAATCTTACTGTCACTATTACTCGCTATTACATACATGGGGATTTCTTCGCAGAGAAATTGTGATTTTGGGCCCCGAATAACATTAACACTGAGTAAGAGTACCCTACCGAGCGGCCGAGCTTTCATGGAATATATTCAGTCAGACCACAAGCAGATGCCCCTTTCGAAGCCGCGAGGAAACCGGGTCGCAAAGGGAAGGTGTGGCATAGCCTGCTTTTGGCTAAGTCCAGTGGCGGTGGCAACATGCCAGCAGGTCGCCTGGATAGGGTCAGGTTATTTACGACGTTTCATCTGCCCTATCCGTGATCTTCCATTGGGTTAACACTCTTGGATAACTGTGACATGATACTTTCTCGACACCTCAATCAAGTGGTTGCCTTCCCCATCCGAAGAGATAACCTCCAATGGAAGTCCACGTTCAGCTTCCTTGAGAGTGGGGGTGGACCCCCGTGGGAACCCCGCGTCCAAGGTCAAGAAGTGAGGGAGCGATACGAGCGATGCTAACATGCACTTATAGAGCCTCATCGCTCCTACGCGCAAGGCGTGCAGTGTTTCCGCCGTAACTCTGTACTGTGCAAATTAGATTACATGCGATGAAAGATCACAGATTAAACTTTGTAATTTTCTCTTGCCGTTTAAGGAAACTGCATAGGGAAGCTTTAAAAATGTGACATTTTACCTTTTTTTACGAATTTTTTTCTCCAAGAATATACCGAATATGACAAAAGTAAAAAAATAAGGTAATAATAATTTTTTTTTTCTCACAAAAAGCCGTATTTGCAGAACAATTATTTACCAAGAAAAGCTTAATTGCACAAACAACTATTTCAGAAAAAATGCGGCGGTCCATCCCACACACATCCTGGACACACTATCACTCCAATAGGATCACTGTGTTCTGAATAAATGAGGTTTCTGACGAAGAATTGAAAGGCACTTAAAAAGCGCCGCGCAACACCAGATTACGTCCTTGTTACATGGTATTCTGTTTGGTTAGCTGGAGGAGCACCATGCCACGCTTTCAGCCCTTGGCTGCTAGGGGAAGACTTACTATAGGTCGTTCACGGTAAAGTGAGCACATTTGAAAGTCCTCTCATTTGAAATAATAGTCAATGAATATATTCAGTTTCAGCCTTAGACGTTAACTTCCGAGTGCTGTGGAATACACACACACTGTTTATTACTTGCATGGTAATATTTATTTAAAAAGGTGGTTAAAGGATAAAAGAAATGGCTGTGAAGAAAAAAAAGTAACTAGGGCCTCAAAAGTCACTTTACCGTGAATATTCCATGCTGGGCTCGCCGTCGCCGCATCACATGTCCCGCGACAAACCGACGTCGAGAGGGAAAAAAATTGAGCCTGACAATATCGCGTGTACACGGCCACAGTCCGGTCGCGCCAGACTACGCTACACCCCCGCGCCTGCGCGTCTCGCGACCTGAACACGGCTCAGAGGTTTGCTGCAAAGAAAGAAACTCAAATAAAAATTTAAAAAAGTCGCGCCGCCATTGTGCTTTCACATGGCTTCGCTCCTATTCCGCGTGTCGCCGCCGACAGATTATTATCTCCGCCTGTTTTACTGCTTGCTTGCCTGAGATAATAGCCACCTTGCCCTTTGTTACGATTTTTATGCGGTATTTATCACACATTTTGTTCTTCCAACGAGCTTGGATTGTAGGCAGACGTAAACTTTCATGTCGTCCGCCTCCTTCTCACCCCCCCCCCCCTCCAGGGTGTTCGTCTACTCTTACAGGAGAGCTAAAATGTCAGTAAAGATTAAATAACGCAGTCGCCACGCTATGGAAACCAGAACTCATACAAGTTTAATTTACGACGGCCATTTCCTTCGCCGTCCGATTGTTCCTGTCAGTGCTGGTACTCGGGTCGTTTCCGGTTTGAGAATGTTTAGTCTGGCCTGCGGAGACCGGACCAACGGAACATTTTTTTATTTTACAGCAGTGGACATTTCGCGTCATTTTCTCCCCAGAGAAAACAAATAACAGGCATAAAACATCATCGGAGTGTTAAAAAAAAAATAATAATACGTGTGCCCAGCCAGCTATTCATGGAGGACAAAAAGGTATTTTATTTTCTCACTCTTGGCGCCAATAACGGAACAATGCGAGGAATTTGGAGCAGGATGTCGGTAAGGAACTTGGGGGTATTGGCTCTCGTAGAAAAACAATTCTTAGTTGAGTGAGCGAAGAGATTTTGGCGGCTCTTAGCAGCAAGGGCTTGAGAGCCGATGTGGGTGACTTGAGGTGAGGTAGGAGCAGCACCAAAATGATGAGGTGGGGGGGGGGGGGGAAACTGGAGATCCCCGAGAAGCCCCACCGCCAAGCGGCATCGCCTGTAACGATTCCCACATACGAGAGTCCGGTGGCCTGGCCGGGGATTGAGCCCTGTCTGCCTTGGTGAGGGGCGGGCGGGTTAACCTCTCGGCCACCCGCTCGGCCACCGCGACCCCAATATTTTTTAGTGATGATTTAAATTTTGTCGGTGCGAATTATTCTAGAAATACTTCCATTGAACAAGGACCGAATGTTAGTTGAGTCCTGTTCACGGTAAAATGAGCACTTTTGAAAGCCCTGCTTAAGATCTACTTGTAAGCACGTTGCGTATTCTTCCGCCTTATGTACGATTAACACTATCATGGACCTCATCACTTTATTAGTGGGTCGATCAGGTGAAACTTTGAAATTATTAGAAAAGGAAATATTTCGCACATCTGCTATTTTTTACACTTCGATAGAGTAAAAAAGTACAAAGGCAAAGAAACAATTTAAGTTGTTACAAATGGTTACCTAACACTTCCAATCTGACGTTAAAATATGGAACTATTTTCCATCCATCGTTACCAACTGTACTGGGAGTATGTCACTCAGTGCGCCCGTTATAAGATATGCAAGCAGGGGCAGTAACTTTTCCCTAAGGTTGATTTCAAAAGTGCTCGCTTTGTCGTGAACCGCCTTTGAAAATTGGAACATTCGAAGTATTTGTGCCAGAATTAATCGTGGTAAAAAAAATACATAAAATATTATTATGGTGAAATATCGTTTTTAAGGTCCTTTACTACCTGGAGACATTTCTTCACGCTTTAGAGTATGACATTTACCCGCGTGTCTAACGCCTCGTCGCCTTTATGCCTGCCGTTTTGTTGTGCGGTGTGCCACCTGTGGGAATTTGAGCAATCGCTGTGTAATCTTGCTGTGTGATATAGCCTGTCCATGGTAAAGTGAGCACTTTTGAGGCCCTAGTTATTTTTTTCCTTTCGGCAAATTTTAATTATTTAACCGCCTTTTAAAATAAATTTTGCAATGTACGTAATAAACACAAAGCGTGTATTCCACTTAACTCGGAAGTTAACGTCTAAGGCTCAAATAAAATATATTTATTGAATGTTATTTCAAATAAAAGGGCTTTCCAAAGTGCTCTCTTTACCATGAATAGCCTATAGTGAACCGAAAGAAAGAAACTGCGTTGGTGGAAACCACAGGACACCCTTCGTTCCCGAAGTGATACGGATTAAGGCGATGTCAAGACGCTGTGGCGATGGAGTGCAAAAAGAAGGAAAGATAAGGAGAACCGCGAGAAAACGCCATCGTCCGCCAAGGGCGAAACGCCGAGACAAACCCCAGGACATTGAACCCTATTGGAAGCGAGTGGTACAGAACGAATACGTCAATCTGGCCCCCATTAATGAATTGTTAGCTGTTAAAACGCATTAAAAAACTTTGCAGGAAGAAGACAAATTTTTTTTTCCGCCACTTAGATAAAGACTCGAGTTTTTCCTTATCCTTAAAACTAGGTTTACTGTTTTGTGTCGTATTTAGAACAAGTTTTGGATTGTTTATTTATTTTAAGTATGCCCGACACGAAATTATTTTACCTCAGGATTGCCGACTTTTCGAACGAACGACTTTCAGAATTTTTAAAATATTGATACGATGAAGTAACCATATTCCTTTTACATTCAACTCACATTAAACATTTATTTATTGTACTTCTTTCGACTGTTTATGCAGATGTAGATTACTGAACTAGTTTGGCTTATTTTCACAAGAAAGGTGTTATTGCGATTATCTTCTCAGTAAGAAGATGCATCGTGTAATTTCGTTCATGTCTGTGTAAACATGTTTAGATAATTGCTGGATCTCTATAAGAATGTTGGTCGCGCATCTTTTGACACAAAAATTATAATAACATTGTATAATTTTTTTTTTATCCTGCACAGGACTGTTGTCAAATAGAAGTTTTCAACTTGTACACTATGGGAAATTTACCATGCATCCAGTTGTAAATATAGAAATGGTATTATACAATTTTGGAAACTTCATCACGCATCAATTGACTCTTTCACGAATAAACGTAGGAAAGCTACCATGGATGATTGCAAAAAAAAATAAAAAATAACGTTACAATTTGTGTTTTTTTAAATACGCCTAGGCACTGATATATTCGACTTTGGAACAATTTCTTAGAATGTTTTAAGACTAAATTACTTCAGAACTGTAACATGCATTCCACCGAATCGTAGACGATGTGACTTCATACTGAATACAGACAAGTCGACAGTTACGAGTAAATATTTACTATGCGTCAGCTGCAGACAAGTTTATGCAGGTCGGCCAGTTTTGAACATGAAAAAAGTGTAATTTTTGTTGAAAATTTAGAGCTCTTGAGACTTCGGCTCCTTAAACACAAATAAAGGTTATTTACAAACATTACAATTGTTATTATTAGGGCCCTTTTAAAATTAATTAACGGGTATGTATTCAAACAATTTTTTTCAAAACAGAAAAAAAAAGTTAACGTATCCTTAAAAAAAAAAAAATGATGCAATTGTAAAGAATGGCAAGAAGCTCCCCAAACCGTCTATGAAAAGTGCTGCAGGGCTGATCGATTAGTTTTGGGCAATGAACGGTTGCCGAAATCGAACGGATTTTGAATTTCAAGACTTTCAGAATTGTTAAAATGTTAGCACACTTCCACACGAAGTACAGCAAGCGAGAACGAACACACAACTGTATAATTATAAGCTCTACATTTAGTTTAAAATAAGTATAGGCTATTCACGATAAAATGGGCACTTTTGAATGCCCTGCTTAAGATCTACTTGCACGTACGTTGCGTATTATTCCACCTTATGCAATATTAACATTGTCCTGGGCCTCATAACTTTATTCATGCGTCAGTCAAGTGAAACCGTGGAACTATTATAAAAGTAAATATTTTACAAATCTGCCAATTCAAACTCTTACATTCCTTTATATATATAAAAAAGGGGAAGGGAATAATTTAAGTTAACGGAAATGGTTACCCAACACTTTTATTCGACGTTAAGATACGGAACTAATTCCCATCCATAGTTACCAACTTTACTGGGCGCATGTTAACTCAGTGCGCCAGTTAAAATATATGCCGGTAGAGGCAGTGACAATTTTCCAAGGTTGATTTCAAAAGTGCTCACTTTATCGTGGACAGTCTTTATAAAAGAGGACAGGCCTATTTCGAGGTGGGATAAGGACTTGTGCTCACTATGCTCTGGCCTCATTTAGTGAGGAGGCCTCTCGAAATGAAATTTTAAAAACGATAAAGGCTGCCGTGTCTGTGGTTAACTCCTTAAAGTATCACACCGGGTACACTCGTTCCCGTTTGACATGTTTGCAGAACAGGAGAAATCCTGGTCGATGCTGTACAGGTCCATAAGGTATCTCCAATGCCGGTACTCCTTTCCCCTGGGCAATAGGTACTACAAGTTTTTATTGACACATCAACTATAAAATAGTTGGTTGTTTGTGTACTGACACCCTTTCCATAGGTTCCAGAATACTAGGTGTTGTAAGGTATTTGCAGAAACTTCTCACACGAAAAATTTCTTGTTTTGAAACACCTGAAAGGAGAGATTAACGTGAACGTTAAGAGGTTAAAGTACCTACAACATATTGGTGCCTCTTCTCTTATTTGCCTGGGCACTAGAAAAATATTGTATCTTAGTAAATGAAAGTTTTACTTGTTACCAGGAAGGTAAAATAAGTTATCTGCCCCATACCTCGCCTCGTTTCAGCGTTGTCGGTCTCAAGACCTGGCTGTTAAGAGAGGGATGGCCCCCACGTTTTCTTTTTTTGTGAAATAGCTGTTTGCGCGAATACGCGTATCTCTGTTTATATGTGTTCTGCGAATTCGAGTTTCTGTCATAAAACATAAAAAACGATTACCTATGCCCCCTCTTTTTTTTAACTTTTGAGATATTAAGCGTATTCTTGGAGAAAAAAAATTTCGTGAAAACGGTCAAGTATAGCATTTTTAAAACTTGCCTATGCAGTTTGCTTAATCGGCAAGAGAAAAGCACAAAAACACAGACGGGGTTTAATCCGCGGGCTTTCATCGGGTGTAATAAAAGTCCCACTGTTACAGATCTGATTTGCACAGTACAGCGTCACGGCGGAAACACTGCACGCTTGCGCGTGGGGGCGATGAGGCACTAGAAGTGCGTGTTGGTGTCGCCCGTATCGCTCCCTCGCTTCTTCACCTCGGACGCGGGGGTCCGTCCCACTCTTAGGGCAGAAGAAAAGAATTGGTTGCTTCCCCCTTAACTACACGTCCACGCTGTCAAAGAACCTCAATAATGCTATTGAACCCTCTCATGTTTTTGGATGGGGTAATAGCAACAAGCCGTTATCTGCCTCACCCTTTTCACCCCAAACTTGTGTGTTATCACGCGAGCGATTGTCTTGGAGGCAGGTATGAGAATTGGGGGTGGTCGGTGGGGAAGGGGGTGGCACCACTGAATAATTCAGAGCCGACGGGCGGCAGTCGCTATTGATTCGTCCTCGATTCCAGGAGAGTACGGGCGTCATCGCCCAACCATCTAGTCTCTGCTGTGCTTCATTTAAGGACATGTTGATCACTACTAAGCACCGCGCCTGAATTACCTACGAAGTCTTCAGTTGAAATCATTGAAATCGGATTCAGAATTCGGACCTTACACCTCTGCAGCCAAAAGTCGGCGAAGTGGTAACGTCGCCACTGTGTCAAGACTTCCTGAAAATGATGGACGTGCGTTCAATTTTTTGAAAATTCTGATGTCGGTGGGTTTTCTCTGGGATCTCCCGTTTCCATCGCCTTTTCCATTCCGGCACTGCTCCATCTTCGCTGTTAAGAGGCACCCAAATCTCTTCATTCACTCACTCACGCATCGCTGGCGTCAACCCTTTGTCCTATCGACTCAAGCTTTGTCGTATCGGCAGCAAGACTCTCTTCGGTTCTCATGCACAATAACAGTTTGAGATGCACTAGATAACCTACTAGTACTCTCCGGCTAGAACTGACGTGTTACTCAGTGTCTTGGCACTAGGCCTCAGGGCAGTTGAGTGCCTTTGTTTGGGCACGTACAAAGTTGAATTTAGTATAATGTTTGAATACATCGCTTATCAAACCTGGTACTTGGAACTGGACTAGGGATCACGCTGCACAGTGATGCCACTCCTCTTCTACGACCCGTTATTCTAATGCCTAAGAATAACATGCAATTCTATGAATGTCTTACCAGAACATGCAACTCTTCTGCTAATGCTTGCAGGTCGCTCTCCCACTGTCTCCGCAGGACTGGCGGATTTTCTAATGGTGTCTATTCAGGAGATGCGGCTATCTTACTAATGCCTTTCCAGCACAGTCAGGTGTATTACTAATGCTCACATTCAGCGGTTGTACTAATGTAATTCATAATTTAAAATTACACTGGACCGTCACATTTTCGGGACTCAAACCCACGACCTCGCTGGAAACTAGCAGGCATGCCAGCACCTAAACACATCGAGGGCTGGAGTGAAGATCGTTCTATCGTACGTTTAGTTTGGTCAAATCGAATCCTCGAGTTCACGTGTTCGATCGCGACGCGTTGCACCAGAGTGGTGATCCTTCCCACGTGGTGTAGAAGGGAGATGGTACAGCGTGGTGATCCTTCCCACGTGGTGTAGAAGGGAGATGGTACAGCGTGGTGATCCTTCCCACGTGGTGTAGAGGGGAGATGGTACAGCGTGGTGATCCTTCCCACGTGGTGTAGAGGGGAGATGGTACAGCGTGGTGATCCTTCCCACGTGGTGTAGAGGGGAGATGGTACAGCGTGGTGATCCTTCCCACGTGGTGTAGAGGGGAGATGGTACAGAGTGGTGATCCTTCCCACGTGGTGTAGAGGGGAGATGGTACAGAGTGGCGATCCTTCCCACGTGGTGTAGAGGGGAGATGGTACAGCGTGGTGATCCTTCCCACGTGGTGTAGAGGGGAGATGGTACGGCGTGCTGCCCATGCGAGTTGTGCAGTAGCCACTCTTCGTATTACTGAAAGCCGAGGTAGAGTATTGCTGAGATTACTCGCCTCTCATCACGGCGAACTGTCTTGGATTCCCGGCGGGGTCACTACCGGATTCTCGCATGTGGGTGTAGGAATCGTGCCGGACGATGCCTTTGGTCGGCGGGTTTTCTCAAGGATTTGAGTTATGCAAGTGAGTACGTTTTAATATTGCTTTAATTTAACTTCATCTGAATATTGTTTTTATTTTTTTTTATAGTCGGTACTTTTTTGTATTTTTACTTATTAAAACGTCTTTTTCGCGGTTATGAAAATTAAGGTTATTGCCTTGAACAAATGGCGAACATCATATTTTCAATCTTCGCGTTTCGTTATCAATACATCAATATTTACTTTTACCGTTTGCGCGCGATGAAAACGTAAATCGAAACAAACAATTTGGATCACGTCCGCGCGTGCGTCCACGGACGGAGAGTTGAAGTTGGCGAGTAATCTTGCGACGTGGGACTTTGGGACATTGGGGACGGCGAGCCTGTGACGTCAGATGGTCACGTGCACCAATCAGCAGTTAGAAGTCCGCGGACTAGTAATTGCGGACTAGGCTATGTTGTCGCCCATATCGCTGTGCTTCGAACTTAATTTTCTCATACCGCGGCGACTACTGCATGTGCTGTCCTCTACGCACTAAACTTGAAACAGTGAGAAATCATTGTAAACAGTGAAAATTGAGCAACTGACAATTAATGCAGCGGTTTAATTTCACTGGTTTATTTGCGATGACCACTGAATGTCAAGAATTTCGCTGCTTTAAGTCTCTTTTTCCCAGTTAACTTGCAGTGAACGTTATTTCGCCGATTGATATCACTGATTCAGACTCAGAAGTGTAATAAGTGCCATGTGTAAATATGGCCTTCCTCATGCACTTGCTTCACGGTATTATCCGGCAACTTATTACTTTCGCTATTATTAGTTACATTTCAAAATAGTCATGTCCTCGAAAACAGTGGGAAATTACAAAACTTTTTTTTTCTTTGTGATACAAAAAAAAAAGCACATAGCGAAATAAAAGTACAAACCACCATTTAAGGCCACGCGCAAACTTTTCGCACTTAACCTGTTGCAAGGGATGATTTCGTAGTGTCGAATTGTTTGAGCTCTCCGACGTAAGGCGAGGAAACTTCAGTCGAGTTCCGAATCGTCCATGAAGGATTTCAGTGTTAGCTTGAGTATAATTATGCCTACGTCATTTTAATAGTGGATTTCATCCAACGCAAACCAGAATAGAGCTAACACAAGCTAGCTCAACGGAACGTTCGATTATATTAAATTATTAAAACATTCCGAAATTATGGGGAAAAATTTTTCGCAATCATTTACGGTAAACATCCAACTAGCTTTATATTGTAACGAAATTGTTCGTGTGTGGTCGTTTGCTCAGCAAGGCGAAGGTGCGAGTTTCTTTTTACAGTGAAACATTAGGACGTCACTCGATACGCCTTATTTTCCGTGCAGTTCAATAGCGGCATTCCTATACCGCGTTTTGAAACGATGTATTTGTTACTATTTTCCCTATTGCTATACACTTTCAGACGTCTTATATATATATATATATATATATATATATATATATATATATATATATATATATATATATATATATATATATATGCGCGTATGTATGTACGTAAATAGTTCGAAAATTTCAAACTTGTATTGCCGCGGTCTGATGGACGAAATTTGTTGTTTGTGGATAGCAGTGCCATTGAGGAACATTTTTTCTGTCTCGTAACGTGACTAAGCGTAAATTTATACTCAACCTCATCTCGTGTTTCTGATACACGAAAAAAAAAAAAATTACATCATTGACTAGATAGTCTTGTAATCAATATCCAGCGATAGGCGGATATGAAACACTCGAAACTTCACCTCTCGTAGTTATCTCAACCTTTATGCTACTGCTGACGCGATTCTAAGACACTCGATGCAGATCAGTTTCTTGGCCGAGGAGATAGTGTTCTGCTGTGTCAACTATCGAGAATTTGAGACGCGCGATGATAGCTTCCGTTCGTGGATGCTCCTATACATCGTTCCCACAAACTGTGATCCACGCGGAAGACATTTCAAATTAGGTGTCAGCTAACAATAAAGAAATTGCGGGCTGGGCGATATCTTAAAAGACTGGGCGCCTGCCTCCTTTGCAGTATTTGTGGATGGTCTTCTTACATGTGTAGGCTGTTCACGATTATGTGAGCACTTTTTTAAGGCCGTAACAAAAGGCATTAACCGCTAATAAATACATCTTATCTGCAGCCTCGCGTATTAAATTTTGATGGTGGTGAAATGTATGCACTGTGTTTATTGGTCGCATTGCAATGCTTATATTGAAAAGCAGCAAGAAGATGGAAATTGGGTGAAAGGAAAAATTTATAAGGGGCCTTAAAAAGTGCTCACTTTACCGTGAACAGCCTGTACATTCGTGTGAATCCGATTGCTATTTTGAGACGTGGCTTTCTTCAAAGGGTCGGTTTTCGCAACCTTGAAGGATACGCAATAGTGTTTCTGATATGCCCGATGTAATGAAAGTTGCAATACTCTGACTTGCATATTATTTATGCAAATAAACACACCGAGAATATGTTAAACGGCTTCGTAAAAAAGAAATGATTCCTAAGATTCTAGAGCACAGTTAAAGTGCCATGTTTGTGGGAGCCTAAAAAAATAATTTTTCAGTTAAAAATTGCTTCAGCGACGGATTCGCATGCTTCTATAATTATTTTACACATTTGGAAAACTTATATATATAGTTATATTAAACATTCATCTTCCTCACATTTTATTAACTTGCTGATAAGGAGCGACTATCAGAAAAAAATGTATCGTCTCTTAAGTGAAGACGATGCCAACTTTATTAGAGGTGAAACGTATAATCGAAAGTCAGATAATGCTCCATTTACTCTTTGTTCACAAATTTGACAACTGTAGCGTTCAGTTGCCATTAAAACTTGTTTGTCTATACCTTGGATCCACTAAATGAAATTAAAAATAAAACCTTTAACTGCAGACCAGATCATAAAAATGTATGTTTACAAGTTTTCTATGTACACGCAAATTAGCTGCCTTGTTTTAGAGTTGTGAAATATCTTCGAAAAAAAAAAAAAAATGAAATATGTCGATTCTACCATGAACCAGTGTATCTGTATTTTTCAAGCAAAATTTTTCATTGCCGTCGCAAGTAATGTATTTTCAGACGAAAGTTTTTTTTTTTTAATACGGGAACATTTTTTTTACAGCAGGTCCTTATAAGCATAAACATGGATAACATTTATGTGGGAATGTAAATATGGAACGAAATAAAGTGGTTCACGAACCTGGAACCTTGAAGAGACATACTATATAATCTCCATCTGCATGAAGCAAGTGGCAACATAGTCGCGACCGATGGGGTTAAGGCAGATTCCCACCCGCCATCTTGGATTTAGGGGATTTTTGCCATACTCTGGAAATACAGTTTTCTATCACGTGTTTGGAACGACAGAGCACAGAGCATTGCCTAGTGCATTGTCTGAGGTCAGTATTTCTTGATTACTGTTGACATCGTCGCTTTTGTAATCGTTCGCAATAAATAATATCGCGTTTCGCCTCGGTTACCAGCTAAAAATTTAAAAATGCAGCGAAGCTGTGGCAGTTCGATAAAGTTTTCGAAGTTGTTATTTAGGATATTTCGTGCGGGGAATTCCAATACACATTGTGAAATAGAAGATTTGGCGAAAAATCGATGAATCCAAGATGGCGGGTGGTAATCCCTCCTTAAGCGTTGTGTACGAGTGGGGCAGTTATTCGCCGTGTGTTGAGTGAAACGTATGACATCGTACATCATGATCACCATGTGTATCTTACGCTTTTGTTAGCGCACAGAGTCCATCAGTGTCAATCTAAATACTAAAACAAATATTATATTATAATTATTACTTTGTCAACTCCAAGATTGTTATTCAGAATGCTGCCCTTAAACTGGAAACGATGGGAACACTGATTCCTTCTCACGAAGGTGGATACCCATGTCAGATGACAATGTCGATGGTTTGAGACTTCGTCGAGAATAATCGCTTAGTAAACCTATCTTCTGGAGAAAAAATAACTTGCTACAGTAATTTAAAACCCTGATTGAAAGTATTAGGTGCGTAGATTTCCTAGTTACTTGGTTTCTTGCGCAGTAGACAGGACGGTTGCCCCCCCAAGGACGCGGAAGGTGGACAAAATCAAAAAGTCCGCAGATCAAACACTACTAAAAGGAACAGGTACCCTCGTTGAAGTAGCAAAAGATTTGAAACCTTAATTCAGAAGTGTACTTAAAATCAATGTTGACTTTATACACAAGTAAAAATTCTTGAATAGTTTCAAGAGTATTTATTTACAATTTATTTTTTTTCTCTTTTTTTTTTTTTACGTTTTGTTTGCACTAACCACAACTAGGGTTGATCCACTTAAAACATCAATATCTCTTAGTATCAAAGAACGATTATTTAAAAAGGACATTTAAAAGTATTATTTTTCGAAAATACAACAGTAAATAATGTCCAAGAAAAAATTCTAAATTACATAAAATTTTTACTTTGACCAAAAGTATATTTACATAAGGGACTATAAGCCTCCATGATGATTCATTGGAGAAAATTACAGTAAAACTTTGAAAGCAACCCGCCCAAAATGGCGATTCTCCATGTCTCCAACAGTGCACAATGCACTTGGCGTATTTATTTTAGTAACATTTTAGTTTATACTGCTGAATAAGCATAAAGTTCCGCAAAAAAAAAAGGCGAAAAGCTAACACTTTGCTGTTATTATCAAAATATTTCTTTCTCTGGCAACATTATCAGAAATTACACATAATATATATAATTATATTCCTACAGGCCGCATAATATTCGAAAATGGCCAAAGTTACAGTACAGTATTAAGTTTGATTGAAAACGAACAACAATATTAATTACTGTCTTTACTGAGATTCAAACAACAGGTTGGATAATCCTAAACCCAACCAACAAATTATTTTGGTTATTTAGTTTTTTCAAACTAATTCCAGCAAGAAAACAACCATGTCTTTAAAATTTTATGGCTGGATAAAATGTAAGCTGCCATGTAAAGACTCTGGGAAAACACAATACTCCCATTTAAAAAGGCACTTTAGCTGTCGCATGGCTAGCAATATTAAAAAATAATTTTAAAAATATTCTAAGTTTTACTTAGGTGATCTGAAATATTCTCAACTTTAAATTATTAAAAATTTTCTTGCCAACATGGCGCCTGTCACCTAACTCAGGACACCAAATGTACCCGATTCCTTTTTGCCATAAGGGCAAAGCTGAGATTTTACTTGTATTACATTACTTAAATGGCTGGGTGATCTCCTTCTGGGGCAGTGGCAATCCGACCCCGATCCAGAGATCGCACCCTCCTTTTATACAAAACACAAATCAATTCCCCTAGTAGGGATGAACAATACCACTGGCCAATGGGAAATTAGATAACCTTTTAAGGAAATGTCTGTTGAAGGTAAGTATTGCCCCTTATAGGGGTGACTTTATTGCTGTCCAATAATTTTGTTTGAAGCCGAAACATGTCCATGTATGGAGTACACACGTGATCACACATCACACATCTCCCGACGTTCAAACATATTGCAGGGTGTGATGTCACGAGCGCGCGAAACCCAGGCGGTTAGTGGGTGGCTGATGACACAGGCCTAGTTCCTCGAAGCGCCGCTGTCACGAGCTCAGCAGCACCTAGCAGAGTCGCACTCGCCAGACGTGCTGGAAGCAAGCTAGTGCAATGTTGATACTCCGAACTGCTGCTGAAGTCCGCCCAGATGACAGTGCGATCGAATGCAGCAGCCCACCCTGGGCTGCGCCGTAATCAGGTACAAAAAACAGGTATTTGGTAGAGATCACGTCTTCCTCACAATTATCGGGAAGGTAAATTGCAATTTTTCGTGAAGATAAGCAGTGAAATTTTTCAAGCAACTCGGTGCTCAGAAAGACGTAATTCTTTGTGTGAGGCGTCACACTGTCATTTTCAACATACCAGAGGGCATCTAAGAGAGGATTGCATGCAGTTGGTCGCAAGTAACTGAAATATCATGTGTATGGCCAGATTTTCTAAAAGTTAGTTGTCAATAACGAGGTGATATTGGAAAAAAATGGTTCACTGATGAGGCGTGGTTGCATTTGTTAGGTTACGTAAATTCCTCAAAACACGAGCTGCCCAGCTATCATTTACGAGAAACCCCCTTCATAACTAGAAGGTCGGTGTCTGATGCATATTATCCCGGTCACGTATAATCGGTTTTGTATCATTCACCACAACAATGAGTATGGACTTGGGCCTCTAGATTTGTGACACTTCTATCAATGTATTGGTCCAACATAAACTAATTTTTCTACGAGCTGTAGGTATGCTGGTTTATGACTCCCCATAATCTCGTGACCTTTTATTGCCAGACTTCTTTCTATGGGTCAAGTTAAAGGGGACGAGTGCTCAGGACTAGGCCTCGTGTATTGCAACTGTCGGAGTGGAACGTCGAGGAGATCGCTGCTGTTCCTGTGGGGATACTGCTCGATAACTTCAGAAACATGGAGCGGCGTATTTGATGGCAGAAAAATGCATTTCCAACATCGCATGTGATGGATCGTCTGACACAGGCACGAAGGTACTTTGTCTTTTTTTTTTTTTTTCGTCGGTCCTAAATTTCGTATGATATTACCGATTCTCTTGATCCTGCTCCTAATGAATTTCCCTTTCCTTACAGTTTGAAGCGGTATCCGCTATTGCATTAGAGCATAACTAACACACTATCTTAAGTCGTTTAGGACAGACATTACAAGAGTTGCTGCTAGTGTAGAGCCAATCTCTCATTCTTTGGGCATCAGCATCTGATTTAAGTCAGAAGATTTGTGTTCTTTAGAGGCGCTAGATATGAAAAAACAAGAAGGGGACACGAATGACAACCATTATAACACATTTATCCGTGTATATTTTTATGTGTAAACATATAACCATCCTGAAATGCCAAACACAAAATTACTTTAATATTTCTTCCTGCTGTGATAAATTCTGAGATTTTGCTCAAAAAAATGTTGATGAATTTAACCTGCCTCTACAACTTGCAGAGTGTTGAAGTTTCTATTGCAAAGTTTCTAATTTAATAGCGGGTTGTGTAGAAACGTACAATAAATATGGGACGAGCATAGATGCCAGGTAAGCATAAATCAGTCTGTGTTCCAACATCTGGCTGTATTTTTCGCCAACAGTAGCTACCATCGCAAAACGTGGATTGGACCTTAAATTAGGACACTGTTTATATAAATCTGTCTTACGAAATGTTACTGCAATACCTCTGACTGAGTTTCAGTGATACTGGAAGATATTGGAATTGGGTTCTGATGAAAACGAAATTTAAAGAAACGTCCAAATCAGTGTTTCACTAAGTCATGTTCATGCTTCTAATGGCGATGGGCGAATAACTTTTGTCGACATGCGCAGATGATGGAAACACCGGACTCATATTTAGTCTATGGCGGAAACACATTTGCAGACGTAATTTTGCATTGAATATAAATATTCTTTTATAGTCTATACGTGGTTTCTTCACACTTTTGAATCAACCCTTGTTTTCTAAACAAGTCACGTGTAACAGGCGTTTTATACTTGTGATACCTTATTTTTGGTTAATTTTTACTTGTATGTTATTTTTAATTGTAATTTTTAGATTTATAACTAAAACGAATAAAGACAGTGAGAAAATAGGTGAGTTGGTAATGCCTAGTACAAAATTTCTCCTATGCAACATATCATTACACTAAGTGCGCATGAATGAATGTGGTGCGTTTTACCTCTGTGTAATTTCCTAAGCATTGTTTATTTGAGGCGGAGGTATATCATGGAAGTGGAACTTTAGCAGGGCTTCAGAAAAGTTGGAAGTGCGGTGAATGGAGTATAGTATTTGATATAGACAGCCACATTCGTGATAGGCTGCAGATATTATATTTTAATTAATTACTTTGTCGATATAAGTAGCTGGTAGGGAGAAAAGCATTTCAAAGCTAAAAGCTAATAATAATTTATTCTAGATCAATAACTTGTCACAGACGGTTATGTAGCTCGGCCGCCACGGCGATTGAAAATGACTTGCTCAGTTCTTTAGATACACATCAAGTTATAAAACAGTCTGCTGCAAGAAAGCTAGCGATGCTGTAAATTTAGAATGACATTCTACTAAATTTTTAGAATATTGCTTTTTATGTTTATTTACCTACCGGTAACTTTGTTCTATGTGTTGCCTCTCACAATATTTAATTAATTATTTTAATGTTATATTTGGATTCTAACATGTATTTCACGCGAAAAATGTATTTTAATTGTTATTTGTACTTGCCGAGTATAAATTCCTTTTAAAAGTCCCATAGATCGCTCAGATTTCTTTTTTATTTTTCTAGAGTATTAGGGCCTTTATTTTATAGTAATATTTTATTAATTCTGATGTCAATGTGTAACATTTTGCATAGGCAAGTATTCCCTAACGCTTCTTTGTATACACTACATTTTGTTTTAAACCAGAAACAAATTTAATTTAATTTATTAATTTCTATAATATTAATACGCCTATTCGATTTAAATTTCTCGTGAGAATTTCAAAAACAGTTTAAAAATGCATAATCCGCCTTGAAAATTGCTACCACGGAACCAATGCAAGTGTGTGAACTACAGTTATAATGAAGGATATATTTATTCGTCCGTGCTCACATTCCGCTGTTGAGGTGTCTGTCTCCCTCTTGGCGCCTTGAAGTCTGCTGCAATCGTTCGCTGAACACAAACTCAGCGCAAATTACCATACACCTGCTTCTCGGAGTTGCGACGACAGTATTTTTAACTGAATTCATTTTCTTCCATGTAATTTCACTTTTAGCGAGAAGAACGTAGCAGTGTAGAAAAATCTGAGAGATTGATAATACTTCACGATCTACCCATCTCAAATACAGAAAAGAAAAAAAAAGGGGGGAGGGTGTAATGGTTTAACACTCGCCTCCCTCCAAGGCGAACCCCCGGATTTTCGTACGTGGGTATCGTGGCGGATGATGCCGCTGGTCGGCAGATTTTCTCGGGGATATCCCGCGTTTCCCCCACTATTCAACCTCATCAGCTCTTAAGACCTCGATGTTAAGAGCCGCCCAATATCTTTACTCACTCAAATACTGTACAATAACATAGCTGATTCCTGTGCCATATTAGGAAACTATTTATTTATTACAACAGCATTAATATAAAGTAAAACACATTCGATAGTGTACTGTCTAATTTTGTTTAGTTAATCTGTAACATTTTTTTTTTTTTTAGTTTTTTCTTCAAAATTTTAGGAGCTATTTAACTCGGTGCTTTGATAGGCTACAGTTTAAGTTTATCGTGAGTTTGGGGATAAATAAATATTTTCATATAATTGTGAATTGTTACGTGTCGCTGGTCCACACGCCGCTGTAAACGTGTTAGTATTAGGGAAATGGGAATTCTGGCACAAGGACATGGGGGCACAGTTGACAGGCGCCGTTCATGCTCTGTCATTCCGATCGTACGGAGGCCCTTTTTCTATTAAGATTTCCCTTTTCCCGTCGAAATCGACTATTTTTCGCTTAACATTCCCTTTATTTCACTTAAAATTTCCAGTTTTCCCCTCAAAACACAGGCCCCCTCATTAGCAAAGCACAAGCCCCTTTTTTTGCAAAGACCATCTATTGGAAGGATTTGGGGAGTTCGTTTTTACCTATAACCTAGAACATGACACATGATATTGACCCCATGACCTTCGATGACCTTGACCCCAAAATATTTCGAAATATTCCGATAAAATTAAAAATTAAAAAAAAAAATGTTTAATCGAGGAAAACATTACATAACTCTGACGACTATGTTGGATGCCGGTGATCTTAATCTTAGCCCAGTGCCCTTGAAAGAAAATATTTAAAAAATTGTAAAAATTCGATGAACATATAATATTGATATTATGTTAATGACTACGACCCCCATATTAAATATTGGTGACCTTAACCATGATACCAATGACCTTAACCCTATGTCCATAACCTTGAATAATCTTGAACCCAAAAAATCGCAAAATTTTCCCAAAACCAACAAAAATTTCCAAAAAAATGTAAAAATGTCGAAAAATTCTGTAAATAAGATTAAAATATATACATGCAGGATGATCGGGGCTCGATGGCAGGTGGAGAGATCAGTGACGAAGCACCTCAACATGAAGACTAGCAGACGACTGAACCCCTACTACCAACCCCCTACAATTTTTATTCGCTAGTTACTTTTGTTTAATTGACCCTCTACACCCTTTGCCACCTCAAATCAACCCATCACTTTGCTCGCTCATGATTGGTTGTTGGTCGCATTATATCTCATTCTCTGCAGATAATTAATGTAACCAAAGGTGCTCCACATCACAGTTCTTCGCCTGATGCGAGCTGTGGCAGATCACTCTCTCTTGCTCGACATTTTCAGCAGTCAGTCTGGTAAGTTATTTTTTTTTAATGCTCATCTCTTCCATCAAATTCGGCATGGTATTATCAAGTTTGCTGTAATTTAATTATACATACATTTCCCCACCAATGTGAAAACAGTGCCTAAATTTCTAACACCATTTCGGACAAACGAACAATTGGAGTGTAGATTATAAAGATGAAGTGTTTATTTAATTGCATGCTTACGACCAACATTCCGATTTCATCTTTGGCTGTACCAACATTGACTCCAGCTGCACTGTCTATGTTACATCGATGCTATTCGCAAACAGTTTGGTTAAAACCCTCGAGACTTGGAATGTACGAGGGCAGCTAGCTCAGATATCAATACTTCACTTAATCGCAATCCATTACTATCATCACCAATCCTCGCCAATACTCACCAATCCTTCTTTGCATTGCGAGAATTTTCTGGTCATCGCCTCCATCAGAACGACTCGAGATGCGAAGGAATTTTCTGGGCCATGTCGTTTCAGCTATAAAAGTCAGCTATGTGAATCTCGAATGACGATTAGCCCCGAGGGTTGCGAAGCAGTGGCCGGTAGGATATAAGGACAGTGATATGGCTTCAATTATAATCGAAATTTGATTTTAAAAAATTGCGTTCACTGATACATTAAATAATAAGTGTTGGGAATGAAGAAGATTGACAGTTGTACTCTTTAACTAATAGCATTATTTATTTTTATACTACTGTAAATACATTAGGAAATTTAATTCAGTTCTTCTATTCCTCGCACACCCGAATGCAACCTCAGTATATATATTAGAGGTGTGCGGGATCCCTATGGTCGGGAAATATCCCGAGAAAATTTTTCAATTTTCCCACTGGGCGGGAAAATTCTTTTCCCGAGAATTTAGGGTTGGATTTTTTACTGTTAAACCTAAATTTGACACAATCTTCGAAGCAATAAACATAAACCAAAAAGAAACATTTCAATATAACTCACGAATATGCAAGAATAGCTCATAAGAAAAGGTTAAGCCAATGTAGAATCACACACTTGCAAAAAGCAAAGTACATATAACTTTTAAATATTAAGCCACCTGAAGCTTTACGTGTACCGGCGTGAAAATAAATTCACATTAACGCCGATTAATAATTTGTTATATTTTCTCGTCAGAGACACACTTTACATCAGTTATAAAAATGCTTTACGTATGGAAACGTAAATTAAAAAAATTTAAACAACAAAGCTGCAGGCTCACCAACTTCCATATTACCTACTGCAGCATACAAAATGGGATGCTTTCCAGTTTACACTTGCAAGAGCGATATCGCAAGTTGTTTAATATCGAGGGAACTTAAAGCACATGTTGCGCCGTTTGCGGCTCTGTTATGTTTGCGAACTCGTACGACGAGTCGATGACGCATTATACGTCAGTCGTCAGTTATTTTTTCATTCTTAACCCAAAACTCGCTGGCGTAATTTAGCATTTCAGTCGTAACAAGTCAGTCAACTTGTCATTTTTGTATCCATGTTTGTCATCTGTCATACCTTTTTCCTTTGTAATATAAGCATTATCTTATATTGCCTTGTGCTCGTTTCTTGTGTTCTATTGTGTCTGTAAACATATTTTATTAAGATCAACAGAAAATGTGCGGGCAGAACATTGATGTGACACAGTAGCCGGTGTTTTTACATGAAAGCCAATGCTTCTTTAAATAAAATTATGTTGTATGTGTCACATTATGTATTGTGTCACAGTAGACACATTGTTGATGAATTTTTAATTTAAGGTTATAATTAAGTTTTTTTAACTCGTGATATTCTTGATTAAATTATATTATGATGTTGCAGTGTCAAACTCGGAATACAAATTGATAAATTTTGTAATTGAGTCAGCTAAAAAAAAATCCCGATTTCGCGAGTGAAAAAATTTTTCCCGCCCGAATTTTTCCCGAAGGGTCATTTTGCTTTCCCGCACGCGCGCGTACACACACACATATACATACATACATACTCGTGTGTATGTGTGTGTGAGTGAATGACGTATGGCCAAATTTAAATCCAGAGGGAGTTATGCCTCCAGGAAAGCGAGGCTCCAATGTGGTCAACGTGTCCCCAAACCCGGGAAAAGCTTTTTAATACAAAGAAACAATATATTTATTTTATTATCACTTATGATTTCGGGACAAACTTCCAATAAATTTTCAACTAATTTATGTATGAGTTTATTGGCCTTTGGATTGTAAGCTAACACAAAAAACTTCAACTGAAGATACATGTGTGTATGTTTATATATACACACAGATGTAGGAAAATGTAAAATTACGTCATATTAAAGAATTCGCTTCATTTGAAATGTGTACTATTCTGAAATTGGCCTGTTTCGAGACCCAAAACAAGAGAACTGATTCAAGGTCAGTGTCGGTGGGCAGTCATCAGCGAGCGCGTGGGCACTGATTCGGCCAATGGCCAAGTTCAGCCATGAACCTTCCTAAACGTCTTACGCTAGTGCGTAAGCGTTCAACTTCTGACGTACGGAGCTCACACCACACTGTAAATTCCAACTGCAAACAGACGCCGTGAGCTCTTACTACAACTCCTAACAAGCCAACAGCTCTTACTGCGGAAAAATAAATTACGTTGTTTCCTTATGCTGCTGGTCTTCTTTTTACGTGCGAACTATGAAAAATGTTAACACTTTTCGGAGACAATTTTCCTGTGTAGTAATGTCTGTGCTGTTTTATGTCGGCATCTGCGTAAAAATAATTTAGGACGGTAATATAACGCATATAATTTTAATATGCAATCAACGCGTGATTTTACTGCTCTGTTGTGGTTCTTATATTAGGGACGTTAATATCGTAGAAAGTCAATATTATTTACTTTGGTTGTTAATAAAAGCATAGTTTTACGAAATGGTATATAAAGAGAAAATTATCGGATTTCCGGCACATTGGAATCCAATATTTTATGTATTAAATGACTTGGCAAATCTAAAATTGCTGGCAATGTTATAAATTTATGACACGAGGCATTGCATGTTGCCAAAGTACACGTGGTAATTTTCTAATTCAATTTTCGTATTCAATACAGAGCTTATTAAAAGGGCATTTTAAAATATCTACTTTCGATACCTGAAAAATATATTGATTTCGATAAAATAATTTTTTTAAAATATTTATACCGATATATCGATTATATAATATCGTCATTTCGATATATCGATATTTTCCCACCATACATAGTTCTTACTATGGCCTGTTTTTGATCTGGCGTGCAGTGTTCTCGTCGTACTGCTTATAGCTATAGGTTAAGAGGCAACTCTATAGGCGCCGAGTACCGATGGACAAGGGAAGTGGCTTACCACTACTTTTCAATCAGCAGTCGCGTCGCCTTCAACCCTCCTACATCAGGTGGTAGCGGTTAGTTACTCGCTACTTCATTTCGTGAAATTTATAACTTATTGCATACTTCTCGCCTCATTATTTTCAAAACATATCTTCTTCATAGGTCTTTACTTAACCGATAACCCCAATATTGTAGTGGAGACTGTTATTTAATTTTATTACACCTTGGCCTACATAAAAATAAAATTTACATACGTGCTTAACCGTACACACAAACATACAACTTATAGTTATATATATATATATATATATATATATATATATATATATATATATATATATATATATATATAAAGGGGAGGGGAGACAGCATGATGAGATTAAAATGAATTTCGGCATGGCCACAGTAAGCTTGAGCCTTGGTTCCCTTCCAGAAACACAAAGTCAACACATATGGGCAACTCGTATCATTTCACTGATGGAATGTCTGTAAGAAAGATTAATACAGACTCCTATAGTAAATTCACTCGTGTTCGAGTATTATGTTTTAATATATAGTAGCCTTTAAAAGACAGTTGGAGGGCTCCAAAATTTTGTTTACAGTATGCGTGATATCTTGAATGTAACATTCCTTCCGCGTTTGGTGTATATTTTCATGTAGTAAGTGAACACGTATTTCAAACATGCTGCAACACATTTCAAGTGCCAATAGATGACAGCTTTAAATTCGGGAAGTTAACTGTTCGTGGCCTGAGAAGCTAAGCTAACCCGTTTCCTAAAAATGTCTGTTCAAAAGTATCATACTGTGCTCTGTTACCGCTGAATGGTGGCACATAAAAGGAGACCGACGAACGATGGATATTCCACCTTTAGGTGCACACCTGACACTCCAGTCAGCCGGGAGAAAGAACAGTGAGGTGGTGACGGGTGATTGAACAGCGACAGAATGCACCAGCGGGGGAAACAGTAGAACCCCGAGAAAATCCACCGATCACCACGTTACCTATATACGACAATTCTAAAGCGGCTTGTTTCTTTTTGTTCGAAAGTTTGAATGATAAAATCACACGATCTGTATTTAACATTAAGTACCATATTTTCCTAGATGCCGCCGTAGTATTGTGGTTAGGATGCTAGATTGCAGACCCAATGGTTGCTGAAACGATCCCGTACGCCTCTGGCATTTTTTGAGTTCCGAAACAACATCCATAAAAAAAAAAAAAATCCAGCACTCTTAGCGACCGCCGATAGAACTAAATTCCCCCATGCTAACGCACCCCTGCAAGCGACGTGATTACCAACACGAAAAATGGCTGCACCGATAACAGCGCTCCTAGCTGCGAATGGTAGAACTTAAGGATCAGCACACACCCATACACACGCACACTGGTGGTCGGCGCGAGAATTAAAGATGGCCGCTTTCAGTAGACGAGGGAACTTCCAAGATGGAGATGTGAAAGGCAAGGTAGAGGAAAGAGTTGAGGGAGAGAGAGAGAGAGACAAGAAGGAATATGAATAAAACAAAGGATAGAGCAGGTGAGAGAAAGAGACAGAAGTAATGAGAAAGCATGATAAAACCAAGCCAATCAGAATGACAGGGCATGAGGAACCAAAGTGTAATGGCAGAGCATGTAAAACCAGGTGGAATAATAGAGCATGAAAAATCAAAGTGGCATGATAAGAACATGAAAAAACCAAGTAGAATGAGAGAGCAGGAGGTTGTTAGTAGGGAAAAAGGGAAATTCCGAGGGTAAGAACAAGATGGCCGTCATTTCAATGACAGAGCATCACCATAGTCCTGTTGTCCTCTGCCTCCAGCCCTTGGCATGGTATCCCCATTTCTCTACTACGTCTTCAGTTTTTTTTTTTGTAAAACCTCTGGAAACCCATGCGCTATGCGCATGGGTTTCCAGATGACATGTTTACTTTGCATAAAATAAATATATGCCAATATTTATGTAGCTTAAATTCTCATAGATTTCTGTATTAAGACACTACACATTATATTTATACTGCTTTAATAATTCGGAGTGCTAGTTAACAAATTGGATTCAAGACAATATATAACATGTTCAAAACGAAAATTTTTGAAAGAATTTGAGTCATTCAATGGCTTCAAATACAAAATATCCGCGATTATGACGTCCGATTGACGTCTCACAGCATTCAAAGAATTGAATGCATTAAATTTGAAGAAGTGAACTTTGATTGTGTGAAAGGGGATTAAGGCAATATTTCACGGTAATTTTTTATTTCATTATGTGACAGATATTTGTATAAGCACCACATAAATGTAAATACAATAATCGTAGTCAGATGATTATAGTTTTCAAAATATAGCACCGAAAAGTCGAAAATTCCGGAGTATGAAAGCCCAATTTTCTAGGCTTGTAATTAATTAACTTTGCCAACTAAATCACATATAATGTGATCTATAGTACCATATACACAACATATTAATTAAGTATCAAGGATATGTAACAATGGGTACTCGGGTATTGGTATCCTGAATCTATTTAAAAATAAGTATTGATGTTTATGCCAACATATTTTTATTCATCCGAGAGAAAATACGTATTAGTTTCTCTTGGACGAATAAAAATGTGTTGCTTAAACATCAATACCTATTTTTAAAAAGATCCAGGATACCATTACCCGAATACCATTGTTAAATATCCTTGATTCTTAATTAATACGTTGTGTATATGATGTCGATCACATGACACGTGATTTATTTTGCAAAGTTACTTAGAAGTATAGAAACTTTGGCTTCCATATTACGAAATTTTTTACTTTTAATTGCTATAGTTTGAAAACTATAGTAACTTGTCCACACATACTTATAATTATGTAGTCCTTAAAATAAATTAAATAAAACATTATTCTGAAATATGGCTTTAAGACGTACTCGTGCTTACTTGTCACTTGTCTAATCGCCTTTACGCGAAACAAGCGTGCAGACCTCCTTCGACGATTCGCCTCTTGAACGTGTTTTTAAGCGGTGACCCTATATTTTTTTAGACGCAAAAAAAAATTACAGACATAATAGTTGTCTAGACACAACTTTAAACTTTCTGTGTAGAAAATTTCGTGCCTATAACCGATTCTGAAAAAAAGCGGTTATAACCATTTTCACGCAAAAAAAAAATTATCCTTGCAGGTTAAAAACGTAACTTAAAACTTGTCTTTGGGCATGAAATGTTTCTTAACTGCTTATAGTGTGGATAACCACCACAAAAATATCTAACCTTTTTGAATCATGAGTTTTCTACCAAAACTCTGCAACGTACTACTACATGTGGCAGCCAGACAGGGCCCTTAAGAAAGGGGCGTCCAACTCGCGGGCAGCATGCGGTACGCTGTTTCAAGTCACGTGGCCCGCGTACTTATTTCTGTGTTATAAACACCATTCCAAGTATGGAAAGAAGCTTTCAATTTGTGTGGAATTTTCTGTAATTAATATACTTGGTGTGATTAAATACGAAGTTATTCTAGTAAAAATCTGAATCATATGTATTAATTTTTAAATCTATGTATTTGATGTTACTGTGAGTTTTATGATTGCGGCTCGCAGACAAGTCCAAAATTATGGTTGCGGCCATTTGCATAAAGACGGTTAGAAAAGGACGTGGTACATAAACAAACACTAAACACATTGACAAAAATCTACAGGTTTCTGGAAGCGGATATTGGAAAGCTTTGTAAACGTTAATCCAAGCAAATATAGACCGTTCACGGTAAAGTGAGCACTTTTTAAGGTCCTTCCAAATTTTTCTTTTAAACCAGTTTTCATATTTCTGCCACTATTTAATAGCAGCATTGTCATGTGACTAATGAAAACGGTGTATACTTTCACCTCTCTCAAAAGTTAATGCCTGAGGCTGCAATCAAACATGTTTATTAGGGGTTAGTGCCTGTTGGGAGGGCCTTAAAAAGTGCTTATTTTATTGTGAACAGCCTATAACTTTGTGACCGAGTATTTTGCCGACGCGATGCAATAATGTCGATCTACTTCTCACTCCGTGAATTTGTATGGTTTAGTGAGGCGTAAGATTTTACGCGAAATGAATGTATCATTCACGTCGAAACCTTTGCTCGCCAACTAAGCAGAAAATGTTCTTTAGGATTGCACTTTCTTGATTTTCCTGCAGTGGCTTTCAGAAATCTGTGAGGCCCAATCGACGCGTTCAGTGTTAGTTAATTAATGCGCCACCCGCTCCCTCTTAACCGCGTTATGTGATTTCATCTCCACAGAACTGTGCGTTCCTAATGTACTAGTATATTAGTTCTACTACTGGACAGCCGGAGCTATTCTGCCGGCCGTATGTGGGAATATGTTCACTATCTAACAATCGGTGTTCAAGTTAGTGTGGCCGCAAGGAGGGTTGTGTGTGTTTACTCATCACCATACGCTCCCAAGACATCCTCTGACACGTTGTTCATTTTCAACGCCCACACAGTAAATGTTTTAATGAATAAGGTTGATACATCTTTGCTAATTCATTAGGATTTTTCTTTTGACTCTTAACGACCGTTAATCTACAAGATCAGTAATTATGTCGCTACAGATTATGCCGGTAGCGTTGCTAATATTAAATTAATTTCTGATAGCATTTTGGAACGCCAAGGAATTTTTACTTTCATGATAATTACCCTTATCCGAAGGGCTACGTTAGGGCTATGGTTCGGAAGGAATGTGTTTCCTGAATTACCTATTCCCTGGCACAATTTTCTGAATACAGTATTTTTGCAATTTTTTTATTAACACTGTCACGCTTAAAAAAAAATCACTGTGTATAATACAAAGCAATTTGCGGTACAATTTACAATAGTTTTGCTTCTACAATTAACTTAATTTTTTAAAAACTACGTGGTTTCCAAAACTTCTGTTCCAAAACGTTTAAAACTTTAGGCATATACTATGGACCAGGGAGGGATGCTAAAATCAAATAAATATGCGCTTTTGATTGATTCTTGATTCCCTAAAACAGTTTTGCAAAATGGTGCAAGCAATAAACATTTTAACTGTAAAGTATTTTTGTCAGAGATATATATACTTTTTTTCAGACATTTTTATGCTTGTGCTATCTTTTAAGTTTACCTCCCACTTCGTTGTCCCCAGTAAGTTGAAATATAAACACTTACTGCATGAAAATATTTTAAAATTCATAGTTTATCCTGCAGAACGAAATGCCTCGCTAATCGTTAGCACTCAGTCGAAGAAAAGGGAGGAATGTTGAAGTACTTAAATTACTCTACAATTAACTAGAGAACGGGTGAGTTAACTGTCTTAATAACAAGGCACACTTTTACATTATCGCACGCGTGCACTTCTTCTGCGGACGGTCCCACATTTTATTTGACGTGGCGCAGAATAATTTACGGTAGTAAAATACCTTCCAAAAAAAGAAGAAAAAAAAGAAGAATATCGTTTAAAGTTATTCGAGAGTAAAATTTTGACATCTCTCTCTATGGCAGCAGCAGTCAATGAACAAATAATAATTACACGAATACTGCGGAGAGGACTATCAAATGTAGGCTAAAGTCCATTCACAGTTACTCCCAATTTTTCTGTAGCCGTGCTAAAGTTCTACTTCCAGCACACTTATTTACTTACTGTTTTATTCATATTAATTGTAGTTAAAATATTATAATTCATCGACAAAACATAAATAAAAATTCAATCTAATCAAAAATAGACTAACTTTAGCTGCATCATTTAGCCCGGTCTTGACGCTGTACATTTTGAAAAAAATGACCGTTGGCAGGACACCATTCGTCAGTTACTGCCCACGCACCAAGTTACCAGGTGCGAGACAGACCAATACGCACTTTTCCACGGTCTGCTTTTCTTCAGGGCGTCAAACATTCAATCAGTAGGGTGAAGTGAAGAGATTTGAGCGGCTCCTAACGTCGACAGCTCGAGAGCCGATGAGGGTGAAGCGAGGTGAGTGCGTAGCAGAGCGCCGCTATGAAGCCCCGGGTGAAAAGGGGAGATCCCCGAGAAAACCCGCCGCCGACCAGCGGCATCGTCCGGCACGATTCCCACATGCAAAAATCCGGGAGCGACCCTCCCCCTCCCCGGCGGGAATCGAACCCGGTTCGCCTAGGTGGGAGGCGAGCAGGCTAACCACTACACCACCGCGGCCTCTCCACTCAGTAGGGTACGGAAATTTTTACAAATAAATTATAGGGCAATATAGACTGAAAACCAGTATTGCCAGATGGCGAAAATGGAATTCTGGTACCATGCGCCAAAAAACTCTGGTATTTTCTATCAAATTCTGATACTCTTCATAAAAAGAAGGGGCCCGTCCTCCTCCTTCCGTTATTATAATTACGTTACAGTAATTTTAAGTTCCAAATAATATGAGCATAGTTTTCAAACAACAGTTAAAAATGTTATTTGCGGGTTTGGATTGTTAGTGGTTAGGTTTTTAGGTGCACAGAGATTATTTAGTGATACACATTTGATAAAAAATTAAGATTCTAATTCATTTTGAACATATTCACACAGACACTAAAAAATACGTATATAATTGTTAAAATATTTATGACAATAAAGTTTTAGTAAACATTATATACGGATACAAATTACATGTGCATTATATCATAAAATACTCTTGAGCAGTTGTGATACAATATTATTTTTTAGTTTACAAAATAATTTAAATTAAACAATAGTTTCGTTACATCAGTAAATTTGTGCAAGCAACAAAAATCTGGCATATATGCGAACCAGAATGAGAAAACCTGGTAGCTGTTACCAAGAGAGGAAATCTGGTACATATACCATAATTTTGGTACGTCTGGCAACACTGCTCCAAACATGAGTACATTTATGTAACTTTTGCTGTTGGATCGCAGTTCATAAGATAAGCCCTATAGGACGCTGAACCAAAGACAAAATTTAAAGTGAAATACGCCGAATACCTTGCTACCTGTTCTGGGGTATAACTGGCCGATTACTGGGGTAGCAGCCAACTAATAAAGAGCAGATATAGGAAGTACATGGTAAACTGAGCACTTTTGAAAGCCCTGCTTATAATCGACTTGTATGGACATTGTGTATTATTCCACCATATAAGCAATTAACCTTGCCATGGGCGGTATCACTTTATTCATGCGTCAGTCAAGTGAAATTTTGAAATTGTTAGAAAAGTAAATATTTTACAGAATTGCTAATTCTTACATGCACATGCATTCCAAAAAAAAAAAAAAAAAAAAAAACAGAAAGTAAAATAAATACATTCGTGATTCACAAATATTTGCCTGGCACTTTTAATTCGACGCTAATATGTGGAACTACTTTCTCTATGTTTTTACCAACTTCACTGGGCGCGTGACAGGCAGTCTACCATTGAAATATAAACAGGTAAGGCAGTGACATTTTTCAAAGGTTGGTTTCGAAAGTGCTCACGTTACTGTAAACAGCCTTTACTCGAGTTCGCATACGAATATGGAGTACAACCTCCACGTCACTGAACCGGCGAAATGTTCCTGTCACTTTAGTCAGAGACTGGATTAGCTATCATGTCCGGCCATCCTGAATTCCGTTACCCTTGGTCTTCCGAAATCCCTCCAGGCGAATGCTGGGACGGGTCCCTAACAAAGGCCATGGATGATTCCTTACCACTCCTTCCCCCTATCGATCTTCACTGTGGGACTTGCACCGTCTCTAATGACCTCGCTGTCGGAAGGGGATGTCCAAGGGGGGTGGGTGGCAAGTGCCACCACGGCGACCCTCCCCTCCCCTCGCCGATATGCTACAAACACAATGGATTAACGGCGATGCGAGAACTGACAAAAACATTTACTCATCATTTCAAAGTGGCAGCGCCAAGTCTTCTCCGGACCTCAGATTGTTCATCTGCAGAAACGGCACTGTCGGTTGATGAACTCGAACTCTTGTCTCTATCTCTCCTGCTAGCTCCTAAATTGATGACAATGTTGTCCACTACGCAGTCTTTAGTCTGAGAACAGGGACCATGGGATGCAGGTTCCGCGTCCATTTTAAATGATTTTTGTCATGGTTTCCTCGTTTCCGCAAGTTTGTATAGATCAGCTTTATGCATTGATTCGTCACAAGTGACGCCTTTCTTCTGCAGCCATCTTAACATGTCTCGCTTCAAAGAATATTTAGCAAGCGGCTTATCTACTTGCATTCAGTGATACGGTGCGTCATACAATACTAAAAATGATTTTTCAGGCAAGTTTGGTAGCAGTTTTTCATTTACTCACTTTTCAAAATTAATGTGGTTCATCTGACCATGGTAGTCACCACTGGCAGATCCAGCAGTGTACACTAGCTGTGCATTGGGAATAAATCCATTCCTGCTGCCTGCATGTATCACAATCAGTCTTTTCCCCTCACTGTTGTTTGCATGCACGCCAAATTCTTTATCATGCTGCCAACACTTCCAGCTTTCGTCTAGGAACACGGTTTCGCGACCGATTTCACGAAAGTGTCTTATTTTGACTAAACAGTCATGCCGTCATGTCACAATATCAGCTCTCTCAACTAGTATTTTACGCTTTGACTGGAATTTTCTCCATTTAAAACCCATGCTTTTTAATAACCTGTCGAGTGACTTTCTTCCCCATGGAAAATTTATTTTATTTTTGATAACTGGCGATTGTTGGCACCTTTTTCTCGCGCACGTAGAAATCGTGAATAACGTTTCGGATAACGCATAGATCAAAATAATCTAGTGAAACTACTGTGTATTGTGGTCTACTTGCAAGTTTCTTCCCCGACGTACATAACAGTTCGTTTGGATCTGACTCATGACGTCTTTTATTTTCCTTGCGTATTGATTTAATTGTCGTTTCACTTACACCGGCGTAAAATGCTGCTCGCCGAGTCGCTTGTTTTGCCAAAAGAGAAAACGAATTGTTCTTGGCTTCTTCGTCACACTTTTCTACGATATGACTTATCGTCTCGCGTCCTTCCCTGTGAACAACTATTCTTCTTCGGTAAAGACATAGCACTGATAGTTGTTAGAAATACGGAACCACACGTAACACGAACGAAAATTATACACCAGTTAGAATGTCACCAGTTAGCTCTGGCGGGGCGATTCTCTCACTGTGGATACTACACACCAAGTGCTGTCCAGAAACACATTAGCAGCCAGACACATCCTCTGTCTGTCGCTCCCTCCATCCTCCTTTACAACTTAGGCACTGTGTTTCACCACCACCCCACCTCACCCACGGCCAGGGGTGGAGACTTGAGTCCCGGACAGTACCTACCTTTGAGACTGTTTTGTTCACAGCAACACATTATTGCTTTAATTTAAAGAGAAGGTTACAAAACCACAGGTTTGTGTTAATACGTGTTTTATTTAAACGTTTTTGATTAATATTAACATTAACTTCCTTTATAGCAAAGAAATAAATATTCTCTGAACTGCCTTTGTTCACAGTAAAGAAATATTACTTTGTACCAAAGGTAGCGGTTTAGCGATATTAAAAGTTTTCTGTCGTACAGTGTAGTTTTCAGTACGTAACAGTTGTCCCGACGCAAACATTCATAAACCAATAAGTATATTCTGCAGTCACGAAACTGCAGCTGAGAAAACTGACGTTTAATGTCATTGTGAAATGCACTCACTGATTTTCCACGTGCCTCACCTCAATTCTTCTCAATATGTGACATATTCCAGTCGTTTGGTGAAAGGCTTTAGGCTTATAACACAGGATGTGTGGGCTCAAGTCCTGCAGCCGCCGTAGTTTTTTTTTTAAAGCGAATATAGTTTAGAAAGATTTGTTACTCCTGGCTTATTTACTAATTACGGTTGTTTTTCAGAGCAAAGATGTTCTTTACAGTCTAAATGGCATTACCACAAAGATTTCTGTTTACCTATTCTAACGACAATGCAAGTTTATCATGCAACAAATGCAACTACTAGTCATTACTATATAGATCAAACAAAAATTATGTTTGTGGCTAACCTACTACAGTGAGTGAAGAGATTTGGGCTGCTCTTAACAGCGAGGTCTTCAGAGCCGATGAGGGTGAATGAGGTGAGTATGGAGCGGCATCGGAATGAAACGGCGGGGGAAAATCCGGTGACCCAGCCGATGATTGAACCCGGTTCGCCTTGATGGGAGACGAGCAGGCTAACCACTACAAATTTTCTTTGCGGCAACAAACCATGTGTTGCATAAAAAAAAAGTGTTTTTATCATGTATCTACGTGCAAATTCTATGGTTCAGTAGATAAAAGGCGCTCGTACATTTTTTTTTCTTTTAAGTGAAACCGCCGTAAAATTCCTTCATATTGACCGAAAATATTGCCTTTGCGCATTTTAATTAGACCTTGGCGTGGTTTACCCTAGTATCAACTCCCATATGTGTGGGGTCAACAGCTGCAGATGGATTGTTACGGGGGGGAGGGGGTGGCAATTGATGGGGTTAGTGGTTAGAGGGGGGTGAAAGAGGGAGGGGCGAAGGGACTCCCACGCAAAACCTCCCTCCTGATAAGACCTGGGAAAGTAATTGCTGGTGTCCCCCGCTTCGCCCGGCCAAATATTTGCGCGCCGTTATCACCCCACTCCCTCGCCGAGATGGCAGCCACAACCCTCTCACAACCTGACACCCGCGCGATTTATTAATCGCCAACTGGCCGCCCACGCGCGCTCGGCCACCAATACCCGCTCTTGAAGGTCTGGGTCACAGTTCAGTTGAAAGCCCTGCGCTCTGTATTGGAAATCAGTGGGAAACCACTGATTCGTTGTCAAATGCAACTACTCGAATGAGTGAAAATGGCTCCACTCACGATCGGTGGAAAAACACTGTCTCTTTCAGTGAAACAATTTCACTGGTTGAATTAGTGAAACCCAATTACATATAATTATCATTGAATTTGGCAAAATCATTATGAGGAATAAACATATTTCCGATAGTCATTGTTAGTGTTGTGCAATTTAAAGCACCTAAAAAAAGTGAAAAAAAAAATTCAGTGATTAGGATTTATTTGTGTGCTCGTTTTGTATCCTTCTGGTCGGCATTTTCATGAGCTTGATCGCTATTTAATGTGTTGGGGTTTCAGACAAACAATTTGATTTTATTTTGTTATGGGTCTCAAGCTTTATGGGACTTGGCAACTGAATATCTTTACACTGTCACCTAACTTAACTCAGGGGTTCTGAGTATACTTATTACTTTAACCTCACTGCTTACCGGCCATCACACTGGACTATTTAAATGCGCCATTAGTGCTCACAGGGGCCGCAGTGGCTGAGTGGTTAGCCTGCTTGCCTCCCACCAAGGCAATCCGGACTCAATCCCCGGCCGAGTCACTCCGGATTTTCGCATGTGGAAATCGTGCCGGATAATACCATTGGTCGGTGGGTTTTCTCGGGGATCTCCCGTTTCCCCCGCCCTTTCATTCCGACGCTGCTCCATACTCACCTCAATCACCCTCATCGGCTTTCAAGTCCTCGATTTTAAGAGCCGTCCAAATCTCTTCACTTCATTAGTGCTCACACAAACACTTATTATGTTTGTCCGAAACCAGCAACAAACTGTTTATAAAAATAATATTAGCCCTACACTTTCTCCTTTTGTGACATCACACGGGAGCGCTGCTTGGGTGCACGAGAAAATAAACGTAGCTAAAGACAGGATCATTTTGCAAAAGTTCATTTCAAAAGTGCTCAATTAGATATTTGTAGCGACAAAACGAGCGGACGAGGTGTAAATGATGCAGCGATGGAATGCAAAGGGCGTGGTAGGGGGGACTGGAGCACCCGGAGTATATCCCGCCGACGAGCGGCAACATCCGCCAAGTTTCCCCACATGCGAAGCTCGGGCCACGATCCCGCCGGGGATCGAACCCGGATACCCTCGATTGGAGGCCAGTGTGTGTTACCCACGCGGCTACCGCGACTCCGCTTGGACTGTATCCCCTGCGCCTTTGAATAGGGGCGGGAGATGGGCATAAACCCGAGATGGGCAGAAACCCGCATACCTGGATCACCTTCCCGTGTCTGAGGGAGGCAGGGAATCACTTCAGTAGAGCCAACGATATTTCACGATAAAAATCTGAGCATATGGTAGTCATCAATACTGTAAGCACTAACAGAAATCTTTAATATGCCATCGGTCGCCTTCTGCCTTCTACTACCACGGAAGGCGCGGTAATCAGAATACCCCAAGTTGCTTTTTCAACAATATGCAGGGTGTAAACGATAAGTGTTGACAACTATACACAGTAGTGTACAGGGCTCCGAGACGAGCAATTTGATGTAGGACACTTGTGGTCCTGTAGGGTCGGGAAATTACTGTTTAAGCGCTTGGCAAATGTGTACTAAGGCACGTGCAGCGCGCTGCTGTGGGCCCGGCCTTAATAGACCTGCTGGTCAGCTGATGCTAGTTTGTACAGAGGTCAAATAACTAAACTGCTTTTGTTTGAAACACATGTTGCATTGTCACAATACTACAGACAAGTTACATAAATCAGGAAAGAAAGCATGAAATTGCAAATGAAACACCTGTGTCATGAACCGACGTGTAAAACAAAAGCAATTACTAAAAGTTTCCTGCCCGATTTGACCTCTGTACAAACCGGCTTCAGCTGACCAGCAGGTCGATTAAAGCCGAGCCCACAGCAGGGCGCTGCACGTGTTTTAGTACACATCTGTCAAGCGATTTACGGCTATTTCCCGACTCTATGGACCACAAGTGTCCATCGAATTGCTCGTCTCGGAGTCCTTTACACTGTTGTGCACAGTTGTAAACACGTATTCAACTCATTAGATTTTTCTATTTGTTTTTAATACTTCACTCAATAAGCAAGTGCCATCACAAGTGTGTTTCATCTATAAATATTAAATAATTATTTTGTTTTGGTGGGGTAGTTGAAAAACCACCTTTGTAATGCATGTACTGTATATGCTTGTGGAATATTATTATTTATAAAAATGAATTTATCGTGGTAAAATATGTCATACCTTTCAGACAGTGTTGTAACGCAAAGTATTTACCTACTGAGTCATCGGGATCAGTTTTTATTAGTTCCTCTAATGATCACTGCACTGCGCCACCAATTGGTTGTGCGATGATTCTCTCTCATGATGTTACCTATGTAATTCTGATATGTTTTATCGGGTTATTTTAGCATGAAGCGAGCATGTTTGTAATCTTGGGAAAAGAACTCATTGGTTTGACTCTCAAGTGACTAGTTCGGTTTTTTTTTGTTATGAAGGTAAATATATTTTACAATATTTATGGTAGTACAAATGGAAAATAAATTTTAGTGGAACGTCTAAAAATGTATTGTTTCCACACATGTTATAGGATTCGAAGGTGGCTAAAAAATGCACCCCTGACGAGATGCAACAAATTATATATATATATATATATATATATATATATATATGATCGAAGTAATATTCCAGCCAGCGAAGCCGAAGATATCGTGTGGAAGAAGAAAGTGAGTTTGATATTGAGGTAAGCACTGAGAGCACAGAGGATGAAAATAATGTAAATGGATTGAAAACTTATAAATCTAAAAGTGGAGTAGTTTGGTCTTCAATTCCTCCATGTCAAAGTAAACAGCGAGCTCATAACATCATGGAAAGTAGTAAACCACGACTGTATGAAATTATAAAAAATATTAGCTCTGTATCAGAGGCGTTTATACTTTATATTCCTGTTGAACTTTTTGATACAGTTTGTGATAATACGAATTTGAAAGCCGTAAGACGTATTGAAGCCTACAATCAGAAACACCCACAAACCACTAGAAATTGGAAATATATATCAGTTACCGAAGTTAAAGCATTTATAACTATTTTGAAAGCAGCTGGTAAACTACACAGCAATCAGGTCTGTGAGACAGAATGATGGGCTTCTGATCCAGTATTTTGTCAGCCAGTTTTTTTATTTTTTTAAAGCTGCCGTGTCTAGAACTAGATTTCAGTTACCCTGCTCTCTGCTGAGATTTGACGATTCCTTAACGGGATTGGAAAATGATAAACTATGGGCGATAAGAGATGTTTTTGATCATTTTATCAAAGCACGTGTTCGTAATTTCACACCCCATGACAATCTGTCGATGAAAGGCTGGCAACTTACAGACGGCACTGTACATTCCGGGTTTACATAGCATTAAAACCTGGTCGTTACGAAATAAAGATCTGGATTTGTGCATATAGCAAAATCGTCTATGTATGCAACTTTCAAGTATACGCTGGAATGGTAAACAATCAAAGAGAAGTGGATCAGGGAGTGTGTGTAGTTATGGACTTCGTGGAGCCATATTTCCACTCCGATATGACAATTTTTTCACATCCGTACCACTAGCACAAGCGTTGTTAGAAACAGGATCGACACTTGTTGGTGAACTGAGAGGGAATATAAGGGACATTACAAATGAATTTCGTCCGAGACCTTTACGAGAAGAAAAGTCTTATCTTTTTGCCTTTACAGAAGATATGACACATCCTATGTTCCAAAGGAATATAAATCACTCCTTTCAACACAGCACCATACTGCAGAGATAGTGGCTGATAAACCGCAAATAATTCATCATTACAATGAAGCAAAAAGAGGAGTAGATACAAAAGATATGATGACCCAATAATATACCTGTGTTTGCATTACAAAACGTTGGCCATTTCGCCTCTTCTTAGAAATTCTGGACATAGCAGCCCTCAATGCTTATATTGCACGGACTAACAAATTTCCTGAATGGGAGCAATAAAATCCTAGAGAAAGGCGTCTGTTTTTAGAGAAACTGGTATTGGAACTCACTCTCCAAGCCCTACATTGAACAGCGAGGGCCAAATACATCTGGACTTCATTCAAGAACTCTGAATGCAATGCAAATGATGGGAGTGGACCTACAGAGAAAGTACCCATCTGAACCACATGAAGGACAATCATCACAGATGTCATCAGGGAGGATATGTGCTTTGTGTACAAGAAAGCAAGATAGAAAACACGATTACTTTGCTGCAGGTCTATATGCAAGAAGCCAGAGTGCCATTTGCACAGAGTTGAAGACATTGTAGCTAAATGTTTACAGTGTTCACAGTGAAACATTTCAGTGTTGCATATATTTTCTTATAATGTTTATTTGCATATTCAAATACAAATATTGTATAAGCTATTATAGGATAGTAACGACAATTATTTTTGTACAGTGTATCAGCTATGAAAGCCTACGTTTTCTGCGCAAATGTATTTTTATATGTTGTGTAACGAATATGTGTTTTTCTTTTGTGTCAGCTGTAGTCATAAGTTGAAACGAGAAATGAGAGGTTACGTAGTTTTGGTAATGAAGTAATTGAAAATGCAAATACAAGAACTATAGACTGTGGACAGCACTAGTGAATCTATTATTAGAACTACAAACTTTCACACGTAGCCAATTTTATATCACAATTTTTAGAGCACAACAAATGGTTTATTTTATTAAATTATAATGGTAAAATAATGCTTTATTTTTCACTGAAATTACATGTCTGTACGATTGGCATCGTCCAGACACACATGCATGCCCATACAAGGATTATACAATTGTGGTGCCACCTCCAGTGACATCACTGGGTCACCTTCAACGATATCAAAGTGTTTCTCATACACCGAGGTATATCAGTAACACATTATGACAATAGTTGGATATTTATGTTCGAACATCAGAGGCATACGAGTGAAACATCCTGTAGAACATTTTGCGTGAGTTATGAGGTTTATAATTTAACTATAAGAAATAAACAAAAATTTGCTTTATAACATGTAGGCTAAACCACATCATACCATTAACAAGTTTAAAACGGTATATTGACTTGCATGATTGTAATGAAATTTATGTAACTTCGCAAGGTAATTGATACCTTGGTATTAGAAGGGTTAACCGGGCCACTTAGAATTCAACAACTTCGGCAGTGAACCAAAGTGTTTCGTTTACTCAGAGTAACATGTTAATGCAGCCAATCGAGAAACGTAAACAACCACACGCTGTTTTGTAATGTAACTTGTCTCGAAATCTTTTCGCGAAATTTCAATGCCCGTAGAAATTTAGCAATAGGGACTACACTAGACGCAGAATAACTCCGAGCTGAGCTACGTCACGCATATGGAGGGGAGGTCGGCACACGTGCGGAGGGGCGGGAGAAAGAGGAGGAGAGAAACAGGAATAAAACAAAGCCTTCACAGCAGGTAGAGGAAAGTAGAAAACATTGACTACTTACCACTGCGGTATGAAGAACTACGGCAGTTCTTCAATGCCACTCAGCCGATGAGTTCTGACGTGTAAACGCCAATGCTGCCACTACTATCATTGTCCGCATCACCTAAGTTTATAATCACTTTATCAATTTGAGCGTCAAATCGCACATCCTTGACATAATAGTCTTTCTCGAGTGCCTGGACGTGACTGCAAAATGGTATCCAGTTTTCTGGCACCATCCTGTCAAATATGTCCTCGCAGAGTTTTTTTCACATCTGTCAAGTGGCAAGTAACATTTTTTGAAGCGACTTCTCCTTTGACTTTAGCCCAGATGCTTTCTATCGGATTCAAATCCGGATGATAGGGTGGCAGACGAAGAACTGTGTAGCCATGATTTCCCAGTAGCCTGTCTACCGAGTACTGCACTCGCCGAGGTTTGTGTTGCTTTATGAGGTCATACCAAGTTGGTTTAGCATGTCGCTAGTAAAAAAAATATTGTTTACCATTACATTGTGATAGGGAGCATTATCCATCACAACAATACTGTCAGGTGGAAGATTTGGTATTAATTGCTCGTTAATCCTTTTTTCATAATTTTCTTTATTCATATCTTTGTGATAATCGCCTGTTGCCTGATGCGACTTCCATATTGCATGAGCGTTAGGGACAAAACCGTTTTGGCTCCTGCATGAATCATTATTAACCGCTTACCCTTTGCCACAGGTGCTAGCAGACTGTTGGAAGACATGCCACTACACATTTTATTTTCACATGCGGTGACAAAATGTATGACTCATCCATGTAAACAATTGCACGTTTCTCATTTCTATATCGCCGCATACTCTTGAGATATTCTATATGTTTTTGCCGAATATAGATTTTCATATTAAAACCAGGTGCTGAGATTTTTTTTATTTTTTTTTGCCATCTAAATCCCAGCTTCTTAAAAGTCGTTCTTAAAGTTGAATTACTTCCTTGATAATTTATGTCATCCTTTAGCTTAAGTCTTAGAGTTTCGACAGTCGAAACACATATTTCATTTAGGTAGAGATTATAAACAGTACGTCGTACCACAGCTTCATCGAAGGTATCAAGGTCGTATTTAGAGGTTTCCTTCTGTTTCTTGTAGGGTGTTGAGAAAGACATCCCTTCACCTGCTTCTTTCTGATTATCTTCCTTCTTGATTTCTTGTGCTGTGGTACGAGACGCACCAGTCGCCTTCGATGATCAGCTGAGCTTTCTCAAGTGGAATGGACGGCTCCCTCAATCTCGCTTCGTTCCCCATAAACTGCGCAACATTGCAAAACCATTTCTCGCGCCTGTTAGTGCAGTTTCTTACCTTTCTCTATTGACAAAACTGGAGGCATTTTAATGCATAATGTTGTACTGTACGTGGTATTTCACTGCGTTGTCTCCTACGGGATTACAGAACGCTGACTGCAGAAGGGACGAACTTCACACACACACGCACACGCACCAGTCTCGGATACAAACTCTAAAGGAAAGCGCGTCTAAGTAACGTTGACGTGCTGGCAGTACCTACGTCTGCTTCAGACTCGGCAAAGAGACTACATTTTCACTCTGCGTAGTAGCTCCAGCCGTGCTGGTATCAAGCACGCGTTATCGCTCTGCTATTTCGCCTCCTCCTCCAAGACTGATACTGTTACATCCCTTTTGTAACGGTCGGACAGGCTCGGAGTTATTCTGCGTCTAGTGTACACTGTTACGTGCTTCAAATGTGCAATCGCCGCTACGCACATGGCTGTAAACTAGAGTGTAGTGTACTCGTGCTGTATGTACGTATGGGACTTTCAGCACTGACCCAATAATTTTATTGGTTGAGAGTCTGTAGCATGGTTTAATGCACGGCCGTTAAGAGGAGTGTGCATTGAAGTTTTGTGAGATCGTTGTTTGCGCGTATTCGCGTATCTCGGTAAATATATGTTCTGTAAATACGACTTTATGCTAGAAAATGAAGAAAAAATAATGATCTAATATCGGAATTTTAAAGCTTGCCTATGCAGTTTCCTTAAGCGGCAAGAGAAAAGTACAAATATATGGGCGCAGCTGAATATGTGGGCTTTCATTGGGTGTAATAAAACCCCACTGTTACACATCTAATTTGCATAGTATAGCGTTACGACGGAAACACTGCACGCCTTGCCCGTAGGGGCGACGAGGCACTAGAAGTGCGTGTCGATCCCTCGCTTCTTTACCTTGTCCGGGGGGGGGGGGGGTCCACCCCACTCTTAACACGCAGAATTTTCCTTTCCCTACGTATGCTGCGTGATGAAAAATACATTAATCGCGACGCGCGTCACACTGTCGTTGGATGTCATGCGAAACATAACGCCTGTATAAAATATCCGAGTATTTCTGGCCAAAACCGAAGGAATATGTTTAGAGATAGCGACGTTTCCTTCCCAGTGAATTTAACACTATAATATCGCCGCGGTTTTACAAAGCTGTGATTCGGGAAGGGAGAAAAAAAAAATGTGACTTCGTCTGTGTCATCGAACATATTCGTATGACATTTCCGATTGAATTTATGGCTTGTTTCGCCGCAACTCACATTTCAGATTTTGCAGTAACGCGTGAGCTCATAAAAATCATAATAAATGCCATAATCGTTTCTTTGAAATGTGGGTTGTTTTAACTGTACCTTTCATCGCCTTTTGTGTTCGTAACTAAGTAGAGATAAAGTTTATGTTTCATTATAACACTGTAGTGGTCATGAGTGGGTGTGCACGTATTGTACAGATAAGGACAATAGCAGTAATTATAGGTATAAAGTACACAAATGTCAGAGGCAATGAAGCCACATCGTGTGTATATCAAATTAACCATTTCAAAGTAAGGACTTCAGATACGGCAGAACATTTTGGCTAAAGGGCATCAGGTTAATAACATATAATTTCAGCAACTCCTAACTAATAAGGGATTGCTACAGACCCTATAATTTCACTTCTTAATTTAGTGCCATGGTAGCCGGCATGAAAGTATACGTTAGTTTCAGGAGTTGTCATTGGACCACAAAGGCGAAACAGTCGCTTAAATACCGTCAAGCCCAGTCGCACACTGCGTGTGGTGAAGTGTTGCAAGGTGAGCTGGTGCTTGCTCACTACTGTACATTCTCGGTGCACGCAGCAGGAGCCAGTAACCACCGTGCAGTCTAGCGAAACTGAATGCATCCCGACCACTCGCAAGCGAGCAGCGAGGGAGCCATTACACGCGTCCTGCGGCGTCATCTCCCGAGCTACGTGTTAGAGACGTTACACATGGACGCCATGGATTGTCCTCCCTCCGCCACCTGCGCGCGGAGGGAGGACAATCCATGGCGTTCTTTCACATGTGCGCGGACTACACTAAGGATAGCTCCAGTCAGTCCCGAGACACGGTCAGTGTCACATCAATAATAGCCACGTATTTGTGTGCCTCCAGAAAACGATGAAGAAAATTACGGCGGTATTGGGTGCATCCGCTTATTGCACAAAGAAATCTCAAAGGTGCGTTTGCGCAACTGTACATAGACCTTAGAGAAGATGAAAACAAGTTTCGTAACTATTTTCGGATTCCGGTGCAATCGTTTGACGAACTGATAGGAAAATTGGAGCCGAAGTTAAAATTACAAGATGTTAGACTATCCGTGTGCCGGACGGAATGTGTTTCTGTTACTGTAAGGTAAAGAACGACATTCTAAAAGAGTGCATTTGAGGTGTGTGACGTGGAAAGGGAAAAAGGCAAAGGGGCCTCTATTCGGCTCAATAAATGCGGCAGGAGAGCGAAAATGCCATGAGTGTCTGAACACAATGCTATGATTCGCTGCTGATAACATTGAATGTATTGTAACGAAAAGGTATTTTAGTAAAGACCCTAAGAAATTGGTTAGATAAACAGCAAATAGAAGATGGATTTTACTAAAAATATAAATTCTGTTTGCTCATGAATGTATTCATGACTTAATAAAAGTTTAGAAATTCATTATCCCTGTTATACTGCGAAAGAAAAGGCGATGCTTAAATAGACATTGTTCCCGGTTTAACATTCAAACATAATGAATCAAATAATAATTTTCTGGGTTAGCCGGCAAGATGCTTAATTTCCCTTTCCTCATCATAAATGTGTTCCTTTCTTAAAGCAACGTCAAACACTACACGCTATCAACGTGTGTTATAAGTATAACACGTAAGAGTTATGCTTTTGCATCAGACATGTAGTGAAATAATTCATACCATCAACCTGTGTCGCTTTCTTAATAAAACAACACGGTATACGGACACACTCACATACGTTTGCATTAATTGCCATTGTTATAGACTAATAAACAGCGCAAACAAATAATTAATATAACATATATTGGACTGTGCTCATCCTAGATAAGAAGAGGTTACATTAAATCGTAGAGCAATTCACTTCTTGCAAAAGAAACCCTTTGAATAATCACAAAACGAAACAGCAATACGTACAAAATGAATGTGTTATAAAATAGTGAAGACATATATATTGATACATCTGTGTGGCAACTCTTTTCTGTCATTCTATTGTTTACCAAAGGTAATTGTGATTGTCTGGTGTACTTGCAGTACGCCAGGAACATGATGGGTCTGTAGCTCGTGATGCACTTGTATCAGAGGCGTATTCATGTGGTGTGTTAGCACGTTGTTGGTTACACAGGCTCTGTGGATGTAGAGGAATTACAGATTGTTGCAGACGTGTCGATTCTCGAGGGTATGTACTTGCAGTACGCCAGGAACATGATGGGTCTGTAGCTCGTGACGCAGTTGTATCAGAGGCGTATTTATGTGGCGTGTGAGCACGTTGTTGGTTACACAGGCTCTGTGGATGTAGAGGAATTAAAGATTGTTGCAGACGTGTCGACTCTTGAGGGTATGTACTTGTGTTGAATGCTGTGGTAGAGGATGCAGTCGAGGTACAAGTAGGCTGGGCGTAATTCTAGGTACGCATGATGAGGTTCATTAATTCAGCACGGAACAATTTTTTTTTTTATTTGCATTGAACCGTTTTATAAATGGAAGCACAGGCAGTAAGACAGCACGATCGTCGTCGTGGTCCTTCTCTTTTTCAGTTTGTAAGAGCGCAAGAACACTATTTTCAAAGTTTTGATACTTTGTGGAAAAGTAATTCCTCTCCCTCCCCCTCTCTCTCTCTCTCTCTCTCTCTCTCTCCCCTCTCTCTCCCCCTCCCCCTCTCCCCCTCCCGCCCTCTCTCTCTCTACGTTTCCCGTGGCGGGGGCGCTTCACTATCACCTTGTGTTTCACGTTCGTTGTGATGTGTATCATCGACGTCGTTACAATCTGGTTAATTATTGTCAAGGTTCGTTTCTGTAGCTGTATGTTGTAGATGGTCTAACAATTTAAGTTGGGAAGATCATTACCTACCATGACCTACTCCGGAGCCAGATTTATTCTTCTTTTCATTTTTTCTGCTTTTCATGTTGGCGTCCCTGGCTGTCTTCCATCTTGTTTGTACCTCGTCACCTGTGAGCAGAAACCATTTTTACTATTTGCCTGTTCATGCATATTCACAACGTTTCTGGAAAACTGTCACGCATATACGTGATATGGTTTTGTTCACTTAAGAGTATAATTAGGACATGTGAGCAAATTACGAATTTGTTAGTAGTAATTCGGACAAACCCAAAAATAGAATAGTGCAACACACCCGAAACGCTGACGAAAAATATGGACCTTTGCAAACCGTACACTACTTACATGATACGCTATTGCAGCAAAAGCATGTATACAGTATGTAGATAGAACAGGATGCAATATGTAGGACAATAGATCCAGGCTGAAAAAAAAAATTTCGTAATAGCACTGGAAACTAGGTTGTATATGTGAACGTTTGTACATTAAAAGTAAACCACTGTCATTGATGATCTTACACTCTTTATTTACCCTGCATTTTCTGTTTATTTCAGATATCTTGCAAGCGGCAACACTTTCACTGACCCCCACTACTCCTGCAGGCTTGGCATATGAACTATTTCAGAAATTGTTCGAGAAGTATGTCAGGCAATTTGGGGTAGTTTCACAGACGAATGTATGCCTCCGCCTACATCGGAGAGATGGCAAGAGATAAGTAATGGTTTTCAAATGTCAGCCAACTACCCTAACTGCATTGAGTCCGTCGACTGCAAACACATTAGAATCATCAAGCCTATCAAAAGTGGTTCACTTTATATGAATTACGAACATTTCTTTTCAATTGTATTGTTGGCAATTTATGATGCCAACTATTGCTTCTCTTACATTGATGTTGGGGCGCATGGAAGAAATGTGTTCAAACGTAGTGTATTTTGCAACAAAATGGAAAACAATTCCCTGGAAACACCACCACCAAAACCTTTGCCTGGTTCTGATGGACCACCAGTACCACATGTCGTAGTGGGCGATGAGGTTTTTGCTTTAACAAGAAATGTTTTGCAACCTTTTGCTAGAAAGAATTCAACTTATAAGAAGAAAATCTTCAATTACAGGCTAACCCGCGCTCGCAGATTTATCGAGAGTTCTTTCGGCATTCTCAGCAACAGGTGGCGCATTTCTCACAGGCCTATTAATGTAAACATAAATACTGCCATTTCTGTCTTAAAAACATGTTGTGTGCTACACAACTTTGTGAGAGCAAGGGAGGGACACCCCTTAGAACACACAATTTCAGTTGTTGGTTTTCAAGATATTGAGAATGTAGGCACGGTACCTGATATTTCTTGCAAGACAATTCGGACAATATTTGCAGAATATGTTGTAGGTGTGGGAGCGGTACCATGGCAAGCTGCAAAAATACATTGAATTGTTGAACTTCGTGGTACGTAGAACAAAACGGATTCCTAATCTACTTGGCCTAAATGTGTCACGTCGGATAGTAATAATATGTTCCTAGGTTTAAAGCTCATAACGTTTTACACTAATACTGTAATTGTCATTTTTTTTTGCGACAGTATAGGACCAGACTGTTTACCTACACTCATAATTGCAAAAACAATGTTGGTTTTTATTACTCTCGACATTTGTTTGCCCCACCTGTGAATTCTAGCGACTTATGGAATGACAATGGCGTAAACATCGCAACAATGTGCTACATTTTTAAGTCGCTGACAAATAACACGTGTTTGATGGAGACTTAATTGTTATAGTTAATTTCAGTTGCCTCGTAAGTATTGTGAGCCACTAGCTGTATGGTTAACACTGAAAAGAATCTCAATAAAATGTTTCCCAATATCTACGCACATGCCATTGTTACACACTTTATCTCGTAATCATGAAATTGTTTACAACCTGACTGTTATATTTTCTATTTCGAATATTTCACTATATTGAACAGTATGTATTGACTTAGAGAAGGACATGAGTGTACTATTTGCCATGGCGTGGTGGGTATGAGGGAAGATGTGTGCGTGTTCATATTCGTAAACGGCGTGTTATTACATTGCTCGTACTTAGCACTCAAAGGAAACGTTATATGTTGGTTCGACAATCATAATTTCTTTGGTTGATCGTTCATATTTACAAGAATGCCAACATACTACCATACACACGGCATTATGTTAAAGATGCAAAATTTGCTGTTACTTACTTATTTAATTCATCGTTACCTCATCCTTTTCTATAAAGCCGTCTACCACGAAACAACATATTTCCTGCTAAGCCTTCAGTCCCTTATGCCTGTTTTTGTACTCTTCATTTGATACATCCCACATACAAGGATAAGATTCCACAGTCGTCGTTAACAATTCCGTATTTATATTCATAGCTGAAGTGATATGCACGCTACAAGGATATCCGTGACTGTACAACACGTGCAGCAGTGCTCCGCGCCGGATCTCTGTGTGTCATGCGCACGCACTAACTTGAGCCAATGGGTACACGCGACGCGGACAGCATTACGGGCTGCGCGGATGGCTCGTACGAGTACGGATAATACGCGTGCATCGGAACACCGCCATTCGACTACAGGTACTCCGCTCCGCTCCGCTCCGCTCCGCGCGCGGTGGCCGAGGGCGGACAATCCGCGTCCACGTATAACGGCTTTTAGGTGTGAAGTTTCGACTAGCAAGCAACAGGGTACAGCACAGAGCTAACGCGAGTTTATAGTATGTTCGCGGTAAAAGGAGCACTTTTGAAAGCCCTGCTTAAGATCTACTTGTATGCATGTTGTGTACTCTTCCACCTTATGTAAAATTAATATTGCCATGGGCCTAATCGCTTTATTCATGCGTCGGCAAGTGAAACTGTGAAATTATTAGAAAAGTAAACACTTTATAAATCTGCTAATTATTACACACTGAGGCATTTAAAAAAAACGGAAAGCGAAAGATATAACTTAAATCATAACAAACGGTTACCTAACACTTCTTATTCGACGTTAACATATGGAATTACTTTCTATCCATCGTTACCAACTTAACCGGGCGCATGTTAGTCAGTGCGCCCGATAAACTATGTGAAGGCAGGGGCAGTGGCATTTTTCTTAGGTTGATTTCAAAAGCGCTCACTTTATCGTGAACAGCCTTCACCTTGAAACAGTCCACCACACGCCAATGCGGTATTGTAGTGGTCACATTACTCGCCTTCCACCAGTGCGAACCGGGTTCGATTCCTAGCGAATTTTCGCATGTGGGAAACGTGTCGGACGATGCCGCAGGTCGGCGGGTTTTCTCGGGGATCTCCCGTTTCCCCCCGCCCTTGCGTTCCAGCACTGCTCCATACTCACCTGGCTTCACCCGATGTTAAGATCCGCCCAAATCTCTCCGCTCTCGCTCACCAAGCCGCACACGCCAGCGTAATGGCGTGACTAGCCGCCAAAATGTTGGAGTGACGTTCGCCGGCAGCTCAGCCAATGAGGAACAGGCGTAGGTCAGTCAGAACACGAGGCCCGTTCCCACAGCCTAGCGTCGCCAATCAGAGAACGGTTACGCGCACATCAACGAGACCAACATGCCATTTCTTCTCTGTGAACTTTTCTACCTCGTGATTCAACTTTCGCTCAGTCGATACACTTTGCAAGACTCGGAACTAATAATAAACACACAGCACTCTGGTTGCTCTTTCCCGTGTGATGCTGTATTTACAATTCCACGACGAAGTCGTCCCGACAGTCACACACGACATTACAGCCTGACCATTTCCGCCACCAAAAGTAGTTCAGTGTTTACAATATCCCGACAGGTTCCTTCCGACAAGTCTTGCGTGGCTTTCGGCAAATCCTAGAATGGCCAGTAACTTGCTATGGAGTGTGAAGAAATCACTAATTATAGCACACTATTTTGTTTTGATAACTTTGTAAACGAATATTTTTGGATTTTGGAGCAGTTATTTTTCCATCAATATTTATTTTTGTCAATTCATTAGCTTTCTGTTAGAATATAAACCGGACGTACATGTAAATAACACATGTTTAATGCAAAATTTACCACAGTATTAAAATCCGCACAACAGTTTCTTTTGCAAGGTTATGTTTAGATTTTTTTCTACAGTAAAGCGAGGCCGACCGGTCCGACGCCCGACGAAAGTAGAAATAGAATCAATTTTTGTCGGGCTGTCGGGGCCGCGATTTTGTCGGGGTGACCTTGTTCCTGACTGTCCGATGAAAAATTCTCGTCGGTGTTGGGGCTGTTTTGTCGGACTCTCGGGTTATTGTAAATCCAGCTTGACCGGGTTAATCAGAAGAAACAGATTTGTGGCAATAACCAAGGACCAAGCGATTTATTCTCGTATTCTCGAGCACGTATAGGATCATGGAGTCCAACTTGGTGCCATCTTACAATGCAAAAATTTAAGGTTTCTAGGAATGATCTAAGGCCACGGTAGAGAGAGGTCTTTCAAACGCGCGGTATATGTAGTTGAGAGCACAAGGAACATAAGGAACCGTAACGTTGGCGGGAGACTGCGTTTCTGCTACCGCGACTAAAATGAGCAAGTTGACCGGGTGAGCTGTTCTAGCTAAAGCGTACAGCGGACCAAACACTTGGCAGTTTTTCTCAAGTAGTGAACGTGGGAACTTTATAGTTAAGTGCAGGTTATATATTAATGTCCAAACTAAATATAAGTAGTATGAAACAGTATGTTCTAGAACAACTTGCAGCCTGGCGTGGTGCTGTGGTGCCACGGCGGCCATCTTGGATTTCCCTTTTCCCTTCAAAATGTCCATTTTGCCCTCAATAACACTCAAAATCGCCAGGATTCCCCTCAAAATTTCCCGCATTTCCCTCAAAACCAGCAAAATTTCCTGCAAAAACGTGTTTTACTCGATGCGGCTGGCCTTTGCATAATCCGGCGGAATTCGGCGGAAACTGAGTAAATGCCAGCCTGATTGAGCACTCATTTACAAGTATTTCACGCTCTGTCATTCCATGTCAGCACCATCCAACTTATCTGAAGAATGTTTGAGTTCATTGCCCAGGCATGCTACTTCATGCTCTGTCTTGTTAAAAGTATATAGTCTACGATTTACGCCAAGTACGCTTATGCTAAGTACAGCAATACCAATCACACACACATATGCTAATTGTATATTTAATAATCGCACTTATACTAATCGTGCATATCTCAATCACACCACCATCTTGCCTTCGTCCTCCTGCCATCTGGATTTCCACCACCAAACTACCATTTGTGCCCGCTAGAGAATAGCATCAAGGTTGTAGAGCCAATGTCAGTAAGCCCTCGTATAAGCCTAGTTGGCCGCAATTTCCGAACTTTTTACGAAATAGTCACCAAAATTCATAACTTACTAGAGCCAATGATTTTTCGCGAATGAGTAAATGGTATACTTCAATACTATAATCACCCAACAGCAGTTTGTCTATTGCCACTGGTTGCTGTCTGCTTTAGAAGGCGTTTTTGTTGTGATATTACACATAACTACTTGCAGAAAACAAGTTTTCAACTCTAAATATTTTATGATATACAAAAGGGGCTGAATTGTAAACAACCCACAAAAACTAGTAAAAAAATGATGAGCAATTGATAGGCAATGATCACAATGAGTAACAAAATTATTAACAAATAATACAATTGATACAATTCATTAAAATGCATCTCTTGTATTGGAGTACCAAAGGAATAAATTTATAATATATATAAAATGCATCTCGGCTCCATTATAACAAGAGTTTAATTTACAATGACCCAAACTTTACTTTGCCAACACAACAGCAGAAACATTACTATCATTTCTTGACTTTGAATTATTCACAGCGCCCATTATTTTTAAATTACTACAGAAAGGAGGGTAGCAATAAATGCCGATCAAAGCCTTCATTTACACTAAATTTTATTAAAAACATTTAAAACAGTTATGGCAGGAGGCAGTCGTTAAGACCCGTCAAAGTTAAGACAGATAAAAACTTTACCAGAATGAACAATTAACAATTTAAAAAATTAACACCCTAACGATGAAGTCCTGGAAACAATGAAATAGCTAACATTATTTAAATTTGTGTGGTGAACAAGGACAAACATGACACGTTAAAAAAAGGTTACACAGTAATGCGACAACATAGTTAAGCTGAAACACAATTTTGAAGGGCAGCCAAAACCAAAATTTTGAAATGGACTATTACTACTTCACACCCAAGGTACAATACCAATTGCCACACAAATTACCAAATATTTAAAAGCTTTTACCGCAAACTTAACATTTCCCACAACTTACCATTATTTTAAGAGCCCCATTGTTCTGTGGCATCAGACATCTGATGGGCGTAAAGTAGACAGAGCGAGGCCATGCAAGGTCTTAAATAAACTATCAGGACCAGTAAAAAAATACGATGCACGAAGGGTAAAGGGGATGGCAGGGAGGGAGAACTGGGAGAAAAGAGGAGAGGGATCCCAGCCGAGCAAAGTGTACACCACCACACAGAAGTAGATGGCGCTAATAAACTTAACACGACGGCGCTAACGTCGCATCGTAATTGACCAGAAAACTCAGAATTTGGCAACATCAGCACAGCTCCTATGTGATTCATGTGCAGACAGTTAACACGTGTCAAGTAATTCAGCCACTCAAGATAGGTAAACGACCCTACAGTGTTTTGAAATATAACTTGTGAAATATTTTTGCGAAATTTCACTGTCCCTAAATAGAGGTATCACTCCTGCTGCAGAATTGGATGGTAGAGTTAATTATGTCTTAAGCCCTCGTATAAGCATAATTGGTCGTATTTCAGAACAATTTAAGATATAGTTGCCCAATTCATAACATAGGCATCATCCCTCATGCCGAATAGGGTGGTAAGATTAATTATGCCTTAAACCCTCTTATAAGCATAGTTGGGCACCATTTCTGAACTGTTTAAATATAGCCATTCAAATTCATAACATAGACATCACCTACGATGACAAATAAGATAGTAGAGTCAAGTACACCTTAAGCTCTCATATAATCATAGTTGTCTGTAATTTTTGAACTGTTTAAGATATAACCAACAAATACATAAAATAAGCATCACCCTGGCGACGAAAAGGATTGCAGGGTAAAGTATACTCTAAGCGTACTTATATGCATAGTTGTGTGCAATTTCCTACCTGTTAAAGACATATTCGAAAAATTCATAACATAGTCATAATTTTTTATGTCGAATGGGTGTTAGAGTCAAATGTGCCTTAACCCCTCATATAAGCATAGTTGTCATTAACATGCATCCATCCATACATACACACAAACAATTGGACTGTGACGCACATGTGCGGCAATCTCGCGCACTTATGTATCTCCAACTAGTCTGTGTATTCGAGCATGTGTACTTATGTATCTGCAAATTGTTCGTGCATTCAGCGCAGCACAGAGCAAAGCCAGCCCATGCATCCTAGCCTAGTCACACCAAGCACTTTTCAAGTATACCTAAGGTATACTTGACTCTACAGTTTTTTTCGTCATCACAAGTGATGCCTATGTTATGGATTTGGTGAATATCTTAAACATTTCGGAAATGGTGACCTACTATGTTTATTGGAGAGCATGAAGTATTCTTGACCCAGCCACCCTGTTCGTTGCCAGGGTGCTACCTATGATAGGAATTTGGTGGCTACAGCTTCAGTAGATAGGAAATGATTGTTAATTATTCTTATGAAGGGATATGGTAAAACAATCTGCAGCCCTGTTTGATGTCGGGAGCGATGCATATGATTTAAATTTGATGTTTATGGCTTCTGTAGATGGGAAACTGTTGTCTAGTATGCTTATAAGAGAGCTTAGGGCTTACTTGACCCTACATCCCATTCATTGTAGGCAGTGATATCTATGTTATGCATTTTGTGATTATATCTTCGATGAATGGGAAATAGTGGTTCACGATGCTTATAAGGGGTCTTTAAGTATACTTGCCCTACCACCCTGTTATTCATCGGGGGTGATGTTTATGATATGAATTTTGTGCCTATAGCATCGGTGGGTGAGAAATTGTGGGCAACTATGCTTATAAGAGGGCTTAGAATGTGCTTTACACTACCACCCTGGTCACTATCATATGTAATGTCTATGATATATGATTTTGGTGACTATAGCCTTGGTGGGTGAGAAATGGTGTGCAACTATACTTATAAAAGGGTTTATGCCATGCTTGACCCTGCGGTCCTATTAGATACTGGGGGTGATGCCTGTGTTATGAATTTGGTGGCTGTATCTTAAACTGTTGAGAGAGTTCGCAAATTTTACCATCAGCCTATTACGTCCAGCCTGCGTAGCACATGCCTAAGCACGCAGTTTACAACGCTTATTCTACACTGAAGTATTTTTACAAAGCATTGCGAAAAGTTATGCAATAACCATTGAATCATATGTCTTACCCTGTATGCGAAACACCATGTCGTTCACTTGCACTTCCTTGGGTAAGGCAGCCTTCATAGTCGGTCAATTTGGGGCCTCGCTGAGAATCAAGATGCCACGGCTGGTGTCACGTTCACGCACCAAATACGACTTGTGGTGCGGCACTGTGTTTCTAAGTTCGCTGCGAAGCATCGTTAGTGTCGGTGCGATGTATGATAGCGCTTTCTGCGAAGTACAGCAGCACGATGTGTGGCACAATACACCAGAAATTTACTATAATTTATTATTAATTCAGCCTTCTGAGTGATGAAGTTCAAAATTGTAATGTTTAAAGCTCCTGACTGTGAAAGGGAGCTAAGATTTTTATACTATATAAACCAGGGTATGTGCAAGCTCGAGGAGAAGTAGCTCTAGGACTTCATGCTGAGATAAGTAAAACATGTTATATTCAGACCTGTCTGGTCATGATGTTTAAAGGGAACTTTTGGGAGTCCTTTAGCTTGAAATAAATGTTTAATGACTTGGTCTCTGGATATAGTTTGTTGCAATATGGCTGTACATACTTTAAATATTATTGGTGAGTCAAAGTAAAGTTATTATTGTTAGTGTTTTTCTAAAGACATGCAAATGGCTGTACGCATAAAAAAATATATGTGAAACCACCCAAAAAATAAAGTTTTCATATGGCAATGTAAATGGCTGTACATTTTTTTTTTTTTATAATCTGTGTACAAGACAAAGGAAAAAATTTATATTATATTTGTATCCAAAAATTGTTCAAAGGTGATTTTACTATTTGTCATAATTTTTATAATTATATATCACGGCACCCAGATTTGTAATCTATACACAAAATATATTTTTCTACCAAAGCAACTCATGTTTTTCAGTTCATGCAACAGATAGTCTTCTTTTATTCTGCTGATTTTGAGATTGCTGATATTAAGAGATTTAATATCCAACTTTTGGTTTGCTCCTATGTGTCGCCCTGGTTAGCATAACAGGGCATAGCAAAGAGAATCTGCACATTTTGCAGATTTGTTTGATTTGTATTTTGCATATACACGAGTTCCTTTGTGTGAATTATAGTAACTATTTAAGAGAAAGAGAGAAATACAAAGGTAGATATAAATATAAAAAAAGTGATTGTGTCCCAGCAGGTCTGGCTTAAAACTAATTTTATCAAGTTATACAGGTTTTATCTTGATATTAATTGTTAACAATGTCAATAGGATGGATCCAACAACTTAGTAAGGCGACTCTGAGTCGGCTACTTAACTTATTGAGGTCTGCACACATTTACTGGCACTTAAAAGATATTAGAAGCGAGTTACCTATATCCACTACTGCAAGATCACAGGTTCTGTTGGTGTCTGTGTTAGAACTCACCATCATCCTATTAGTCCATACCACACCAGACACTACCCTGTAATTTACAGCGTTCATTATTGCCCGGTCATCAATCAATTGAGAACCGACTTAATATTGACCCAATCAAATGTCCTTTATTGTAAAAAAAGATTTACAATCAATCATGTCCCTTAGAGTTGCTATCAAAAATAAATAAATGCTATAATATGCAATATCATGAGCTGTCGTGTTCTTGTGAGATCATATTAATTACTAGCCGAACAAAGACTGTACATCCATGAGAGTTTGGTTCTGAACAACAAAGAATTCTCCAAATTAGCTTTGCTCGAGCTACACTTGAGCATAGTCTACAAAGTGTTAAGAAGGCAGGAGAGGAACTGTTGGACTCGGTCAATATTGCAGAACTGAGGGTAAAACATCGAGTGCTCGTGAAGCGGGATGATGAAAAAGGTGCCACCAGGGCAGCTGCGTGTGGGGGCGAGTTCTGCCTCTGAATTAGTAGCTAAAATGCCAGACTTAAAATAAATCAGTCTTCCAGCTGTACTAAAGTTTTTGTCGCACTTAATTCAGTTTTAGCATTACATTTTTGCCTTGAGCTAGTACTGTATGTGGTAGTGGTGTTCAAGGTTCCCAATTTGTTCCAACCAACGTTTTGTATTGCTAAAAATGAGAATTAGGATACAGAATGTCTGACAAAAACTTGCTTCCAGTTTATTGCTAGTGATGTAGTAGTAACTAGATTGTGCGTGAAACTTTTAGAAAAAGTCAACAGCAAAATCAGTCCAAGCAGGATTTCGTGAAGGAGATTTTTGGGTTAGTTGGCATTTTAGGTCTTCCATGCTCGGAAGAGCATTTTACCCAGGTTATCTTTTGAATACTAGGTTTTTCTCATTTGTCACAAAACCCACCTCACTGGTGCAATTGTTAATTTTGGTAATGAAGATAGAAAAAACAATTAGGGATTGTGTGGTGGATCAGCCATCTTGTAATGTTAAGAGGAATCTTAAAAGTGAGTTTAGAAAGTTTCCACCTATGTTTTGCTTTGTTTGAGGCAAAAGTAGCAACTGTTGCAAAATAATGTTTTCATAAAAAATATATTCAGATCATAACTCAAGTGAATCGGGATAATGTAAGGACGAAATCGAAAAAGACTTTCTACTATACAGAGAAAGCATTTGTGATGTCATCTAGAGTCAATAAATTTCAAGACGTACAGTGTTTTTTCTGTAAGCAGGATGGGGCACATAAAGGCCAAATGTCCCCAAAGGGAAAAGGTAATAGGATGCCACAATATAACCAGTCTAGCTTTTGGAAGAAATTATGTTTTATTATATGTACCCGTAGTTATTGCCGATCAGGTGAAAGTGTCGGCACTTATAGATTCAGGCGCAACATGTCCCATGGTAAACCAGGAATTTTATAATTTATTATTGCGGAATGTGCCAAAAGATCTGATCCAGATAAAAAAGATGGAAGCGATGGGGGTTTCTCTTGCAGATGGTGGAGTGATTGATTTCCACTGTGTGGGACAATTTAAAATAAAAATTGACAATTATTCTTGGAAATTTGATCTTTGTGTTCTACTAGGGTTGAGTAGTAAACTGTTGTTAGGTGTCGCTTTTTTGGGGGGGGGGGGGAAACCCGTGATGGTCAGTAGCTGGAAAAGGACATATCCAGGACAACAGAACAGTGGAGAGGGACGAGGCAGCCATCACTGATCTGTACCTCATGCTCTGTCAATCCAGTCCGATGTCATTTTTGCACAAAAATTGACTAATTCGCACAGAAATCTGCTAAATCGCCAGAAACGACTACAAAACTGGCAAAATCTTTGCAAAACAATCATGTCTTCATGCTCTAGACATCTAGACTTCATACTCTTGCATTCCACCGATGACTCTGGATTGTGGCGTTTGACTCATGAGAGATGTCACTACTGGTGGCCATTTTTATGGTCAGTGAGCTGGCAATGGTGATTTTAGAGGCCAGTAAATGGGTAATGGCCATTTTGGGAACCAGTATGTTGATGGAAGCCATTTTATTAGCCAGGTTATTCAACAAAGTCTGGAAGTTTCCATCCTACCGAATGTCTCTACTTCCTGCTCATGCACTCTGTAACAATGCCCTCTGCTAAAGTCTGTTACTGGAACGAGGATTTCCTGCTCTTTCAATCTAGTCTGCCATCTTGGAAGTGGCACTGTCTAGCAAAATGGCTGCCAATAAGAACTTCTAGGTCTGTCAGTCTGGTCTGCTATCTTGGAAGTGGTGGTGTCTAGCCAAATGGTGGCACTGAGTAGCAAAAAGACTGCAAATACAGAACTTCCTGTGTCAATCTGTTCTGCCATCTTGGAAGTGGTACTGTCTAGCAAAATGGCTGCTCATGCACTGACCAGCAAAATGGCTGCCAATACAAAACTTTCTGTTCTATCAATCTGGTCCAGTATCTTAGAAGTGGTGCTGTATAGTAAAATTTAAATCCGATCTGCCCTCTTAGAAGTGGCACTGGCTAGTAAAATGGCTAACAATGCACTACATAGCCAAATGGTTGCAGATACAGAACTTCCTGCTCTGTAAATCCAGTCTGCCATATTGGAAGTCGCAGATTTTGCCACTTGTAGCGATTTTGGTGGCCAGTAAGCTGGCGATGGTCATTTTGGAAACCAGTATGCTGACACAGGCCATTTTTTTTTTAGCCAGGCCAGTGAAAATGTCTGGAAGCTTCCATCCTAGTGAATGTCTCTACTTCCTGCTGTTGCATTCCATAACACTGCCTCCTGCTCAAGTCTGTTCCCTTGGACAAGAATTTCCTGCCCTGTCAATCTGGTCTGCCATTTCGGAAGTGGCACAGTATAGCAAACAGGTGCCACTACCTAGCCAAATCAGAAATCGTACTGCCTACCAAAATGAAGGCCTCTCCAGCAAAACCACTGACCAACAAGAATGTCACCAAAGTCTTATCACCCCTGACCAACAAAATGGCGGCCATGCCAAAAAGTCTTCCAGCCACTAACCGGCAAAATAGAGGCAGTGTCCAAAGCCTGATGCTAACCCAGGAAAAGTGGCACCTGTGGGGGACGAGGCAGCCATCTTGGATCAGAACTTCCTGCTTTTTCAATCTGGTCCACCATTTTACGCCGATACCGCGAGTAGGCCGCCATCTTACGCCGTTATGTTGTGTTGTAGCTGGTCCCATACAAGTTTGGGTTCAATTTTTATTGTTATTTCTTATGGTGATTGTAGACGGGTCTTAAGGGGGCGTGGGACATAAATTAACACCAAATATGTATATTGATGTTTACTGGTTTTTGAAAGCTAACATAAAAAAAAAGTAAAAATGGCAATCCTAGATAATAGGTTTTGCCAACTTAACGACCAAGTATTTTGCAGTATTACTGTATCAATTTTGCATAATGTCTTGCGCCACGAAAACACACAAAATTGACGGCGTCAGAAATATCACTCAGGTAAAACATTTGTTCTCGTAGTTAGTAAACACTTTTCTGTATGGTTGCCCCTTCTTTGTTTTCTCTATCGGCTTCCATAAAATTTGTAAAACACGATAAACCTCAATAGAATTAATTTATGTCTTGTGCCCTCCTTAAGTCTCGACTGCCGAGCCGCGACTTTTTCGACGACCGCCGCCGAGTATTTCCCGCTCGGGAGAAATCGACACTCGGGCAGGAGAGGCGGCACTCCGACCTGCTGGGTTTCTTTCGACCGGCTTCCAGCCCTCCCCCCCCCCCTGCCGCCGCCATCATACGTGGACGCGCGACACCACATTCTTAACGTGGTCGCGCATCCAGGTAATGTACATCTGGCCTAACCCTCCAGGGGCGGAGGAGACAAACCTGTCCCGGGCCCTGGACGCCGCGGCTTAGACGCGCCACGCGTCGCGTTCCGACACACATCTCTGACGTCACTCCGTAAGGTTGAAGTAAAAAAACTGCCTATGGAGCATTGCATCCGACTATACAACGTGAAGAACTCATTAAAAAAAAGTAGAACAGACAACATAAAAAGTGTTACAAAAGTGCGATTTATGCTGCATGTGAAAGAAGAATGTAAATATTTTACAACCTTTTAAAATATACTTTTTAAAAGTACAAAAATTAATCGCTCGATAGAGTCCGAATTTTGAACCAAATTTAAGCGAATTTCCGTTTTCGATGCATCGGAAAGCAGAATTTACAAGAAAACCTTCAGGAGAAATCGTCATAATATTTACTATGACTGCATGTAAGAAAATCACAGTAATAATGTATCATATCAATTTTCTAATTAACTTTCTTTACGTCAGTTTCAGCCATAAATATTTGTGACAAATGGACGCACATAAAATCAATTATAAAAATTATTTCCTACATTATTATTACAATTTCCTTATATGCAATCATAGGAAATATTATGACGAAACTCCACGACAGTTTTCTTGTAAATTCTGCTTTCCGAATCATCCAAAATGGAAAAATGCTTAAATTTAGTTAAAATACAGACTATTGTAACTGATTATTTTTCTACATTTAAAAAGTATATTTTAGTTAAATAATTTATAATGTTGCAAAATATATGCATTCTACTTTCATATACAGCATAAATCGTACATTTCTGACACTTCTTATGGTGTCAGTACTACTTTTTTAATGAGTTCTTCACGTTGTATAGTCGGGTGCAGTGCTCCATAGGCAGTTGCTTTACTTCAACCTTAAACTGGGTTCGCAATAGAAAAATCAAGCGTTAAATTATACGTTATTTCGTGTGCAGGAGAACTGACTGTGTGTTATTTTGTGCATTAGTTTCTAATTAAGTTGTAGATTTTTTTTTTTTTTTTTTTTTTCCCCTTAAGCGTTAAAATAAATGCCTATATTTTATATCTCAAGTGCAAATTTTCGAGCCGGCGGCCGATCAGAACAAAGTAGTCGGTGTTGGTGGGAAACTGATATTTACAGTAATATATGTATAAAAAAAATTAAAAAGTTTCACATGTGTGCGATTATATTTGTTCACGAAATAGGCTTGCTGGTAGAAAATGTCGGATATGAATAATGATCTGCATAAATATGGCTGTGATGCACGAGGTTAGTTTAGGCACAAATGCAAAGATACAGGATTTTCGCCTGTTTTCATTGGTCGGAATTAAGAATTAAAACATTAGTTGGAAACTGCAGATACAGAAGTTAGAATGATCACCTTCGTCTTGGCGTAATAGCATCTGGCGGCGGAGCTTGAAGCTGTTCATGCTCTGTTATTTCGGTCCCCCGGCGGCCATTTTTTCCCTCAAAAAAGTACGGATCACCCTAGTTGACAAAAGAGGCGCAGAAAGGCACTCTTCGATCCATCGGAACGATTTGGGAGGCTCGCTTCTCGATGGCATAGCAGTGGTGGCCATACTGGTTTTATAGGCATAGGGAATGCCAAATCGATAAAAGGGGTTCCGAGAACGGAGCCGGAGCCGACCATAAACCACCTTGGTTCTGTCAGCCATTTTAACCACCAAGTTGGATGTCATTAAATACGGCATTGACCTCAGTGATCTTTGACCTTGAAAACAAACATTTCCAAAAAAAATCCCAATAAATTCCCAAAAATCCCCAAATATTTATGAAAAATTATTTTAAAATACAATTTGAAAAATAGTAAAATTCATATTTTAGATTTTTGGGCTTAGAGGGGTAGAGGGATGAAACCGACCAGCCACAATGTTATGATGTCACCCAACCGCCGTACTGGACCCAGGTGACCTTGGATGACCTTAAAAATAAAAACTTTAGAAAAATTGTAATTTCAATTTAATCAACCCTTTTTTGATTAACCCTGTTTTACTAACACTTTCAATCGATTTAATTAACCCTTTGATATCAAATTAATTAGGCGAATCAAAAAAGGCGGCATCCCTTTGGGGTCAGGATGCCCCCGGCCCGACTACTGACCGACGCATGAATAAAGTTTTACATAAGGCGGAAGAACACACATGTATACAAGTTGATCCTAAGCATGGTTTTCAAAAGTGCTAATTTTATCGTTAACTTAATTGGTTCTACTGATTCAGATTTAGTGTGTACTGAACACAGCTTAACTTTTTTTTTTGCCTTGACTTACTACAGCTCGGTGAAACTTTTCCGACACAGTTTTAAAACACTAATGAATTACGGCTGTATTGTTTGCCTACTACGACTTTTAGTATATTTCTGCTCTAGATTAAATTTTTACACCCAGGAATCTTCGTAGACATTTCACTTTGTCGGACGTTCACCTACTAGTGGTTTGCAGTTGAATACTTGTTTTCCTTGCCGGGTTTCGTGAGAGATCCGTGGCACAAAAATATTCTCGCGAGAACTCGGGGTTTCTCTTGCCGGTGCTTCAGCGACCGACGAGAATAAACGAGTGCTGCGACATTGCCCCGCTCGTAGCGCGGTTCCCCCCCTCGACGTGTTTCTGCAACCGCCGTCGATAAAAACTGCTTGAACAATGGCGTAAGTGACTCGCGCGAACTGCTCGGCCGCGCAGTTCGCGATAGGCGATCCTGGAATCCGGTATCAGCGAATAAATCAGCACAACGACGCCGTGAAATGTTTATAGCGCAGCAAGCCCGCTGCCATTATTACACCGCGATCCGCCACAATGCCGCCGCGGCGCCAGCTCTTATCACACCCCCGAGACAATATTGTTGCTAGTTAAGTAAACCTGGCGAAAGGTTAGCATTGTTCACGTCTAAGGTGGCGTAGTTATAAAGAGCGAATGCCTATTCGCGACGAGCCGGGCGAGCACGAGATTAAAGCGTCGCCGGTTTTTACGTGGTTTAATTGGCGCCGCCGCCTTGCGCGTGGTGTGAGGCAGGAATCGACGGATCGCTGTACGATCGACGCAGGCCGGTGTGTATAGAGCAATATCGCCTCTGCGTGCGTGCAGTGTTGCCGCCCGTCGTACCTCTCCGGTACTACGGGACTCGAAGCGGCGAACCTATGACCTTCTGTTTGGACGCGACGCTGTGACAAAGTTCAATACACTTCTCTATCGTATTTTTGCATGAACCTGATCCGTAGGCTATATTATTTAGAAACAGGAGTCTGAAAAAACCGTTTTCAATGTGCGTGATGTCTTGAAATTATATTGAAGTGTGTCATTAGGTTTACAAAATGAAATTAAATATATTTTTAAAATCTTTAAACTCGTCGAATTCAAAACTCCTTTCAATTCGAGGCCGATTCTTACATACCAAAATATATATATATATATATTTTGTGGTGTAACAATTTTATAATACTAAGTTATCAGTTTGTTTAAGATATTATTTTATTAATATTTAAATAAACATTTCCTTTTTTCTCCCTAGATTGTAACTTTACTCAAATATCGCTAGAATGTTTAAAGTCTTCATGTTTTATTAAGATTGCATTAAAAATATTTTAGTATGCATTTTATATATATGTATACGGGCTGTTTTTAAAAATTGCATGTCAATACTTTGGGGAAACATTCTTCACGTCTGGAGGATGAAAAATTGTTATATGAATGTAGGTCCTCAAATGCTTCGTTTCTGTACCATAGCCCGTAATACATAACGTACAGTGTATGGCCCGCGGGCTGGATCATGTTACTGTAGAATGCCATCGCAGAGTTCGTTAGCATAATATACGACTAATCTTAAGTGTGCTTTCTTTTCGTATGAGAGCATTTTAGGCGCACGTTTATTGGTTTACTTAAAAAAAAAAAAATTTGGTTCGGTTGTGGTGGGGACGACCGTTTATTTTGCGTGCATAAATCTACGTTGACGCGCTCGGACGCCTTAATGTTTATTTTACGGTCCCGGCACCGCTTCACTCGATCATATGAGGTTTCATAGGTATCACTGGATTTCTTTCGAGATGCTCTTTACAACCGTATACGATTTCTGTATTTCGACTTGGCTTTTTGACAAGTTTAGGCAGCCGTCGTGTTAAGTTTTCTTAATTTTTTACATTAAACTCATGCAATTTCACCATAACCACGCCACACAAATGTTTTTATACACGCGATCGATTGATCTTGACGAGAGCTGTCGGTTGAAACTCAAACGAGCGTCGTAGCTTCTCCATGTCGAAAGTTAAGGCTCGCCCAAACCGGCGCGGGTCGCCGGAGCGGGACAACAGCGCCCTGGCGGGACATGAAAATGCCCAGGCCAGGGGGTCAATTCTCAGGATCTTGCGACTTTATTCCATTGCGAGTTTGCTTGAAAAACTCGCAACGTTTTACTTTGAGATATTCCCGAGAGAAAATAATTTCGAAATGAAACAACTCCATTCGGAATAATTCCACTAACCGCCCGCGTGCTGAAATTGTATTCCGCACGGCCTAGTTAAGAGATATTCAATGCAAAATGGCGAGCATGTGAATGGAGTACTTATTAGTGAGATAATTGGAAAATATGGAATATAATGATAGACGGCAGCGTGTGTTTAGTGAACGCGATGATGCCTTTGAGTTAAGTGACAAAAAATTCGAGTAGCAGGACCTGCTCTTTCGTAATTTTCTTTATAGTCACAGTCTCCATTGCAATCATAAAACCTCTAATAGCTTCACAACGAATAGCAAAACGCGACGAAGACAAAAGGAGTACGTCCTTATATACACGCACACGCACGCGCGCGCACGCACACGCACACGCGCACACACGCACACACACCACATTCATCCGATTGCGATGAAACTTTGGTCGGTAAGTTGTGCGCACGCCTGCCAAAGTTTCCGAGTTGGTAAAACCATTTTACAATAGGTGGCGCACGAGTCATTTCAACAAAGAAGTTTATTCTAGCTAATGTCTTACAAAAGACAGATGATGAATGAAGATGACGTACCTAATCGAAATGTGACAATTTGTTCCGTTTCAAATCTACGATCTACGGTAACAGATCAGGGATTTGATTATTGATTGACATTCAATCTAAACAAACATTGTTTAATATTACTTTTATAAACAAGAATAATTACTAATTTGCAACTTCATGTTTGAATATAGTTGATTTTGAGCAGACAAAAGATGTTTTATTTCTCCATCATTTCATACTTTACCTAATCTCCTAATCGCATTATATATAATTTCTAGGTACATTGCCTTGACGAACCCGGTATTTATAGAATAATAAATGTATTTATTATATTACTATATTTCATATAGTTTAGCGGCAGTTCGTGTGCGACATAATAAGTGGTGTTGATTGTGAATTTGCAATTGTCGTCACATGACTTCTTCGTGTACGCACCAGACGGAAAAACAAAAAAATATTGTGTATACAAAAGTACTTCAATAAACAGATTTAAAACACAAACACTTCCTTTCTTTACGTGGCATTGCAACGCATGCCGGGTACTCGCTAGTGCGAAATAAATATGATGTTCGTATCGTTTGCAATCGACTCGTGACCGGAAGTTCGAGATTGAGGAAAATCTCACACAATGATTTCGCATTTCGAGATGTGAACTCAAGAATAGCTCCCTGTCGTAGTGAAATAATGTTTTAGAAATCAGAACAGCGAGATTCGACATTTCGAAATAATCTCTTAACATCTCAAGAATTGACCTCCCAGGACGGAAATTCCCCGCGCGTTTTCCGGAGAAGGTGGGAATGCAGCGGGATCCCGCCAGGTTCGCTGCATGCTCTCGATTTCCGCGGACCGCCTGGGCGGGAACTTGTCAGTAGGTAGGCAGTCTTCACAAGATGACTATATCTCTGGAGCAGTTAATCGAAACACGGTGTACTTGTACCGAGTGTTGTACGATCAGAATCACGCGGATTACAAGAACAGAGAGAAGGATCACAGATGGACAGAGATTGGGGAAGATGTACACGAACCCAGAAAGTGTAACAGCTTCGATTACTACATGTAAGCAAGCAGTGTATATAAAAGAAATAACTGTCACTAATTAAATCCAGCATAAAAATGCATAATTATTATATTACAGTTCTATGTTTTGTTAGCTTCATACAATGTATGTTATTAAGTGTGATTTTATGTTACTATTGGAGAAGTCCAGAAACTTTTCTCGCACCTCCAATGCAAAACGAGTAGCAGCCTTTGGGGATCGAACAATATTGTTGAAAGCATCATTTGTGATATCAGGAGCATCAAGATATTCGAAATATATTGCGTCTCTCTCAGGAAATTGTGTAATATGCCGGTTGCCATGACAATAATCGGAGCTGACTGAACTGAAACTTCCAGTGGCCTGTAGAATAACCTCCACTTTTGTACAAGGATGCCAAAGGCATTCTCAACGACACCTCGAGCTCTTCGAAGCCTGCATTTATACTTTCGTAGACGCCTACTTTGCCTAGTTTTCCGTCGTGGGAAAGGTTTCATGAGGAAAGACTTCATCACCTATATACAATGGGGGAGTCGGCAAATTTTGGCCTGGTGAAAGCTTAGACTCCGGTATGTTCGACATTTGCAGAACAAACATAACCACGAATTGGACGACACATACCACTTGATGCTGGGATATGCAAAAAGAATTAAGAAGTTCACTCTCAGAAGACAGGCAGTCACGAAAATGAAAATCGCACAACTTATCATGCAACAGGAACTCGAAAAAATTGATGAAGGCAGTGGACCGAGTACTTGTTCGTCACCAACATAAGGGGACTGGGAGTCGTCACTAGCGTGGTAAATCTGACACTTCATGACAGTATAATTTACTGACACCTCCGGCGCAAGAATGTAGTATGCGTGTGTTCAACACATATCAGAGACGCAATTTAAGTATTCCATTTCATAACAGTATGACTAATTAAGTGTGATTAGCCTGTGTATAACCAAATTTCTACTTCTACAACTTATACTACTGCCCAATATATACTACTGTCCAATATTTAAAATATGTCATAAACCAACAAGACTATTTTCCAAATTTTTCTTAACTCAGTGCAACAGCTAGGCGTTCCTTTGGGCTAATCGATTCTCGAAATTTTGTATCCTCTCAACGAATATCATTACCGATAAGACATAATATTTCGTCGAAACACTCCATAGTCATTCGAAAATGTATATGAAAACGCTTCTCATCTTTCATTAGTTCAGGCATAAGTGTATGGTGCTCTCCGTACAACAGTCTTTCTTTGTTAATTTCGAGCACCCATCGTCGAGCTCTTCTTGTCATCATTTTCTGCTGCAGCAACTAACATTAACGCTTCTTCAGCTGACACTCACCGGCGCACTCACAAGCTGGTGTGGGGTGCCTACAGTTCTCGCCATAATTTCCCGCCTCATTCCCGCGTCGCCAGGTCCCGCGCCAGTTTGGGAGAGCCGTTATACTACGCGGAAGTTACGAGACGCGGCGAAACGAACTCGGAATTCCCCCTCCCTCGTACCTGTCTCATGCGATGCTTCGCAGTCCTCACTCAACGTAACATATTCTTTGATCCTTTGGCAATGAATGTAGGCGATAGATTCCGAGCTGCAGTACCAAACTGTATCCCCCGATTTTGTTATCACCGGATTTTCTGGATTGCCTCCCACTATGGTCGCAAATTCAAAGACGTATTCACATAACAAAAAAACAGGAATTATAAACACACTGCGACGCATTTCAAACGCGAGCTAGGCGGCCGCCTTAAGAGACGCTACAGTTTGCGTTAGGTGCTATGCTATACACCAGCGTTATCTAACCACTCTTGCAGAGACATTTGTTCATTGGTTGCGACGAGGCCCATTGCACGTTCGCACTTAACGCTACAGTCTGTTCACGGTAAAGTGAGCACTTTTGACAACCTAGTTACTTTTTTTCCTTTGATCCACTTTTTGTCCTTTAACCACCTTTTAAAAAATACTGCCATGTAAGTAATGAACACAGTGTGTATATTCCACCACACTCGGAAGTTAACGTCTAAGGCTAAAATAAAATATATTTATCGAATATTATCCCAAATGAGAGAGCTTTCAAAAGTGCTCACTTTACCGTGAATAGCCTATACAGCCGTACAACCATGGGAAACTCTTCTCGCCCGTCTGGATAACTTTCATGACTTTTCCTACCGACACCTTTGAATGAGACGGTATCGCTTGACTGCAGTGTGGGATAGAGGTACTGCCGGCGAGGAGGAGAGGAACGATACTGGTTACCGGCCATCCCCCCCCCCATCACCCAACCCCGGGGAACCTGAGCGCACAGGTTGCGTAAAGCTGATAAAGGTTGTTCACGGTAAAATTAGCAGTTTTCAAAGCCCTACTTAAGATCTACTTGTATACACGTTGTGTATTCCTCGGCCTTATGTAAAATTAACATTGCTATGGGCCTCATCACTTTATTTATGCACCGGTCAAACGAAACAGAGTGATTATTAAGAAAGTAAATACTTTACCAATCTGCTCATGTTTACAGTTCGATCCATTTAAAAAAACAAAGTGAAAGAAATAATTTTAAGTTATCAAAAATGGTTACCTAACAACTATTTATTCGGCGCTAAGATATGGAACTAATTCCCATCCATCGTTACCAACTTTACTAGGCGAATGTTGCTCAATGCGCCCATTAAAATATATGCATGCAGGGGCAGTGTCTTTTTTTCTAAGATGCATTTCTAAAGTGCTCACTTTAGCGTGAACAGCTTTTAATAGGAATACCGCCATGCTTAGTATTTTAAACGTGAAAGAAGGAAATACGCGAAACGTGGTAGGTATGCATTTAGAAATTTGGCTTTTGTGATTTTAACTTAATTTCGGACACAGCATGGTGGGTCGAAATTGCAACAACTGAGAAACAAAAAAGAGTTAAGAGGCGGTCCGATGCACTGCCCCTCCTTCAGGCGACTCCACATGCCGTATTTCAGCAGGACAATGCCCGGCCACATGAGGCGGGGGAATGTGCAAGCTTTCTTCAATGAAGGACGGGTACCACACTGCTTCCCTGTCCTGTACCTTTGCCAGACATGTCGCCCGTCGAACATGTCTGGTATACGGCTGGTCGTTGTCTTGTTCGTCACGAACCTCCGGCAACCACTGACCCGCATACAAACCGCGTGGACGGAGATTCCCCAGGAACATATCCAGGTCCTCTTATATTCCATGCCACGATGTTTATAGAGGCACTGATCGCAGCACGTGGGAGCTTCACACTATACTTAATTCTCAAGGCCAGAGATCATGTACAGTTCTGTAAACCTAATCAAGTGTATTGTCATGTACTTAATCTGTAGTATAAGGTTCATTTCGATCACGTGTATCCTTCTCGGTGTTGCATTTTTCACAAACACGTTAGTGTATAATTAAAATCCTGTATCATGATTTCTCTCATTAATTTCTTAACCATCAAAATCTTTGAGTCCTTGTCATTTATTCACATGATACCAATTCAATAAAAACTATTTTCAGTTTTTTTTTTTTTTTTTTTTTTTGGAAATGATACGTATTTATTATAACTGTTGGCAACGAAAATGTTGAGTAAGTTATGGTTTTTTTTCTCCGATGAAATTCGTGATTTCTATGAAAAATAACGAAACAAGATTTAAACCATACATTGCTCGTAATAATGCACGTAAGCGTGCCGTGTTGAAGGTGCTGACCATATGTGACTACCGTCACAATTTTCAAGGTTTCTGCAACCCAAACGGATTGCCGGTTAATGTGAATGTTCCACATCGCTCGCCCACTAAGCTTTTTTCCCTAAACTAACTTATTCTAAGTATTATATGAAGGTACGGCCCGATAGGTAGGGCGGGATTCGATTGCGTCTCAGGGCTAACCCCGTACGCCTACTAGGAAGGAAAATCATGAAAGGAGACATGCATCGCGGCAAAGAGGGATTGGACAGCCATGGCCTGCACTTTGGGGCCATGGCTACCTCCCTAAGTGTACTTAGAGCTAGTCTTAACTATGAAGAGCAAGGGAAAAACCGTCAAGAGAGACGTAAAAACCCTTGCGACAGCAAAGCAAAAATCTGAAAAATTTATTGCATCCATTAAATTTAATTACATTAAATAGAATACTACAGGAAATAGAGTGTTTGGGAACATGCTCTTGGTTAGTAGAGTTGAAAAGACTAGTGGGGAGGGGACGGGGGGTCTTTATTGACTTTAACTTGGTGCCTGCAGTAACCAGAGGGGTGTTTGGGCACCTCTCTGGTGGGAGAAGTGACGCTATTGGACCTCTTCCCCCCGATTTCTTCTATGAACCTGAAATTTAAAGGAGAAAAAGTGAGCTGCCAGTAAGTGTCACCAAGGCTGGCTCTTACTGGTTTTTACTGGAACATTATAAGACGGTAAAGACATGTGGAAGAAAGAGCAAATTAACCTAGTCTAATTGACCTATAATACTGTTACGTGCTGCAGCTGGCGCCGACTCAGATGCCCCGCGCCGTAATCGGAGACCCACCTCGCCCTCCCCTCTTCCTGGAACGATGCGCTCGCGGCCTCTTGATTTCCCCCTTCTGGGAATCCCGCGAATGCCGACAAAGGCGAGACTTGCTGGCGTCACAGACCTCCTCTCGCCTGCTAGAGTTTCCGATACGTTTAGCGACTACCCAAGAATGTTCTGGTGAGACTGACTGGCGCCTCAGCCCTCCGCGACGCATCACGCGAGTTGGGGAAGATTGTAGGTGGCGGCCTAAGACACTATATATACTGCCGCAACCCAGAGGCCGGCAGTCTTTGACGGAGGCCGAGTGTGCGCGAGCAAAGAGAAGTGTGGACAACGACTTGAGATTGCGGGACGACGGGGAGTGAGGTGTTCGTGGCTTGAATGGACGAGTGTGTGTGAGACCGACGAGTGAAGCCTACTGTGCGTGAGGGCGCTTGGAGGACTCTAGAACATTGCGACTGGCGGGACATGGACTGAACTGAGGTGGGACTGAATGTAAGTGTAATACTGATTTTATTGTAAATATCCGAACTGTCAAATATGGACGCAAAAATTATAAAATAATTGAATAGGTTAATACTCTCTCTATTGGGACTGATCTTTAATTATTTTATTTTTTTGATTTCTTTGTCGTAATTATACATTGTATTAATTGGTATCAATTGTGAACAGTAAGTGATTTCAATTTATTTGTGAGAATTTGAATTCAAAGAATTTTGCTGTAGTTATTGTAAATAAAATAAAGAAATTATAATTAATTATTTTATTTGATTAAGACCTCTGTCCCTTAACGAACTTGGCATAGCCCACTTAATTTCTAGAGAGAGAAATTGTAACAATGCTATTCTAAATATAACAAATAGTAGTATATGTCCTCGGGGACATATGTATCTCACAGCGGCCAGTCTCTGTAGTCATAGACTGTAACAGAGCTTATTTCCACTCATAGTGTTACGAGTGTACGGAGCTTCGCAGCGAAAAAAAAGGGGGGGGGGGAGGATTGACTTATAATTACGGGGAGGTCTCTCACCAATTGAAGAATCGAACCACACGACGCTGTTTACAGCACTTCTGTTTAAAATTAACACAGTTTTCCCGCATGAAAAACACTTCACAATATGTTGGGATTCTACATACGTGTTTATGGACTAATGGCCGGTTGCACCATCGTGTTTAGAAACTCGATCTGAGCGGATTCTAGATCGACACAGAAAATTGTTACACCATTCGAGTTCAGAGCTGGACTGAAGATCGAGATGAAGATCATTTCGAACCGCCGAAATTGGCGGTTCGAAATCTCGATCCGAGATCAGCAGCCATCGTGAACAAATGTAGTTTGAAAATACGCCAACAGATAGAACTACGTTCGATTGTTTTCTTGGGAAATTAAGACAACATTATACGCACTTGAATATTATTCAATAAAATTCTTACAACAATACTTCACTTAAAACAGATAAAACATCGCACATCTAGTTCTATCTATAGTGACGTCATATATTACGAACTAATAGCAAAATATGTATCATACTTTATCTCGATCTCTCACTTTGGAACCAAGAATAATGAAATTTCGTTGGTGCAACACTTCTGCATTGGAACCATGAGGAAACTGGTTCCTGGTTTGGAACTAGGATCATTCGATCTCGGATCGGGGAAAATGATGGTGCAACCGGGCATAAGATTTCTTACCGTCTGCCACACACGTACTCGAAGAACACGTCGATGCCTTGTAACGACAAGATGCCGCCCGACACGTGAAGCTGGTCGCCGCCATGGCTTCCACCCCCTACCCGACATACCACCATACTGCGGGGGGCACGCTGCTCGCGTGGTGTGCCAAACTGGCGCGTGGCGGCGCTGGGGTACACTGGAAAAAAAAATTGTGTAATTTTACACGAATATATGTGGCAGCACAATCTCCACACATGTTCGTGTATTTTTACATGTACATGTGTACGTGTATACTTATACTGTGTGTCTCGTGTATATTTAGAAATACAATGCCAGTTTAATTTTACTGTACTTGTTATTGTTTTTACTAATAATTGTATTCAATCACAAGTACTCTGTATGTGTCATTTTATTTATTTTTGCTACCAATGTTAAGCCACATAATGTACATTTACACGAACTTTATTAGTGTAATTTTGTCATTCTTGTCAGTTTCTTTTACTAATCATCACATTAAATCACATTCACTCTGCGCATGTTATTTTACTATACTTGCTACTAATTTTCTACCACACATTGAAAATTAACACAATCATTGATATGGTAATTTTACTACACCAGTCTGTTACTGTATAATGTTCATCATCCCCTATTAAAGACTGTTCACGATAAAGTGAGCACTTTTGAAATCAACCTTAGAAAAAAGTCACTGCTTCTATCTGCATATATTTTAACGGGCTAACTGAGTGACATGCGCCCAGTAAAGTTGGTAACGATGAATGGAAAGTAGTTCGATATCTTGACGTCGAATAAAAGGTGCCAGGTAACCATTTGTGATAACATGAATTATTTAATTCTCTTTCTGTTTTTTTTTTTAATTTACCGAAGTGTAAAAATAAGCAAGTTGCAAAATATTTACTTTACTAACAATTTTACGTGCATACAAGTAGATCTTATGCAGGGCATTCAAAAGTTCTCATTTTACCGTGAACAACCTATACATGTACACTGTAGGTGTAATTTTACCATACAAGTCTGTAATTTATACTTATTATGATGTTAAATAACATGCACTCCGTGCATGTAATTTGACTATGTAAATTATAGATTTCCTTCCACATACTGTAAATCGACACAAATATGGCAATTGTCATTTCACCACTGTGTATGTGTATTTTCTCACTAACAGTAAAGTAAAATCGCAGAGTCACTGTAATTGTAATTACAAAATTACTGTACATTCTCGCGGTTTTACTAAGCAATTTTATCTTCAGCATGTGTTCTTTTACAACTGCGTCATGTTAATTCACAAACTTTGTATACATATTTTTATAATTTTAATGTAAATTTACTCCGTTTTGTAGCTTGGTAGTTTAACAGAGTTTAAAAAGTTAGCTCCATAACGCAGATAACGATTGACTTCACGCTAAAAGCTAAACAGTGAGGGAGCCTGCTCCCCTACCAAACACTTCTCATGGATATGCAGGTCGATATGTTCAGGTTACTGAGGACCTCTACACTTACCAAGGAATATATTATGAACGTGGGGTAATGGGCATGAGTTAAAATAAAAATCTGGGATGAATATCAGTGGTAATAAAGAAAAGATAAAAATCTGGGGTGAAAAAAAAAATCAAGAACCTAATAATTATTCATTATTTCGCATTCAAGAATCGTATTTGTCATCATGGCAGCCACGGGAACAACAACCATAGCCCTCGAGGCCCCGCCCCAGGCAGAATCCGTGAACAAAGGCTGTGAACACCACAAACCCTCGACTTCCACTTGGGAGGAGACTGATTAAGAGAGGGTTGGGGGGGGGGGGGGAGAGAGATTTCGTCGGGAGAGAAATAAATATCTCCAAAGGCAGTTTCCATCAGCGACAAACTTGTCCGCCGTGGCATCTGAGGATTAGTTGATTAGTTTATTTCATATTTCTAATGATTTTTACTTGATTTTTTGCATTTTTTGTAATTTTTTTATTTTTGTGTTTTTTTTACATTGTTTTCGTGGTGGTTAATAGGGTAAATAATAATTAAATGTTAGTAAAAGCGACGAAGGGCGTTTGTTTAGTTAGGGGCTTAGTTTTCGTCCTGGTCTAGCTAGTGTGTACAGAGTATACAGTATGTTAGCAGGGAATTATACTAGGTAAATATCTGGCAGTGCTCCACTTACATATATATACACAAGAGGTAATATAATTTAAATAATTTAAACAGTTAGCTTGATATTAGAATTTATAATAAAAATTACTAGTGTTATAATAATTATTAATATGTACGAAATTTACAGTGCAGGCTATTTTTGCAATTGTATTGAGTAATAGTTGTGTTGTTGTGTGTGCTGTGCTTCGTGGGCCTAGCTATTATTATTGAGGAATATGTATGTGTTGTCCGAGTGTTGTGAACCCTCCTGGCATCACGAGGTGTGAGGGCCGATGATGTGTGAGGCCCAGACCACAGTAGTTTTGATCAAATCCGTTCCTGGCTGACAGGGAAATGCTGCCAGCCCAGGAGGCCTGCTAATACTGCGATCTGGGCATATTGTGTGATGAAAAGCTTGATTTTGTGTTATTGTGATGTATTTATGATGTTATAGGGATGTTGTTGGTGTATTCTAACGCCCAAAACCCCGGGCAACTGACCCCTCCTCCCTCTAACGGAAGCGGGGGCTAGGCCGACCGAGGAACCTGCGATCCTCTACCCGGGGCTGGCTAGTGTACCTGTGTAGACAAGGTAATGCTACGGCTAGCAGAGATGCCAGCTCCAGCCCTTGTGTGTTGCGCTGCCAGGAGGTGTTCTTCTGGCCCTTGAAGTCCCTTGTAGATGGTCGTGGGTTGCTTTCCTCGGCCACGAGTCGCTCTTTTCGAACCAACAGCCCCTGCTCCAGCAGGCGGCCCTTCCTGGGCGAAGGTGACGCTGAACATGTTGGCCCAGCGACCCGTGGCACTGCTGCGTATGCGCCAGCAGCGCTCTGGGACGTCTCCAGCGGCGGTCACTGCGATCTCGGAGACCCTGGTACCTGTGGCGCTGGATTTCAGTACCACAAAGTGCCACGGCTCCCTCTTCTGTCTGGTGGCGGTATTCTCTGGCCACCTCTGAGGCCGCTCGCTGGCAGACTGCTGGCGCCCCTCGCTTCTGTCTTCTTGGCTGTGTTCTGTGTGCTCTGGGCCGAGTCTGTAGGCATCTCAGGCCCACAGGTGGAGGTGTCTGCGGCGTGGGCACTACTGCTCTCCTGCTGAACTGGTGCTGGCTGCAGGGGCTGTGGTATCTCCTGGTTCAGCTGTGTGCTGCTGGTAGTCTTCTCTGTTGTGTCCAGGAGTTCTGTTTGCATGGCCCTCGTCTTCTTGGCTGGTTGCTGCATTGGTGTGTCCGTCTGCGTTTCTTGGTCTAATACTGGTCGTAGACCTTTGTAGCGTACCGGTTTTTCTTAGATGACATCTAGATACTGATGCATATATTCCCCATACACGTCGTGCGGTAGATATCCTCCCTCCACATGTCTGGCAGGAGGTGAAGAATGGGTTCTTCGGCGTGGTCTGGATTCTTGCTTGATAGTATGGTGGGACATGTGTCCCTGTCGGTGTTGCGCCAGTATACTTGTAGGTAATCCTTCTCTGAGTTTCTTGGCGCCTTTGATCTTGCGATGGCGTCGTTGCATTACTTCTTTTCTTTGTTGGGGAAAAGTTTGATTCCATACTGGACCCCGCAGATTCTTGTAGCTGATCTGAGACTGGCTGGCAGCAGAGGCTCGAAGATCGAACTTAGTTCTGTATGGTCTGCAAAGTGCGGCTCAAGGGCTTCGACTTCTTGGAATGAGGCTGCTACTGCTTCTCCTGTGTCTGCCATGACGTGCTTGATCGTACTTGAGTCTGCTGAGTCGAGTCTCTGAGTCGATTGACTTCAGATATAGAATAGGTAGTTCTATACAAAAGCCAGCATATTCCATCAGTGAGAGTTAAGACTTCTCCTCGAACACACTAAAGAAGTTCGAAGTAGTTCTACTCCCTACCGCTAGAGCGCATGTTGTTAGCAAATACTTGTAGTTATATTTAAATTCACAGGAACAGTGTAAAATTACATACTGTACTCGTTTTAGCAAATTACACATAAAAATGTAAAGTTACGGTAAATTTGTATCTGTTACGATCACATACTTTCGAATTTGTAATTTTACACCCTTGTAGTGTCAATATACCAGTACATTTGTGTTTTTTTACTGTAAATATGTACTACATTTTGAGTGAAATGGGAAAATATGTACTTTTACACTGATGTACGAGTTGATACAATATTGGCGTGGTTGTAAAAACACACAGGCTTGGGCCTTTAGTGCCTTGCATTAGTGTATTTTTACACATACTTTCGCATTTGTAATTTTACGCCCTTTTTAGTGTCAATATACCAGTACATTTGTGTTTTTTACACCAAGACTGTACTACCTATTGAGTGAAATAGAAAAATATGTACGTACTTTTACACTGATGCACGTGTTTTAATACAACATTGGTGTGGTTGTAAAAACACACAAGCTTAGGGTTTTGGTACCTTGTATTAGTGTAAATTTGCACATACTTTTGCATGTGTAATTTTAAACCCTTTTAAATGTCAATACACCAGTACATTTGTGTTTTTTTTTTACAGTAATATTGTGCTACCTTTTGAATGAAACAGAACAATATGTACTTTTACCCCGATGTACACGTTCCAGTACAACTTTGGCTTAGTTGTAAAAATACACAGATTTGGGTCTTAATACTTCATGTTCGTGAATTCTTAAATGTGCATTCAAATTTGTAAATTTAAACCCTCTTATTGTTAATATACCAATACATTTTTTTTAAATATTATCATTGTACTGTGTTATGAATAAAGTTGTACATTGCTGTAAACTTACACATACTGTACTTGTTTTTACAAATTACACACAGAAAATGTAAAACTACCAAAAGGTTGTACATGTATTTTTACACTTTCCACCCCCTCCCCTAGGGCGGACCCTGCAGCTGCCGCGTCACCTGGCCGGTGATGAGGGTGAATGATTGACAGCTGACTTGAGTGACGTCACCGCACCCCTTTACCCTCTATTCTGGAGGGTTCGGCGACTACGGGATACTGCACGAACTTTCTGGTCACCATCTCCCCTCGACGCAAGTCGACATGTGAAGGTTCTGGGTCAGGGTGCCTTCCCTATAAATACCGCTTCATACGGAGTGTATGCACGCTATGTAGTCATCTGGCAAAGTTCGGCGAACGGTGAACGAAGAAGAGGTCCGGCGGCGGGCGAAGGTGTGAGAGACTACGTCGGACGTGCATCTGTGCTTCGACTACGAGCGAGAGTGCACCAGTGCTGCGGAGGGCAAGGTACCCCACGAGAAGAGTGCGGTTATGTAGGGGGTGCTCGGGTCACTCCAGAACGTTCCAGGCAGAAAGACTGGTGATATCTTGATTTAACAAGGTGGGACCATAGACTAAAGATGAGGTAGACCGATCTCACTGGCTGCTCACAACCAATCTCCATGTCCAACATTGAACTGCTTTTCTGCCTACACGTCTAGCAAAAATGGCGTGGATTGGGTTTGAGTTTAGAACACTGTTTAGTTAGTAAACCAGTGCTTTTGAGATGTTTTTATATTTGCTCTAATCAATTTGTAATGCTTTTTGATTACATTTAAACTGGTAAAAGTATTTTATTAATATAATGATGCTTGTCATTTTAAAAAAAGATGTAAACAAACACGTTCATCACCATGTGAGTTTGACAGTTGTGTAGGATTGGGGTAGGACAGTGTAGAGTACATGCGCAGAAGACGAGCAAGCGGTCTACCTCATCTTTAATCTATGGGTGGGACAGACTGCACGAGTGTTAAAGATTCCATTGTAAATATTGGAAATGACAATGATCCAATGTACAATTTTAACAGTAATTCGATAGGTGTTAGGAAAGTGTTTTAAGGACTGATTTTAAGTATTGTACTGTGTTAAATTCTGTGATGTGACAAACAATTATGTAAATATTAGCTGTAAATAAGCAAGTGATAGCCATTATTGTCGCAGTAGTAAGTTTGAAGTACTTATTTAATATTTGTAAATAGTTAGTGAATTGTCATTAGTTTTTTTAGACCTCCAGCCCCTAAATTACCTGGCTATGCTCACGCACTTCCTAAAATTGTAGTAAAAGGCTCTGATTTCTAATGTCGACCTTACAAATTAATTACAAAAAAAAAAAGCAAACGAGCCCAATATGGAGGGTATTAGTCCCGCACGACAAAGGTCTGTAGGCCAGTCGGTGCCTTAAGCAGGGATCACACGATGCAAGTTGAGTACCAATCTTGCGCGAGATGCCGACCTTGCACGAGAATTTCTTGTACAAGTTCGTGTGCAAGGCACATCATTTTGCACGAAATGAGGAGATAGAGCAGGTCCTAATTTTTTTTAGTGCAAGGCGATGCAAGTTGCGATCCTATTGGTCCTTGTATTCTGGTCATTTGACCTGTTGTAAACTCAACCATAGAGTAAAAGAAAATCATAATCTGAGGTGTGCGAAGAAGAATACAGGGAAATAAATCATTGCTGGAAAATAACTTTAAAGCGTTGATTGAAGTTTAACCAGTTCGCTGAAAATAAAATAAAAACAATTATATATTGGAGGGATAACTTTGTAACAAATACCTGGTTGAAATAAGCAACTTCATATTTTGTTTTATAATAACTTGGCTGTTCGGTACTCACCAGGGCTATCAACTAATATTGATGCCAGACAGTAATTCATTTTATTTATTTGCGCGTGAACTCGTTTCGCACGCAATTTAGTTGGCACTCCCGTACGAAATCTTGCGCGAAATGCATCTCGCATTGTGTGATCCCTGCTTTACACTATACAAGCATGCGCCTGCAACTGTCGCCCTTGAGAGCTCGCTGATCCTGCGCGCATCTCTTTAAAAAAAATTCTCCAGGTGGACAGGATTTTTAAAAGGATTCGTTCGGGATGTTTCAGTCCCCATCTTCCCGGCCATTCTCCAGGAGGGCGCGGCAAGCGATCTCCGTGTCGTCTTCTTGAGAAGCATCGTCTGAACTACTGTAAACTGGTCCGGGAGTAAACATTCTGTAAATAGCCGGAGGTTGATTCTTCGGGCGGAGTTCCCTCGATTGCAGCTGAGAAGTCGCGGACAATAGACGATATTTCCATGCAAGTGAAGCTATCGATATACCGTGAGCTAATTCGCCCGCAACAAAAAAGAAAGGCCGGGGTAAAATATGGCGCTGTTAACATGTCACAAAACTTGTTTATCTTCTCCACCAAGTATTAAAGGGTCCTGCCTCCGGAGCGGAGCCTTCAGCCAGTGTCCGAATTGGCATTTTTAGATTACTAAGAGGTCACGTGACCAGAATTAGTCGACTTGATTGATGACGTATTTGGTATTTCACTATTTAGTTTTAGTAAGTAACAAAACTTACTAAAATACAAAATTACCTCATCGAAACCATCTTTAAGTAAGTGACTATCAGCGGTGTCCGAATTGAATGCTACTAAATATTAAAATACCATTATACTAAATGGTCATTTCGAACACGGTCTCAGTAAAAACAGATTTATACCAAATCTGGAAAATATTGTGGAGAGCAGTCTGCTTGTAAACAGCATTAAAAAATATACAATAAAACTTAGAACTTTCACGTCCTGGCTCAGGCTAGTTTCTCTTTCCTGTTCCCAATTTTTGCTGTCAAGTTTCTAACCAAATCTCGTTCCTCGTTTCTTTTTCAAACAGAAAATTTGAAATACTCGCATTTATTTTTAGGCACGGACGATCAAGTGTCAGTGCACGACTCTCAGAGTAGTTTATAGACGTGCAGCGCACAGGGTCACGATTTACGTCTCGTAGAAGCGAGTTGCCGACGAAGAGAGTGCGCACCGGTGCAGTGCCTTGCACGCATAGAGGCGATGAGGCATGTGACGTGCAAGCCTGGGACGCCCTTAAGTCCTGTGTACTGAAACGTTTTCTGTGATATGGTTGTTTGCGCGTAAACGCGTATCTCGGCAAGTAAAAGTTCTGGAAATATAACTATTTGTCAGGGGAATTTTTTTTTTTTTTTTTAAGTGTATTCCTGGAGAAAAAAATCGTGAAAATGGTCAACCATCGCATTTTTAAAGCTTGCGTATGCAGTTTCCTTAAGCGGCAACAGAAAAGTACGAAGATAGTCGTAGTTTTATCCGTGGAATTTCAACGCTTATAATAAAATCCCTACGTTACAGATCTAATTCGCACAATACAGCGTCAGGGCGGAAATACTGCAAGCCATGCGCATAGGAGCGATGAGGCACTAGGCGTGCGTATTAAGTGTCGCCCGTATAGCTCCCTCATTTCTTGGCCTTGGCCGCGGGGGGGGGGGGGGGGGTCCCACTCTTAAAGGGGTCCGCCCAACTGCCACTTGGACTGCTTTACAGAGTGTTTGAAATCCGCTTCTTTCTATGAAACTATTAAACATGCGTCCAATACGCTTAACTACAAAAAGAACGCACACTTCAGACTATTGCCTGTAGATTACTTTTGAGACATCACGTACATTATAAACTCCATTTCAGAACACTCTAAATTGGTTAAAAACGGCTTTTTAAAAGCACTGTGTCTCAAAATATACGCGTTATATATACATAAAAGTAATCTAGAGACATTAAATGAACCTTTGGTATATACTTTCCACCAATAAAATGATAGGGTCACCGCTTAAAGTCACATAGGTACACCCAGTACGACGAGAACATTGCACGCCAGGTCAGAGCCCTGCGCGTAGAGGCGATGGTGCTCTTGTAGTGCGTGCCAGTGTGACCCTTACAGCTCTTGCGCTCCTTGGCCTCAAACGCGGGAAAAATCTCCAAGCAACAGAGTGCGCGAACGCGCGCGCGTGTGTGTGTGTGTGTGTGTGTGTATGTGTTGAACTTCAGCGAAGGCACAAGAACCGCGGCTCGGTTTTATGAACCGTAACACTCGGCTTGAGTTGGCTGAAGGGCAGGAAGAAAGCAACCGTAGACAAAAGCGGAAGAGAAAATGAACATGCACGGATTGCGGGAGAGGGAACGCTCGTTGATGGTGAGTCGGGGGGTAGAGAAGTTTTCCAGGAGCTACAGCCGTGGAAAGTTCGGAACCCGGGAATGACGGCGGTGAGTGCATCCCACGGCCGAGGGGTTCATGGGGGGGGGGGGGCGAAAAGGGAGAACGAAGAGGTGGGAAGTGACGGGGCCTTGTATGCAACTTCACAGGAATTTAATTACAAAATGTTCGCCGTCTTCCCATCCTCCGAGAGGGGGCAAGCATGCCTACAACCACCTGTGCGCGGGCATCCCGAACATCGATCGCTTTGTTCCTCGCGCTCGGGAGCGATCCGTTGAAGCACCGTGACTGATTCGTTTATTACTGCCCGTCAACGTCTTACCCTGGAAGTTAATCCCTTGTGGAATAATGCTTTTGCAAAGAATACTGCTGGCTATCGCAGTTTTCACTTACGTGCGTCTCGTGAGCACAAAATGTGCTTGGTATTGATTCAGGCAAGAACATATACCTACATCGACAGTGTATCCGCAAATAAAATAATCCTACTCCTTTCTTGGTACAGGACGTTTACGGTAAAATGAGCACTTTTGAAGCCGTAGTTACTTTTCTCTTTCAACCGATTGATATCCTTCCACCGCTTGTTAATGTAAACCCTGCCATGTGAGTAATAAACACAGTATATAGATTCACCTTACCCAAAACCAAAAGTCCGAGGCCACAATGAAATGTACTTATTGGTTATTATGTCTCATGAAACAGCTTCAAAAAGTGCTCACTTTACCGTGAACAGCATATAAGAGATTTGTCGCAGTAACCTTTTTTTTTCCTTACGTTTAACTTTTTTTTTTTTTTTTTTTTACTAGTTTTCAACCATTTTTGTAATATCAATGGTGAAATATTCTGTATTCAAACATACGAAATTAGTAAAGGAACACCATGTTATTTACACGTATTGTTATAAAAATTATCTAGTCAACTAGTTTCCGAGGAATTTTCTGTAAAAATATACAAAAGAAAAGTACTGTGTACACAGGATTCGACGTAGACTCCTGCTACGGCCTCGTCCCGAGGGTCGAAGGCTCGTCAAGCTGACTCGGGGAGCCGCAGCAGCCAGAGTGGTACACGGTAGTGGAGGCACGAGGTAGTGGGGGTAACACGAAGAGGGGGAGACCAGGCCAGTACTATAAAAACGGGTGCGAGACACGCTAACCAATCAAAACAAAAAACACTGAAAAATCAGTAAAAACTATTTTTAAAAAATTAAAAATCACTAAAAATTTAAAAACAAAGCTAAAAATCAACAAAAATAATTAATAATTAACCTACTAACTTCAGATCCCATTCGGAAAAGCTCGCCGCTGATAGACAATGCCTTTGGAAGAAAAATTACGAGCCCGATATAATTCTCTCACCCCACCCCTTCCCCCCTCTCCACGGAAGCATCAACCGGGATCGTAGTTTGCAGTTTTTGAGGCCTCTCTTCGTGGATTCCGCCTGGTGTGAGGCTAGTGGGGGCTGTGCCGCGGTAGGTCCTACGGCTGCCATGGCGAAACAAGATGACTGATTGCCACATGTAATTAATTAATTAACAGGTTTTTAATTTTACCTTTTTTAAAATTCGCCCCAGATTTTATTCATTCCACCATCGCTCATCTCCAGATTTTTATTTTAACCATGCTCATTCCGCCATGTTCATCAGATAATCCAAGGTAAGCGCAGAGATCCTACTTGGACCTAAGTACCCAGACCTGCAAAACCACGAGAAGTAACCTGGTACGGGAGCAGGCCCCCTCACTTATAAACGATAAGCGCCGCCCCCACCCTGCCGCCATTCAATACGTTTACACTTAAGAATGCACGACGCTGAGCCAAGGGCACCACGACGCCGAGTTCGGAGGGAGCCTCCGTACATGAGCCGGCTTCACCTATTACTCAGTGGTAAGACGCTCATGTTCTAGGATATTATTATAGGTCAATTAGGCTAGCTTAACATGTCTTTTCATCCACAGGTCCTCGCCGTCTTTTAATGTTCTAGTAAAAACCAGTAAGAGCCAGCCCCACTGACGCTTACTGGTAGCTCACTTTCTCTCTTTTAGTTTTCAGGTTCATAGAAAAGATGGGGGGGGGGGGGAGAAGAGGCCCAATAGCGTCACTTCGCCCACCAGAGAGGCCCCCCAAACACCTCTCTGGTTACTGCCGGCATCAAGCTCAAAATAAACAAATGCTCCCGCCCCCTCTCTACTAGTATTTCCAACCCTATTAACTAAGATCATGTTTTCCAAACACTCTGCCTCCTGTAGCATTCTATTTAACTTAATTTAATGCATGCAATAATTTTTTAATTTTTACTTCTCTGTCGCAAGGGTTTTTACGTCTCTCTTGGCGGTTTTTCCCTTGCTCTTCATAGTTAAGACTAGCTCTAAGTACACTTAGGGAGGTAGTCATGGCCCCAAAGTGCAGGCCATGGCTGTCCAATCCCTCTTTGCCGCGATGCATGTCTCCTTACATGATTTTCCTTCCTAGTAGGCGTACGGGGTTAGTCCTGAGACGCAATAAAATCCCGCCCTACCTTCGGGTCTTAACTTCACATAACACTTAGAATAAGGTAGTTTAGGAAAAAAATAGTTCGCTCATGTTGTGGCAGGATAGGTCCGGATTAGGACGTTAGGCCGCGAAGATCGTATTTGAGTCTATGCTATTATTGTCTATACTATTATACTTAAAGTAATGTCATTATTATTGTACCATCTAATCAGGATCAATAGGAGTTCTTATTAGAACATGTTAAATGTATTGCCTTTATGTAGAGTTTGAATTGTATTAAAATGCGAGTAGCTAAAGGTAATAGGAGTGGTGTCTCTTACATCTGGATACGTTTCCCTACCGTACTTACGCTAACCCTCAAAAAGTAACATTCCGCTCGCACTTAGATGTGAGTGAGTGACTGAAGAGATTTGGGCGGCTCTTAACAGCGAGGTCTTGAGAGCCGATGAGGGTGATTGAAGTGAATTTGGAGCAGCGCCCGGATGAAGGGGCGGGGGGAAACGGGAGATACCCGAGAAAACCCGCCGACCAACGGCATCGTCCAGCACGATTCCCACTTGCGAAAATCCGGTGACTCGGTCGGGGATTGAACCCGGTTCGCCTTGGTGGGAGGCGAGCGTGTTAATCGCTCAGACACCGTGGTCCCGTCGCACTTAGATCACAGTAATGTTAAGCGCATTGGTTTATACAGTGGCAGTCCTCATCAAGACGACCTGAGTGGCCGGCGCTGTGGCGTAACTTCGTCCACCAATCAGTATCTTGAGCCAAATTTGCCATACGGCAGCCCAACCGACATGGAAACCTCCGCACCACGCAGGAGCCGATCAGACGCTAGTCTCGTCTCCAGACACTTCCACATAATTTCACTTCTGTATACTTCGTTATTCTGTGCCTTAGAGCTCCCACGCTTCTATTAGAGTTGAAAAGGGCGTATTAGTTATGCTTGAAGGCGTATCAGGGGACGGTTTACAAACTAACTTATGACCTAACTTGAACTAACACCCATAACTTACCTGGGATTCGAACCCAGAACGTCCCGCGCCCCAGACCGGCGACGCATCAACCGACTGCGCCACGGAGGTCGGTCCTAAGGCTTCTAGGTCTCGGACAAACGAACTACCTTCAGCCGAATGGCGCCCTTAGATATTATGGCACCCATATGTATAGATTGTTCACGCTAAAAAAAAGAAAGCATTTTCGAAAGCCCTGCTTAAGATCTACTTGAATACACGTTGTGTGCGCCTCCGCCTTATGTAAAATTAACATTTCCATGGGCCTTATCACTTTATTCATGCAGCAGTCAAATGAAACTGTGAAATTATTAAGGAAGTAAATACTTTACACGTCTATTCATTTTTACACTTCGACGAATTAAAAAATAATAATAATAATAATTTATCACAATTTGTCACCTAACACTTTTTATTCGATGTTAACACTTTCCGTCCACCGTTGCCAACTTTACTGGGCGAATGTCACTCAGTGCGCCCATTAAAATATATGCATTGGGGAGCAGTGACTTTTTTCTAAGGTTCATTTCTTAAGTGCTCATTTAATCGTGAACAGCCTTTAATTTACCCGATCGTTAGAACTCGGAAAGTGACCCGAGCGACGGAGGTCGGACGTGGTTATAGCAGCAGTTAGGGACTCGTGCGGCACTTGCGCCTCTGTACACCCTACTGCTCTGTGACGGGGACATGTTCCACACGGAGTCTTAGGAATGTTCTCCTCCCTGCACGCCGTCAAATGACGCAAGAGGCTCGCTCCGTGGCTGCGGTGGTCCAGGAGGACAGAACGCTACCCCCTCCGCCCCCTCCTACCTTACCCGCTCCTCCCCAACGCCCATCTTCGCCCGCTTCTAGCTGTTTTATTT